>CALZFC010000006.1:5060000-5097500 GCA_945643635.1 Allodiplogaster sudhausi | reverse complement strand
CGATGTAAAGGCGATATCTAAAATAATATTTGAAAATAAAAAAAGTCGGATTTTATAATTTAAAAAATATTTTTTCATGCATTTATTAATTCATCGCTTAAAAGATTTTAAAAGGTATCTCCATCCATCTCCTCTTTCCCCTTTCAGACGCAATTCTGCTGTGCGAGCTGATCGGCCGTCGCTACGCCGGCCACCGTTGCGCCCACCGGCAGCTGCGCCGACTCCACCACGCGGCACGCGAGAAAGAATTTATATTTTAGCTTTAAAAAAATAGAGAGAAAAATAGAGAATGGATACTATTAACATAATTACGCCGCAAAAATTGGACATTTTCAATTTCATCAAAGTGGCTATTCTTAAAAGTTATTCACTATTCAAAGTGTTTCATGGCTATTCGTTGTCTCATGACGACAGAATCTCATTCAGCTGCTCGTTGTATGCGGCGAACGGCTTCTGCACGTCGACCTTCTACACGCAAGAGCAGAAGATGCAGTTCTGCGGGACGACGTGCAATCTGTGCTCCGCCAGCACCGCGTCCACGACCCCGTCAATGCCCGGCCCGGCCCGCAACCCGTCGGCAAATAAACAGCTATTTCCATCACTCCAAACTTATCAATCTATTTTAACAATTATCTCCTTCCGACATGAAGCTAATACGAATGAGAATTTGCACCGTTTAATTCGCGGGCTTCGAAATAAATTCATTTTATTTGCATTCCTATGTTCCCATTTTCTTTTCACATTTATATATACAAATGTGCATAACGAAATCCTTTAGTCGATCATCTTTTTCCAGCGAATTTATTGTTTACCATCTGTATAGTAAAGACATATGTAGACACTTGGGAATTTAATTGAGAAAATAACTTTGCTCCTACAACATTGGCAACGGTACTTTGCATGCGAGTTCACTGTATAAATAGGCAGGAAGTGCCTAAATTTTGATCTGAACGGCGCTGTGTCCACTTTGGCAATTATGAAACATTTCCATGCCTCAACTACAGTAGCCCCTTTCTGTAAATGTGTGGAAGAAAAATGTGTTCAGAAACATATAACAGGAGGTAGCGAGAGCGCTCTGCTTTTAAAGACTTAACGAAATGTCGTGGACAACTGACTTTTCTGCAGTACAAAGTTCAAAATCATTTTCACATTGGCTTACATGGGAAAGCAATGCAAATGTTTCTCACCCTCGCGCTGACAATGAGTATCAATCGGGTTATCAGCGATCACATTAGGTAGGTCAGAACCAAAATAGAAATATAATTCACTCGAACCATACAAAATTATAATTCATTATAGTACTTTAAGCCCGTGATTGAACCACTCATCACTTAAGATTTATCGGTAAATCCTTTAAAATGGAAGACGCACAGTAAACCACGGGCTTTATTTGCACGCAAAAAACATTGGTATTGTAATTAATATAAATACATCTTTCAAGAAACATTGATTAATGCATCATTAAATTCAGTGATCATTAAATTCACTGTTAGCGTGTTCGTCTAATGCACATGATGAGAGAGAGCGAGAGAGAGAGAGAGAGCGAGAGAGAGGGAGAGAGAGAGAGAGGGAGAGAGAGAGAGAGAGAGAGGGAGAGAGGCATATTGCAAGATGTGAATGGAAGTTCATATGAGTGTGAAAGTAAAAGAGACCTTTTTTAAATAGAGCATTAATAACGGATAAAAATGAATTTTAAAGAATTTTCGAAAAGAGAAAACTAACTAAAATAAATCATATAACAGCAAAAATGAAAAGCGCTTGGGGCGCTAACTGCGTGCGGCGTCCTTAAACGAATCTTCCCTTGTATCCACAAATTCTCCTTATGTATATCTACGAAAGGATTCGTAGGACGAGAAAGGAACTAATTTATTAGGCTGCCATTTCGTAATATTATATAAATGTATTATTTTTACATAGACTCCATGACCACCTGTAGTTAGGAGGAGATGAAACACTTGCGAGTACGATGAGCAATACGTTATCTATACAAATATTGTGTGAACAGCAGCTATTTATCGTTGACGAATGTTATTTTTATGTCAACAATAAAAATAAACAATTTAAGCATACAATTTTATTAATTTTATATTGAAACATAATAATTTTAATTGAAAAAAATGTATAATAAATGCGAATGAAAAAGGTTTGTTTTAAGTAAGAAGTTGGAAAAACTCAACAATAGTTTACCTCTCAACGCTTCAGCCTCCGTGTGGAAGATTTGAAGTGTGTTGTGGAGTGTGAAGGACCCGTCCTCGGTGGGATGCTCTGGAAACGGAGGGAGGCGGTTTGAGACCGAATGGAAAGTAGATATACCTATGAATCTTGAGACGGTTGTTGCATCGGTCGTGTTAATCTTATTACCACTATTTATAGAGCCTGAATGAAAGTCATGATAAAATGATTAAAATTGAACTGTTTGTTATTAAATTAACTTTTGTTTTAGATTACTAAGAATTAAAAACCGTATTTTCTCTATCACAACCCCTGCCTACATTAGATATCACCTCACTCTATTAGTGCCCCTTGAAAATGTAAAATAAAACTGCGTCACGAGCTAAAAGGACTCAAAAACTCAATAATGGATTCATTCTTTACTCCTGAAACACAAGGGCGAGAGAGTATGTGAATTACAGGGAAGCGAAAGCAATGATTATGAAAATTCAATATATTTCGGTTCAGTTTCGTGCTTCTTTGATTTTAATTTTTAAAAAAACATTCTCTTCGATTTTCTAAATTGCCAATTCCTTTTTTATATTACTATCTGCCGGCGTTTGTTATTTCAAAATAGCTTTCCATCGAAGCTGAACGATAAAGGAAAGTGTGATTGAACAACCTAACGGCGGAGTTGGCGGAGCGGACGAGGAGGGATGCATGGCGTGCTCCTTTAAGGTGAAGTAGTGAAATATAATAAGACCAATCGCTTTTGTTTTTGTTGCTTTATGCATTTTTTCATGTAGTTTTTTTTCCATGTAGTAGACACGCACTCCAATCTCTACAAATTAATATTTATGAGTAGTTTTCTACCCTTCGTTATCTTCTATGTATCTACATACATACATATATGACAAAAAAGTCTATCTTACATTCCCACTCAGCCACCCACACCCATTCTAACGTTGCGTCAGCATCACGCTTGAAGTAGGTTTGAATTGAAGAAAAAAAAATTCACTATGAATAAATATTTCGTTTAATTGATGTATTTAATGTATAATAAACAATAAACGCTAATGCTCTCGAAATATTCACGTGCCCTGTGTACCACCCAATAACACTTGTGAATAACATTTTGGCAGCACCGTGCTTTCATGACACGCTCCCTATGTTTAAACAGAACGCAAAACTGCTTGTTCCATCATAGGCTATCTCGTATGGCTCATTATTCAATTTAAATATGTGTTTAAACAAAATTCTACTTTCTCAAGATCAGATAAGCATACATTTAGGATCATAGAAGACCAGCCCAAAGTCAATATTTCGCATAACAACAAATATGATAAGTTATTAGAAGAATGCTTCGTGCACATTGCATTTAAACACTCTGGGAAGTATATTTACTCACGCGTTCCTGAATAACATCTTGTTTTGTCGTGTGCTCTCATACTTCCGAACCCTCTTACTCTCTCTCTCTCTCTCTCTCTCTCTCTCTATCTCTCTCTCGCTTTCTCTCTCTCTCTCTCGCTCTTTCTCTCTGTCTTCTTTCACTCGCTCTCGCTCTCTTTCTCGTCTTCTGCGTCTCTCCTACCTCTCTCTGTTTCTTATCAATCTCTCTGCATTCCTCCTCTCTCTATCTTTCTTCATTCCTCATCTCTCTCCCTCTCTGTTTTTCTCACTCTTTCTTTCTCACTCTCTCTCTCTCTTTCTGTTCTCACCTACACAATTTTTTCTCATCTAAGCATACATTTATGGAATATTGGAAATATTTTTTTTAAATAAATAATGGCATTCGAATTCACTCTAATTTTAATTGACTACATAACTTTAAAGGAGCACACCGTGCATCCCTCCTCCGCCCCTTGCTTTTGCTGCCCTGTATTTCACATGTTCTCGCCCTTGTGTTTCTGGCGAAAAGACGTGAATCCATTATTGAGTATTTGAGTCCTTTTAGCTCGCGACGCTGTTTTATTTTGGGCATTTTCAAGGGGCGCACGCGGGACGAACCAGTTATCTCTGCCCCCATAAATATAAGTGCTCATCGAGTCGATGCAAAACCACCGCCCACCCACATAAAGAAACATTCGTGATAAACATATCACGAAAAGACATCCTACAAGGATAGTGTCTGTCTTGTTAAAAAGAATCTTTTTGTAAAGAATGCATAGAGAATTATGCCGGTGCCAGCAAATCCTTTTCATTTTTGCTGTTTTATGCATTATTTTTGCAGTTTTCCCTCACGCTCTCCGTTATTCTCAATCTTGCTCAGTTCCTCTTTCGAGTTTCTTTCTCCCTCTATCTCATTTTGCTTCTCTCACTTTAGCTATCTCTGTTTCTCTCTCTCTCTGTCTCTCTCTCACTTTATCTCACTATCTCTTCGCAGTTGCCCCACAATCCTAAAACAAAAAATTGTTTCGTCTACAAAACATTATCGCAATCAATTGTTTTACCCATCTCGAATAAACGAAAGTTTACTTTCTATTGTTTCTCTGTCTCCCCAATTTTCATGAATGAATTTACTATTGTGCCATTCTGAAACAACGTTGCGTCGAAGCAGCACAGAGTAAAATTCATTCATTTGCATTCCAATATATACACATATTCTTATTAGACAAAATACATATTTAGAAAAATATTTAATACCTATCACTTTAATACTTCAATGATAGGTACATACAGTCCCGCCCAACACTTCAGGTACATAGATTAATTAGATTAATTAGATTAATCTAAATAATCTCAATTGATTTTTCAGCGCACAGGAAGCATTTCAATGGAGTTTTCAGGTTAATCTAGACTAATTCCACGCTGTTAAACACGTTGGTAACATTATGTTCTCAAAATAAGTTTACATTAACAAGAAAATTCACATTTTAGCCAGAAACTAGTTCGAAAAATGCAGCGCAATGCGCATGTAATGCAGCACATTGCGCACCATTTTCAAACAGGTTTCTGGCAAAAATATGAATGTTCTCGTTTGTGTCAATTTGTTTTAAGAAAATAATGTTACCAACGTATTTAGCAGCGTGGAATTAGTCTAAATTAACCTGAAAACTCCATTGAAATGCTTCCAATGCGCTCAAAAAAAATTAAGATTATTTAGATTAATCTAATTAATCTAATTAATCTATGTTCCCGGAATATACCATTTAGTCGCCGTTATGGATAAAAAAATGAATGTATAAAACTTTTTGCTTTCAGGATGACGTCATCGAAATTGCAAAGAAGATCCGCAAATCTCGCTTCGCTGCCATCGCCGGACCAAAGGTCAATATCGATGCATTGACCGAATAATCTAGATATCCTTCCCAATATGGCTAAATTCAGCATTTGGCTTCGGAATCGCCGTCGCTCTCTCCGTCCACGGCGAGCGTCTCAACAACGAAAATCTCCGCAAGAAGTCGCTCCTTCTCGAGGGAGCCTTCAACACCGAATTAGAGTAGGCCATCCTTGTCTACTGTAGTCCATCATACGATACAATCTTGGATACTGTACTCCTTCATATGAACCTAGTGGATACTTGAAAAAAGGTGAGTGCTACAAAGTTTTTATTATTTAGGAAACTGTCCGATCTCATCTCGAAAGCAGAGGTTGGTAGCACGAAAATAGTTACATAAATAACTGGAAAAATATATTTGATTACCTTGTCGAATTAAATGAGAACAAAAAATACGTTTAAAAAAACCTGATGCAGGCGGATGCGCCAAAACTCCCGCCAACTGAAGCCGTGTTGATCAAAGCGAGTCCATTTATTTTTTTTTTTTCTCTATTAGTACCCCCCCCCTTATTAGAACCCCCCCCTCTAATAGTACCCCTCTGAAAATGCCATTGAAAAATATAACCCCTCCCTCTAGTAGAACCCCCCCCCCTCCAATAGTACCCCACCCCTAATAGTCTACTACTTCAGCTCTAGATGTACCTCGCATAGATCATGGAGGCATGGGATGCTCTTACCAATGAAATGAGGCCAAATTCATGATAAATCTGTTGTAAAAGGGATATTCCAGTGAATATTCCATTGAATTTGGGCTACGATTTTTTTTTGGGAATAAAATGTTGTTATTAAACTTTTAGTGTCTCACATTGAAAAATAGAACCCCTCCCTCCAATAGAACCTCTCCCTCTAATAGTGCCCCCCTCTCGCAAGGGTATTGGAAAATAGAACCCCCGGGGGTACTTATAGAGAAAATACGGTAATTATAGTGAAAAATAAGGAATATCTCGTTATTTACTTAGAAGAAGAAAGAAGAACTAATTTTGACAATTATTATATTGCACTTCGTTATCAGACTGGACCGGTCAAGAGCAACCTAGCGAAGTCACATCAGCTGAAGAAGGACCGTGAAACATTCGACCCGAATAAGAAGGTGCTTCTTTGCAATGGAAGCTAAAATATTCTACTGAAATGGAGATGTTTTAAAAAAGTGTTCAACATTCTTTTAGGTAGCTTTTAAAAAGTATTAAAACAAATTTTTAATGTTTCTTGGTTGAGGTGTCATTCCGCGTCCCGGCCGACCATGCAACGGGCGAGCCGAAACGCTGTCCGGACAGGTCGAGCCAGAGACCGAGGAAGAAGAGCAAGAGGAGTAAGAGGTCGCGGAAGGAGGAAAGGGTGAATGAGGAGGAGAAGGTAGAAAGTGAAGGGGACAAGGAGGAGGAGAAAGAGGAAGAGAAGGAGAAGAAAAAGAAGAAGAAGAGCAAGACGAAGAAGGACAAGAAGAAGAAGAGTAAGAAACCTAAGAAGACCAAGAAGAAGAAGTCCAAGAAGTCCAAGAGTGAGGAGGCTACGAAGAATGACACGGCCACTATGAATACTGACACAGTCAATATGAATAATGACCAGACGGTCATGTTCGTTTAGAAAGAGAGAGGAATAAAGCGCCAAGAAAAATGTTGTTTTCTTGTTACACACTATTCAGAGGAAACAGACGATAAAAATTTGGGGAAAAAGTGGAGATGTAAGAGTGCATAAGATTCTTCTTCCATTGAATTCATCATTTTGAACATTTAAATGCAGCATATTTTAATTTCTGACGCTTCTTACACTTCGAGTAGCGGGTATATACATACATATATGTTTGTATAAATGGATGGTTTTCATTATGAAGCGTGTCTAACTGCCCAATTATCGTAAGCCACAAGCATTCGCCTATTATTTGAACAGGAAATAGATTTTGGTAAATGTAATCTTCCAGAAGATGTTAGGACCAACGAATATTAGTTTATGATCCGTTTTCCTTTTCATCAAATGTTATTAATTAATGTGTGATAAGTAATTAAATAAGTCAATAAATAAGTACATACTATGTAGGTACACAAATAAACAACCTTCCTTCCGACAAGTCCGAAGCACCAACGCCGTGACCGGCCGGGAAGAGACGCTCCATGATCAGGGAAGGCACAGGAAGTCTCCCCTCTTCTTTTCCTCCCCTCGGGCACGTTTCTCTCGCACGTTCCGGGCGGGCCGGGGCGTGAAATAAGCCTGAACCCCAGCTCCTTCCTTTTATGACTTGTAAGACGGCAAGATGAAAGGAGTTGGGATCGCTTTCATGTCTGCGTATTAACTTGCTAATCTGTTTGTTAATTTTGTATGTTTTTCACCATGTTTTTGTTTTCTTTTAATTGTTTGATCAGCTTATAATTGCACATTGTGTGCAGGTTCTGTTTCCAAATGCTGTATTTGCGTTATTTGTTTATGTATGTACATGACTATTTTTAAGGCTGAGGTGAGAATAAAATTTAAAAAAAAAACATAATAGACTAGAAAATTGCACAATAGCAACTGTTGCGAAATGGAAGAGAGTAAAAAAAATTAAGAAATGGATTCGTTGTTCATTGTTACAAACTAACTGAGTGAAACTAAATTAAGATGAACAAGGCTGATTTTAGGCGCCAAGAACAGAAGGATTTCGACTCAGAAAGCAACAAAGAGGAAGACAGGAAAAACGAAGGTGAGAGAAACAGAGATAGGGAGAGAGAGAGAAAGAGAAAGAAAGAGAGAGAGAGAGTGTGTGTGTGTGTGAGAGTGAGAGAGAGAGAACGAGTGTGTGTGAGAGTGAGCGAGAACATAGATCGGGTAAATAAAAGTGGGATTATGAGGCATACGGGAAAATGGCATAGGTTGAATAATACTTATACAGATGAATCTAATTGTAAGCAGGAACATTTTCAATGAGTGGGAATATGATATGACTAATTCATTCGATTTAAGCTAATATTAAAATAGAAGATAAGTGTGGAAAAGTGATATGACGTGGGTGAATGAAGAGAATGAACACATGGAAAAGAAAACCGAGAGTTTATCTAGTTTATCGAGTGGTTTGGTGCTGTTACGGAGTATGGAAGAGATTGGAAGGAGGGGTCCAATTGGAATGAGAGAAAGAACGAGTTAGAGAGACAATATCAGAAAAGTGATGAAGGTTGAAGTAATTGTTTTTGAAATAAAAGATATATATTTTTTTAACTGAATTTTTAAAATAGAAATGAAAATAAAAAATGAAAATAAAAATAAAATAAATACATAATAACTTCTTTCGTCCAGGCAGTTTTATGCAGCAGACACAATATATAACGTGCGAGAGAGCGATACAAGCCGTTGAATGCTTCATCCCAATTGTTTTGTACATCAATAGCAAGTGAGTATGGTGAAATTTACAAGTCGATTATATGTAGTACATTGTCAACGGAAGAGCGCGATAAAGAGGAAGAGAATGAAAAAGAGAAAGAAAAGAGAGAGAGAGAGAGAGAGGATAAGAGAAATAGAAGGAGAAAGAAAGAGACGAGAGAAGTAAAAGATTAGAGAGGGGAGAGAGGGAGAGAGAGGTAGTGTAGGTGAATCCTAACATTCCTGCATGTATTGATGAATGAAATTTCTTATTCTGCTTTAGATACGCATGTATATAGAATCAAGAGATCCGATGGTATTATGAAGCTGTAAATGATTATATTTCGCATCAGGTGATCTCGCAGTTTCTGAGCAGTTGAGTCTTAAAAAAAATCATATTCTCTATATACACCAGTACATATACCATACATATTTGTATTTCTATTTTCCTTATTATTTTAAAATTATTTTCTGTCGTGTCCTATTCTTTGTAAGGTTTGAGAACGCTGTTAGTAGCAGTTGTTTTCTGAACATCTAGTTCATCCGGTTCGTTTAGACTCGCTATTTCTCCATTTGCAGGCCAGCGGATCATTAGATCATTTGGAATTCCATGGAATGGATCCGGTAGCTGTTCATCTGCTAGTGCTGGCATCTTTTGGCAATTCGTTTACATGTTCTCTCTCCGTCTCCCTCTCTGCACGTCTCGCTCTCCCCTCTCTATTTCTTTCTCTCCCTCTCCCTCTCATTTTCTTTCTCTCCCTCTCCCTCTCTATTTCTCTCTCTCTCTCTCGTTGCATCCTCTCTCTCGTCCGTCATTCTTTTATGTAATCCCGCTCGTATGTTTGTCAAGGGACGGTTTCATTTTGCAATGGTCAACGAGTGCCTTAAGTGAGAGACGAGGTAGAGAAAGCGAGAGGGAAAGAGAGGGAGATAGACTGGAGAGAGAGACTAAGAAAGTGACAAAAAGTAGAGAGAGAGGGCTAGAGAGAAAGAGGGAGAGAAAGAGAGAGTGATTGAGAGAGAGGAGGGAGAGAGAGAAAGCGCTCAATAGCTACTCTATCCTGTGCTACGAGCCATCGCATTGCATGTCATGATCATATTCATTTGTGTTCCGGCTATCCATGTTCATTCCTGCTGCCAAAATAGTTGTGGAACTATGAGCACACGCTAGTTTACCGTGTGCGCAAATCATTTATTTTCTTTCATACGTAGTTTTTGTTGCTATACCTTCCCTCTTATCACTCAATAATAACAATAATTATCCTTAAAATAAATTTACTTTCAGTTGTATTCCCCGTTTGGACTTCATATCTCCCCAATCCGTAAATTTTACCAGGAAAGATGCAGACATCGCTCGTCGCCTTGCAGCGCCTCCTTTTGCCCGCACTGGCCGCCGCCCTCGCCGCTCCGCACTTCCTGGTTTCGACGAGAGACAATAAATGTTTACTACTTGTTCTTCTCAGGTTGACAAGTATATGTACATCAAATAATAAAGTAACAATACATTGAGATTAGGCAAGTATGTTTAGACAGAAGGGGAGGGGAGTATATTGTAAAGCGCCAAGATCTTTTTTGTTCTCGATTCGTTCTCTCTCCTTCTCCCATCGCATTCTCCCTCTCTCTTTCTCTTTCAGTCTTTCTCTCTCCCTCTCTCTCTCTCCCAGTCTCTCTCGTTGTCTCTTCTCAATCACTTTCTCTTTCTATTTCTTCCCTTGCTTTCTCTCTCGTCCAAAAAGCAGATAGCGAATTATGTGTTCAAAGCACGAATCAGTCGCGCCAACGCTGTGCACGGCCGCGAACAGACGCTCCACGGACAGGGAAGGCGTAGGAATTCCCGTTTCTTCTTTTTCTTCGCCTCAGGCATCTTTCTCTCGCACTTTCCAGGCGGGCCGAGACCGTGAAATAGAGCTGGAGGTCGGGCCGTGAAATAGGCGTGTACTCCAGCTCGTTCGTTCTTCCATTTACGACTTGTAAGATGAGGCTCTTCATTTTGGTGAATGAGATGGAGAGACGACAAGTTGAAAGGAGTCGGCATCTCTTTCATGTCCGCGTATTCACTTGTGAAAATAAACAAACAAGAATAACAAACAAATTTTTTTTTTGCTTTGTTTTTTAATGTTTTGATCCATTGAATAGTCTCACATTCTGTGCAGGTTCAGTTTACATATGAGTTTGTAGAAAAGATTATTTTTTCCATTTGTTCGAGCTCATCTGACTTGCTTTTTTCTTTCTATTTCAATCTTAAGGAGTAGATCGATCGAACTTATTGCTGCACACTTCCGTGGTTCTGACAATGCTTTAAGAAATTCCACTTCCTATCAGACTGTCTCTCTTCTCAATAGTCAGTGAGTTAGTGACTTCTCCTCATCAATTTCAACGATAGTAAATTAACAAATTGATGTAATTTGCAAAAGAAATTAAATAAACGTAATGTATAACAAAATTACAATAGCTTTCATTATGCAATGCCAACAAATCCAAATATCTCAGAGAGTTTTAATCACTATTCACGAGGAAATGTTTTTCGCACGTTCACAATTCGTAATATTACTAGGTTTCCACATGACATTGTTTGAAAACTCATAAAAAAGGCCAATTAATTATTCTGTTGGTCAGAGTGCATACCAACTTTCGCAATTCTTTCAATTTCGCAATTTTACACTTTGTTGTTCGTTCCACTCTCATAATTTATTCGTGTATTAGTTATCTCAGAATCGATGTGTAGCTCTCCCGCCAGAAAAGGGATCATTTCGTATGACTTCCATCTTCTCAGCCGGGCGGGCCAGAATGGCTTCTTCTGTCAGTAATTCCCTCCACGCCCCTACTATCCCTTTTTTAATCTCATTCCCCTCCCGTTTCAGATATCTTATCGCTCTCCCTACCCAGCTAATCTTTTACACCCAGTTAATTCCCAAATTTCACATACCCCAGAATCTAACTTTCAATCTCACCATTCCCCATGGTACCCCAGGTTGCTGCCTTGTCCAACTAATTTATAGAAGTAGAGATGGAGATATGTATGTATACACGTAGAAGAATTATAAAATAGTAGAGTTATTCCTTAAGGTAAACGTTTTCAAACAGTAAAGAAATTGGGAAATGTTATCATTAAATCATTAAATTAGTAAACACATAGGAAAATTGTGAAAACATGAGATAATAAATACATTAGTGAGAGTTTCAACCGGTGAAATATTACAAAACCTGACAAATAAAATTTTAGAAATTTACATATTTGTTTTAAAAACAGGACGCCGTGAAAGTGCAGCCAAATCAGCGTTCCCTAATCCTACTCATTCTTCCAGCCCGCTGGCCTTTGGATCGGCTGTCCTCTCTCTCTTCTGCTTCTCATCTTTACCGGCTATTTCATTGAGAACGCAACCACGGCGCCAAGGCATGGGCTCCTCTATTTGTTTAATCAAAAAGACACGAGAGTTTAGGAGATGCGGAAACCTCCTTATAATATCCTTTATTCTTTTCAGCGCGGCCGGCCAACTGAACTGCTTTACCAAGGGAGTCGTCACGAATTGCACCCCACAGGCCAGTGGTGCACCGCTCGAGTGTCACTTGTGAAGGCTGATATCAACGGAACCATACAACTTTTCCACCAGTCTGGATGCTCTTCTCCAAGTGACCAGCAGGCAATTCGCGCTCCTGAAAGAGAGACGCTCCAATGCTTCAGGGTCGTGCTTTTGCGCTGAATGTCCTCTCTCATTCGAAATTCTTGCAGATTTTGGACAAGGAGACTGACGAATTGTTGCCATACAACTGCTTTTGCAACAACTATTATGGCTTATGCAACGTGGATTCATTCAAGAATGATTTCTTCGCGAAGGCCCGTCGCCAGTACCACGCTGAGTTCGATCCGACCACTACGACCACAACGACAAGTCTTGCAACGACTACGGTGAACACTCAGCTGATTGTGAGCTGTGATTCGGAAATAAATTAAGCTGAGCAAACTATTACATGGGAATCAAGTTCTGCGCACAAGAGAAATCTCATTCTCAAATGTGTTTTCGCAGGCTTCAGTCATTATAATACATGCCTCATCGTTTCGAGAGGTGGTTGCAATTCAGAAATAAAATGACAGAAATTGTTGGCGGTTAAATAATTGTCTGTGTCCGCGAACGAAGCTGGTTATGGTACGACATGTAATTGACAGTCTGATGAGAACGCCTTCTTAAAGGAGACCCGCCGCGAGACCCGCCCCGAGCTCGATACTACCGGCACGACAACTAAGAAGAGCAAGGTGAATATTCAGCCAATCGGCAATTCGGAATGGAACTTATCCAAATAAGCTACACTAAAAAAGAGCAGCCATAAAAAAATTCTTGAATACATGATTTACTGAGAGTGTCAATCGCAGTCGCTGTAATCAGCATTATTTTATTATAATTGTCGAAATTAATTCCAATTAAATTATCTTTCTCCACATGAACTATATTTAATTTAATTTCAGAAGGGAAGCGGCTGCACACTGACTAGTAAGTATAATAACCGAGCGATCAAATACGGCTTGTCGCTATTTATGAATTCTAGCATCCTGATTTGGTTTTTTTCCTCTGCATTTTAACTGCAACCATCGTCGGAGTCAGCGTCCTCCTCACAATCAACATGGAATAAAAAGGTGGCCAGTTGGTCATTCAGAACACTGAAAATATGGGGTTGATGACTGAGTGATGTATTAAGAAAATAAAATTTTTTCTGTACAGTTCCACGTCGCCCTGTCAGGAAGGGATGCTTTCTTGATGTATCTTAAAAAGTTCTTGGATTTTAGATCATAGTATTTTCCTTGTTATGAATCCATTGCTTTCTAATATGAAAGTGTTATATATATATTAAGCGTATGCATATCGTGGTTTGGCGCTTTCATCCTAGACAATAAACGATATGCACATTCGTGTGGAAATTACTTCTATTCTTTCAATAAAAATCTGCCATTTTCTGTGGGAACTTCCTTCATATTGGTTTTGTGTCTACCCAATGGATTATGCGACCCGCTCGACATTGCCCGACTCTCCTGCGTGTATAAGGTGTTCTCTGCAAACCTTGGTGCGCGTATGGAAGAGACACTTCAATTCAATCAGCCAGTCGAGCAAGCCGGATTCCGAAGGAAGTACTGCAACACTGACCATATTCGTGTCGTCGTATTCATTTGTATATGCCTATTTCTTTCTATTTTAATCTTAAAGCCTCAAGGGGTAGACCTTTCGAACTTATTGCTGCTCTCTCTCTCGTGTTTCTGACAATATTCTAAGAAATTCCGCGTCTCTCTTCTCAAAAGTCTGTGAGAGAGTGATTTCTTCTCATCAATTTCAACGATAGTAAATTCTTTGTCTAATTGGTTAAACGACACATCCTCTCCGCTCGCCCTGAGGCGTTTTTTTTACTTTCGTTTCTGGAATAAACCTAACGATGTTATATTATTTGGAATAAATTAAACAAACTGTTGTTATTTGCAAGAAATTGAATTAACATTGTGTAATTGGGAATATATTACATAAAGAAATTAGAATAGTTTTGATCACGCAATGGTAACAAAATCAAAGATCTCCAGAAGGTTTTTAATCAAACCAACGCATGAATTTACAATAATATTGAATTTCACGTCCATTCTTGGAAAACGCATGCAAAAAAGGCAAATTTATTATTCTGATGGAGTAGAGTGCATACCAACTTTCGTAATTCTTCTAATTTCGCAATTTTACACGTTTCTGCTCGTTGCCCTCTCATAATTTATTCATTTATTAATAATCTCAGAATCGATGTGTAGCTCTCCCGGCAGAAAAGGGATCATTTCGCATGACTTTCATCTTCTCAGCCGGGCGGGCCAGAATGGCTTCTTCTGTCAGTGAATTCCCTCCACGAATGAATTCCCTCCACGCCCCAACTATCCCTTTTTAATTTCCTCATTCCCCCACCCCCGTTTCAGATATCTTAGCGGTCTCCCTACCCATTGATTTTCCTTCCCTCCACGAATGAATTCCCTTCACGCCCCGCCTGTTCCGTATTAATCTCCAAATTGCCCCTCGCGATTCAGATGTTTAAATGCTCTCCCTGCCTCGCTTTCCTTTTACATCCAATTATTTCCTAAAATTCCACTTTGCCCGTCAATCTGGTATTATATCTTTCCCCCACGGTATTACCCTTTTCGGTGTTTGCCTTCTCCAACTAATAGATAAAAGTAGAGATAGAGGTACGTAAGTGGAAGAAAATCCCGTAAGGGTCAAGAAAGTATCTAAAAAGTAAAAATAGGTATATTTAATTATATCAAGAAATTAGCATACACATAGGAAAATAGTGAAAACATTTACATATTTAATTATGAATATTCAACGCTGTGAAAGTGAAGCCTAATCAACATTCTCCAATCCCAACCATTATTCCAGCCCGGCGGCCTTTGGATCGGCAGTCCTCTCTCTCTTCTGCTTCTCATCCTTGCCGGCTGCCTCATTGAGAACACGACCTCGGCGCCAAGGCTTGTGGCATTTCTTTTTGTTTAAACAAAAAGATACGAGAGTTTAGGAAATATGGAAAAGTATCATTCTTACTACTTTTCAGTGCCCCGGGAAATCAAGCGAACTGCATGTTCGACAATGAAGTGGTGTATTGCAACAGCACCACCGGGCATTGGTGCGCCGCACTCGTGACGCTTTTCGTGAAAGATGTCGACAAAACCAAGCCGATATTCTACCAGACTGGATGTGGCAATTTAAGCGGCAAGTGGGCTCGCAAGCCTGAGAACGACAAACTACAATGTCTCGGGGTTCGGAAATTAGAAAGGGCAATAGTAATGCAATTTCGCTCAATTCAGAAAAAACATCTAACGGGAGGCATGCTACAGTACAGCTGCTACTGCAACAGCCCTAACTGTGATACCGACAAAGAAAAGTATACAGCGCCCTTCTTCGAGGAAGCCCGCCGCCAGTACCACGCTGAGTACGATCCGACCACTACGACCACTACGACAACTCTGGCAACGACTACGGTGAACACTGAGCTGAGATGTGATTCGAGAATAAGCTTTCCCGAGTAATCAATTATGACTTGAGCTTTGATATTCTCAAGCGCATTCTCATTCTCAAATGCGTTTTCGCGGGCAGCATTTAGCCTCATTGTTTCAAGAGGTTGCACAATTCAGAAATAAAATGACAAAAAATATTGGCAATTAAACAATTGTCTGTTTCAGCTAACGAGTCCTTTATTATGGTTATGGCGCGGTATGTAATTCAGCGTGTGATAAAAAAAATCTTCTTAAAGGAGACCCGCCGCGAGCTCGATCCTACCGGCACGACAACTAAGAAGAGCAAGGTGAATATTCAGCCGATCGGCAATTCGGAATGGAACTTATCCAAATAAGCTACACTAAAAACGAGCAGCCATAAAAAAATTCTTGAATACATGATTTACTGAGAGTGTTCGCTTTAATCAGCATTATTTTATTATAATTGTCGAAATTAATTCCAATTAAATTATCTTTCTAAACACGAACTATATTTAATTTAATTTCAGAAGGGAAGCGGCTGCACACTGACTAGTAAGTATAATAACCGAGCGATCAAATACGGCTTGTCGCTATTTATGAATTCTAGCTTCCTGATTTGGTTTTTTTCCTCTGCATTTTAACTGCAACCATCGTCGGAGTCAGCGTCCTCCTCACAATCAACATGGAATAAAAAGGTGGCCAGTTGGTCATTCAGAACACTGAAAATATGGGGTTGATGACTGAGTGATGTATTAAGAAAATAAAATTTTTTCTGTACAGTTCCACGTCGCCCTGTCAGGAAGGGATGCTTTCTTGATGTATCTTAAAAAGTTCTTGGATTTTAGATCATAGTATTTTCCTTGTTATGAATCCATTGATTTCTAATATGAAAGTGTTATATATATAAAGCGTATGCATATCGTGGTTTGGCGCTTTCATCCTAGACAATAAACGATATGCAAATTCGTGTGGAAATTACTTCTATTCTTTCAATAAAAATCTCCCATTTTCTGTGGGAACTTCCTTCATATTGGTTTTGTGTGTGTATAAGGTGTTCTCTGCAAACCTTGGTGCGCGTATGGAAGAGACACTAACAATTCAATCAGCCAGTCGAGCAAGCCGGATTCCGAAGGAAGTACTGCGACACTGACCACATTCGTCACTTAGAAGAGAGAAGAACCAATTTTGACAATTATCATATTGCACTTCGTTATCAGACTGGACCGGTCAAGAGCAACCTTGCAAAGCCACACCAGCTGAAGAAGGACCGCCAAACATTCGACCCGAATAAGAAGGTGTTTGTTTGCATTGGAAGCTAAAATATAATGCTGAAGTAGAGATGTTTCAAAAAAAGTGTCCAAGATTCTTTTCAGTAGTTTTTATAAATTATAAATAAACATGATTCATGTGGCTTGGTTGAGGTGTCGTTCCGCGTCCCGGCCGACCATGCAACCGGTGAGCCGAACCGCTTGGGAGAGAGGAGAGCAGACACCGAGATATAGAGAAAGAGAGATTCATAGAGAGAGAGAGAGAAAGAGAGAGAAAGAGAGAACGAGAGAAAGAAAGACATCCGTGATTCAATTTCTGTGTCTGTCTTTCTCTTGCATTTCACTCTCTCTTTCTCGGCATCCGTGATTCACTTTCTGTGTCTGTCTTTCTTTCTCTCTTTCTCTCTCTTTAAATGTACAAAATGATAAATTTAATGGAAGAAGAATCTTCTGCACTCTTACATCTCCACTGTTTTCCCAACTT
Organism: Allodiplogaster sudhausi; assembly: GCA_945643635.1. Classification (NCBI taxonomy): domain Eukaryota; kingdom Metazoa; phylum Nematoda; class Chromadorea; order Rhabditida; family Diplogasteridae; genus Allodiplogaster; species Allodiplogaster sudhausi. Next base: position 5,080,005 of record CALZFC010000006.1, on the reverse strand, counting down.
TTGTTCGTCTGTTTCCCCTGAATAATGTGTAACAAGGAAACAACATTTTTCTGGGCGCTTCATTCCTCTCCCTTTCTAGACGAACATGACCGTCTGGTCATTATTCATAGTGACTGTGTCATTCATAGTGGCCGTGTCATTCTTCGTCTCTTTCTCGGATTCTGAGCTGGTCGAGTCCTCCGAACTCTTGGACTTCTTGGACTTCTTCTTAGACTTCTTCGGTTTCTTGCTCTTCTTCTTCTTGTCCTTCTTGTTCTTGCTCTTCTTCGTCTTCTTCTTCTTCTTTTTCTTCTCCTTCTCTTCCTCTTTCTCCTCTTCCTTGTCCCCTTCACTTTCTTCCTTCTTCTCCTCATTCACAATTTCCTCCTTCCTCGACCTCTTGCTCCTCTTGCTCTTCTTCGCCGGCCTCTGGCTGGATCTGTCCGGACAGCGTTTCGGCTCGCCGGTTGCATGGTCGGCCGGGACGCGGAACGACACCTCAACCAAGCCACATGAATCATGTTTATTTATAATTTATAAAAACTACTGAAAAGAACCGCTTCCAATGCAAACAAACACCTTCTTATTCGGGTCGAATGTTTGGCGGTCCTTCTTCAGCTGGTGTGGCTTTGCAAGGTTGCTCTTGACCGGTCCAGTCTGATAACGAAGTGCAATATGATAATTGTCAAAATTGGTTCTTCTTTCTTCTAAGTGAAAAAAATGTAATAATGAAAAGGGCGACAAATAATTCGCATATCTTGAAAATATCTCAATAACATTTTAAATAAAGAACGACTGTTCCTCATTTTTCATTATAATTAAATTGACTCGCATTGATCAACACGGCTTGAGTTAGCGGGAGTGTTGGCTCGTCCGCCTGCATCAGTTTTTTGTTATGCTCATTTAATTCGATGAGGTAATCAAATATATTTTTTTCTGTTATTTATAATACTATTTTTGTGCTACCAACCTCTGCTTTCGAGATGAGATCGGACAGTTTCCTAAATAATAAAAACTTTGTAGCACTCACCTTTTTTCAAGTATCCACTAGGTTCATATGAAGGAGTACACTATCCAAGATTGTATCGTATGAAGGACTACAGTAGACAAGGATGGCCTACTCTAATTCGGTGTTGAAGGCTCCCTCGAGAAGGAGCGACTTCTTGCGGAGATTTTCGTTGTTGAGACGCTCGCCGTGGACGGAGAGAGCGACGGCGATTCCGAAGCCAAATTGCTGAATTTAGCCATATTGGGAAGGATATCTAGATTATTCGGTCAATGCATCGATATTGACCTTTGGTCCGGCGATGGCAGCGAAGCGAGATTTGCGGATCTTCTTTGCAATTTCGATGACGTCATCCTGGGAGCAAAAAGATTTATTCATTTTTAAAGCCATCACGGTGATTAAATGGTATATATATATATAATAGAGATATTTATGCCAACATTTGAGCTGCAGAGACGTGTGGAAGCTGCTTTGAGGAGTGTCTGAAGATGAATTTTACCAACAAATCTTTTTAAAATAATTTTTTTCTAATATTATTTGAACCTGGGTGAACGCAAAGGTCCCAGCGCGTCCGCAGCCACGGTTGCTCGTGATAATGATGAGCTTGTTCTGGCACGTGTAGTTTTCGTAGACATACGCTGCGAGAAGCTGAAAAATATTTTCTTCGATTTTCAAATTTTTTTTACATTCTCAATAAAGAATTTTTTATTAACTAAATAATTGATTTTGAATATAAAGAAAAAAGCTGGCCGAGATGTCGTCACTGTCATCCGGGATGTCTCCCTCGGGCCAGCCGGTGTACATGAGATGCTCGCACTCGTGCGACTTTGACTCATCGGTCAGCCGGATCTGGCGGCGGGAGATGATTTTGCCCTAGAATTAGTTTAATTAAAATCTTATTTAGCTCACAAAATTCTATTACTTTATTATATTAGATATAGGTCAGTGAACTCACAACACCTCAGTGCACTTTTTCTCAAAGCGATTCCTTTTGCGATTCCCGAAGCGATTCCAGAAGCTGGTTTTCTGTTCCTTCTGTTTGACGGCCACTGCACTCTGCTTCGGCGCCGCTGGATTCTCGCCGAGCAGGCCGCACTACACATACAGTAATAACTAGTTTTTTTTTTTAAATTAATTACTAAAAATATATTTTTCTTAAATTTATTTTAAAAAAAAATGAAAAACAAATCTTACCATACTGACCTTAAGGTTATCAGCAGGCTCCTGCTGGTTGTCAATGGTGACGATGAGAGCGGGCGTCACCGCAACTGCCATTTTGATCCAGACGCCAACGGTAGAAGCATCAGGATCCTCAAATAAAATTTTTTTTGCTTTTTATTTTTAAAATTAAATTTTAAGTGCATTCTTGAGGCGAACCTAAATCTAACAAGGTTGGGTCACAATGAATTCCTCGACAAAAAAACCCTCACAAATGTGCAGATGATGCGTTCGTCGACATAGTTGGCATGAATCATCTTTTGGTCAGAGACCTTGACCAGGACATTGGTTCCAGGAGCAATGGCCTTGCGTTGCGACGGCCTTTAACAAATCACTACTTTGTTCAAACAATACTAAATGATTCGGGATAAATATTTCGTCACGGAGAGTTCCTCATATATATCTTCTTTGCTTTTTAAGGCGCATTAATGTTTACTGCATACTTGAAGAAGAACGTCTTTTCGAATTCTTCTCCTTTGATGAGATTGGTCGCGTTAGTCTCCTCCGATAGTCCGTATTCACCCTCAAGATTTGATTATTTTTCGCTTTGTGATTTATTGATGAAAAAAGATTTATTTGAGAAGCCAACTTGAATCTTCAGATCGTATTGCATCCATGCGATCAGGGCTGCCGTGGCATCGATCATCACCAGTCCTTTGTCTACAAGATCCCCGCTCTCCATAAGATGGAAAATGTTTTAAAAAATCTTTTTATCTTATTTGACCATTTGCGCACCTCCATACGGCTTTCTTGCCTTCCGTTCCTGAAGAATTAAGTATTCTTTATCTTTATAAATTAATGATATTCACAGAAATTTTGACGCTTCTTTCGAAGATGTTTTTTTGAAGAAATTTTTTTTAAAGACAAACCTTTTTAAGTTCCCAGAGATAATGACCGGCTTTTCCTTAAAGAATACAACTGATTTGCACCCGAATTTGTACATCGCTTATAAGATATATAGAGCGGGAATGAAATGAAGGCGGCAAACAACGATATGTATTCATACGTCCTTTATATATCACTTTTGTGTTCAAAGTGATGGATAAGGAACATAAATCCTTTTTTTTTTATTCTATTATTCTTTTCTTCATGACGAGTTATGAAAGCAACCACACACCAAACAGAGCGACGGCGCAAATGAGGAAGAAGATTGCGCAGATGATGACTGCAGCTGAAAATGTTTGACGGATGAGACGATTGGGCCCAAAGAAAATCAGGGAACGAGAATTCATAAATTGCCGTTTATTAAACTAACTTGTCAATGTGCCGTTCATGGAGCCGCTTCGTTTCTGAAAATTAAGTTAAATCTCGCCGTCCAGTTCTCGTGGAGGAAGATAAAAATTTAATTGAAAAAATTTTGTGGTTGATCTTTTTTAGGGTAGCTTATTTGGATAAGTTCCATTCCGAATTGCCGATCGGCTGAATATTCACCTTGCTCTTCTTAGTTGTCGTGCCGGTAGGATCGAGCTCGGGGCGGGTCTCGCGGCGGGTCTCCTTTAAGAAGGCTTTCTCATCAGACTGTCAATTACATCTCGTACCAAAACCAGCTTCGTTCACGGACACAGACAATTATTTAACCGCCAACAATTTCTGTCATTTTATTTCTGAATTGCAACCACCTCTCGAAACGATGAGGCATGTATTATAATGACTGAAGCCTGCGAAAACACATTTGAGAATGAGATTTCTCTTGTGCGCAGAACTTGATTCCCATGTAATAGTTTGCTCAGCTTAATTTTTTTTGCCGAATCACAGCTCACAATCAGCTGAGTGTTCACCGTAGTCGTTGCCAGAGTTGTCGTTGTGGTCGTAGTGGTCGGATCGAACTCAGCGTGGTACTGGCGACGGGCCTCCGCGAAGAAATCATTCTTGAATGAATCCACGTTGCATAAGCCATAATAGTTGTTGCAAAAGCAGTTGTATGGCAACAATTCGTCAGTCTCCTTGTCCAAAATCTGCAAGAATTTCGAATGAGAGAGGACATTCAGCTCAAAAGCACGACCCTGAAGCATTGGAGCGTCTCTTTTTCAGGAGCGCGAATTGCCTGCTGGTCACTTGGAGAAGAGCATCCAGACTGGTGGAAAAGTTGTATGGTTCCGTTGATATCAGCCTTCACAAGTGACACTCGAGCGGTGCACCACTGGCCTGTGGTGGTGCAATTCGTGACGACTCCCTTGGTAAAGCAGTTCAGTTGGCCGGCCGCGCTGAAAAGAATAAAGGATATTATAAGGAGGTTTCCGCATCTCCTAAACTCTCGTGTCTTTTTGATTAAACAAATAGAGGAGCCCATGCCTTGGCGCCGTGGTTGCGTTCTCAATGAAATAGCCGGTAAAGATGAGAAGCAGAAGAGAGAGAGGACAGCCGATCCAAAGGCCAGTGGGCTGGAAGAATGAGTAGGATTAGGGAACGCTGATTTGGCTGCACTTTCACGGCGTCCTGTTTTTAAAACAAATATGTAAATTTATAAAATTTTATTTGTCAGGTTTTGTAATATTTCACCGGTTGAAACTCTCACTTAAGTATTTATTATCTCATGTTTTCACAATTTTCCTATGTGTTTACTAATTTCATGATTTAATTAAACATTTCCCAATTTATTTACTGTTAAAAACACTTTACCTTAAGGAATAACTCTACAATTTTATAATTCTTATACGTATATACATACCTCCATCTCTACTTCTATCAATTAGTTGGACAAGGCAGCAACCAGGGATTCAGGGGAATGTGAAATTTGGGAAATAACTGGGTGTAAAAGATTAGCTGGGTAGGGAGAGCGATAAGATATCTGAAACGGTAGGGGAATTAGGAGATTAAAAAAGGGATTGTTGGGGCGTGGAGGGGAGGGAATTCACTGACAGAAGAAGCCATTCTTACCCGCCCGGCTGAGAAGATGGAAGTCATACGAAATGATCCCTTTTCAGCCGGGAAAGCTACACATCGATTCTGAGAAAATCAATAAACGAATAGATTAAGAGAGTGCAACGAACAACAGCGTGTGAAATTGCGAAATTGGAAGAATTACGAAAGTTCCTATGCACTCTACTTCGTCAGAATAATAAATTTGCCTTTTTTGCATGAGTCTTAAAAGAATGTGATGTGGAAATCTAGTAATATTACGAATTGTGAACGTGCGAAACAATTCCTCGTTAATAGTGATTAAAACTTTCTGACAATGAGTTATTTGGATTTGTAGACATTGCATGATGAAAGCGATTATAATTTCGTGATATAATACATAACGTTTATTTAATTTCTTTTGCCAATTATGTTCATAAACTTGTTTAATTTATTCCAAATAATATAAAGTCGTTTAGGTTTATTCCAACAGGAAAAGAAAAAGAAAAGTTTCCCGCTAGAGCGGAAAAAAGGGAATACGCCTTTTTCGCCGTCTCTCAGAACTCGGCGAGGTCGTAGTGGACACTTGGTGCTACGAATTCTCTTGCTAGCAATCAGCAAAATACTGCCCGTGAGTCTTGTATTCGACAGGTGGTATAACTAGAGGAGAAAAGGGCTTCTTCTCGATTGGAGAGTTTAACCAATTAATCAAAGAATTTACTATCGTTGAAATTGATGAGGAGAAATCACTATCTCACAGACTTTTGAGAAGAGAGATAGTCTGATAAAAAATGGAGCATCTTAGAGTGTTGTCATAAGCACGAGAGAGAGAGCAGCAATAAGTTCGAATGAATAAGACCCTTGAGTCTTTAAGAATGAAATAGAAAGAAATGGCAAGTCAGATGAGCTAGAACAAATGGAAACCATAATCTTTTCTACAAACTCATACACACAGCGCAGGAAGTTCGCTTTACCCGCACTAGGAAAACGCACTTTGAAGTGAAGCATTGGCGCCGGCACTTCAAAGTTGGTTTTCCTATTACTACACTGAGTTCATGAAGCATGCGCTGATAAGTTTGTCATGCGAGTATCAGGAGAACGAACTTTGGCGGCCCGCCCGGCCTGGCAGCGGGGTCGCTACCCCCCCCCCCCCTCCTTCTCTGCTACCCTCCTGCTTTCCAATGCTCCCTCCTTTCACCCTCCCTTCTCTGCCGCCCCTTCCATCTTTCTTTCTATTCAGATGTGCAAAACGATCTGCTAATTTCATTTTAGCAGTATTTATCAATTTACAATCAATGTACAAAACACGGGATTCAACAATCTAATTGGGGCCACACAACCATTAAATATAGGGGAGTTGGGGTACTTGACGAGGGGGCTGCGCTTCTGGATCGGGATACAGCACGTCGCGGACCAGCGAGGCCTCCAGGCACGAGGGTAACTGAAAATAATGTATTTGCCGTTGGCAAAAATGCTCAAATAAAACAGATAGAGAGAGAGCGAGAGAGCGAGAGAGAAAGAGAGAGGGAGATAATACATACCAGCTTTGGCTGCGGTGGTGGGGGAGGACTCGACGCCACAGCCGCAGAGGCGGAGAAATGGCGAAGGACTTCTTCGGGGAGGTACGCGGCCAGGTCACGGGCTTGCAGGAAACAGAAATGTTAGGGTGGGTGAAAGGAAGGAGTGCAAAAGAAGCAAATCGATTACGCTTCCAGATGACATGGGCAGAAACAAAACTTCACTTACAGATAGTCATACACTTGCAAAGTGGATCTTATTTTTTTAGTGGATCTGAAAGAATCCCAGGCTATGAATCCAACAAATTCTGTCAACACAAAACTTTTTCAAACGTATGCTTGGTTTGTCGATTATAACACATACATATAGGCATAACTATAAAGAAAAAAAGAAATTCCTAACCTTGTGGAAGTGAGAGACACTCGCAGCCACCGCGGCCACTTAAGAAGGAGAGGAGGGGCTGCCACTTGCATTCGATTCGCAGTCGCCGCTCGACTTCGATCAATTGAGGAATGATGTTAAAAAAAGAGTTTTATATTGCACAATCTAGAAAAAAACTGCTTGCTTATTCAAGAAAGAATGAAGACTCATCAGGAGTGATCAATGTGTCCTTCATTCGTCATATTAAAAAAAACATGTAATATTTGAGTGCTTAAAAGAGTAGAAGGCACAAAATGACAAAACAATAAGCTGAGTGTTCAAGACAAACCAGCAAAGACGAGCAGCTACTCGTCGGTCGCGATGCCATCGCGACGACCACCGTCGATTCCATCAAGCGCCACGGTTTTGCGCGGACTTCACGCAGATCTGCAACAAAAAATTGCCTACTCAAAGAGATCAAGAGGATTTCTACAAAATCCAAGCGTTATTAGTCCATAAAAAGTGGAAAAGGTGCAATAATTTGAGGCATAAGAGGCATAGCCACGAACAGTATAAATTGTATTAACAAAAAAAGAATAAAAACCAAAACAATCAATTACAAACAGACCCCAGATGTTGGCCCTCGCGTCCCGAAGCGCCGGCGGAGGCGCTCTCCGACGACTTCCGCAATGTCGCCACTAAAAGAAGCTTAAGATATCAATAATACATTGAATAATTGCGTTAAAAATGTTTTTTATTAAGCGGAACAACGAAATATAAAAAAAGAAAGAAGACAACGCGTCCAAACTCGTATGAATGCCGAGCACACATTGTCAGCCTGAGTATCGCGCAATGCATTTCAGTTGATGAGCAGCCGATTTTCTTGGCGCGTTTGCCGGGTCAAAGAGATAACTGCGGCTGAGTGTTGCTTTTTTGGATTGTTTTTTTTTCATATTTGCTTTGATTTTAAACTTTTGTTAGATATATCTAGAACTGAACTGTTCTATTTCCTTTAGAATATGCTCTCGGCTCCATCTGAGAGGCTGCGTGAGCCGTCTCGTTCTGGACCGAACCGCGTTGCGTTCCGTCGGCTCAACCGATGTCATCTTTACTCGAGGTTATTCACTCTATCATTCTCATTTTCTTTTTGTATTGCCAATGTTTCATACAACTATGCATTACGCACATTTAATGAACCATATATAGTGCTAGCATTCGTGAGTTTTCAAAGTTTTTTTTTAATGTGTTTGGAAACAGCGATATTTCATCACAATGACTTATGCTAAAAGCTAAATACTTTGTGGTTTAGCATTTTATTTTTGACACTGAAATTTTTATACGGATAACATAGTGTTGATTTCTTTTTATTCGCTTAAAGGAACATGAACACCCAAAACTCCTGCGCGGAAAAATACGCTGGAAGCTACCGAGATACGCCGCCCCCGATGGAAGAGGAGGACGTGAGAGGAGAGGACTCGCTCAGCGATGGGTCCTCCACCCAACAGCCACCTCCCGTGCCCGAATATGTCGGAGGGCACGACGATGAGGTTGGCCTTTCTTTCTTTCTCTCTCGCTCACCCTCACCCCCCTTATTTCTCTCTCACGTTCTCTCTCTCTCTCTCTCCCTTAATCACTCTCTCACTATCGTTATCTCTCGCTCTCACCCCCGCCCTTTATTTCTGTCTCACCTCTCTCTCTCTCTCTCGTCATCCCTCTCGCTCTGACCCCTTTGTTTGTCTCTCTCCCTGTCACCCTCTTTCTTCTCTCTCTCTCTCTCTCTCTCTCTCTCTCTTTCTATCACCTTTCTTTCTCTCTCACTTTCGTCATCTCTCGCTCTCACCCCTTGTATTTGTCTCCTACTCTCTTTTGTCTAACACTTATTGTTAGTATTCACTGCCTCCCTTTCTTCTTTATCTCCATAGCAGTAACAGCCGACTGCTCGAATAAGTTGAAAGGCTGATGTCTTGTTAATGAAAATAATATTTTGCCATTCTAGGTTCTGCGAACCCTGAGCGCGGCTGTGCGGCAGATCGAACGCGAGCAAGAGGAGCAGAAGGCAGCAGAGGAGAGAGAGGCTGCTGCGGCCGACGAGGACGACGGAGAGCTGACGAAGTTCGCGGGCTCGCCTACGACATCAAGGAGTTCAGGCCTACTGTACTCCCGGTCGTCCCTCGAGTCCTCAACAGGCTCAACGATAAGGTTACAGATGATCGAGCAATTCTTAGAGGAGGGTTTGAGATTTATTTCACCTCTCTCTCTCTCGCCCTCGCTTTCCACCTCATCTCTCTCTCCCTCTCTCTCTCACTCATTTTTATGTTTTTTAACCATTATATTAGCTAATATACCGTAATCTATCTTAATTTTTCTGAATGTCAGCTCCATGGAGGCAGCGACGGCAGCCTCCATTCGTGCTCACTTCAAGAAGGCTGGTCGAGAGGAAGCAGCAGAAGAAGAGCAAGAACATCATCAAGTCCCCCAATTCATGGACGGCATGAACACCATCTAGTTCCTCCGGTTCTTTAATCTCTTACTAAACATTATTGAAACATTTTTTAAAGATTAATATTTAAAATAAACTAAAAAATATGTTTATCTAGTTATTGAATTATGCTTCTCGTCAATTGCTCTTGCATACGTGTGATATTTACGTGCACTGTAGGCCTGATTTTTGAAGTGCTTTGCCTTGATCCTTCAATAGACTTCTTTTCCAAAGTTTCACTTATCGCTTTCTCCTTTCGTTGTTGAGTTATTCTTTTAGTATTACAAGTATTTATTTGCTTGTAAAATTTGACCCCATCTTTTCAATTTTTTTTTTACAAATAAACTCTTGTAACAGCCCGATGCTTGCGTGACTCGGAACAGCAGCCAATAACTTAAGCGGAAGATGTTCAGGGAAGAGAAAAGAAGATGGGGAAGTAAATTAGAGCGAGAGAGAGGGAGGCGGAAAGGGATGAGGAGAGGAGTTGTAGAGAGGGAGAAAGAGAGAGGGAGGAGAGAGAGCGCTAGAAAGAGAGGGGGAACAGGATGAGGAGGGGAGCTGTAGAGAGAAGGAGAGAGAGATAGACAGAGATAAAGATGGGCTGACAAAGAGAAAGAGAGACGGAGAGACAGACAGAGAGTGAGAGAGAGAGAGACAGAGACAGAGAGAGAGACAGAAAGAAAAAGAAACAAACAACAGACATAAAGAGAGACAGGGAAAGAGAGTGAGAGATAGAGGCACAGAGACAGAGAGAGAGAGAAGGTGAGAGTGACCCGCATCCAAGTCACTCACACTTGACGTATATGAATTCGAATTTTCGAATATTCGAATGGTAGAATATTCGAATAATCTAAAGTGCGGATAGACCGAACTTATGGCCGGCAAGTTTGTTTAAAAAATACCTTAAAAAATTTAACTTCAAATTATGAAGTAAAAACATTGATAACTTCCTTACTTACTTATTCAAAACTTGTATATGCGTTATATAAAATGTACATTAAAAAAATCCGTTCACGTTCATGTTTCTGCCGGTCGCGATCGTGCTGACGCCGCCGTTCTCGCGCTTCGGCCTCGCGGCCACCGTGCTCGTCGCGCTGCCGCCGCTCTTCAATCCGGTATATATATATATATTTATTTATTTATTTATTTAATTAATCAATTAATAAATTTATTTTTTTTTTTTTGTTTATTATTTTTATCATTTTTATTTTATTTTTTTTACATTTTGTTAAGTAAGGTAATTTTTATAAAAATTTAAAAGAAATATCTTTTAATCGAGAAGAGTCAGATAGCCTCTAACCTGCAAATTTCGGCCACAAATTCGCAATGTGCATACATATCATTTGAGCGTTTTAAGATAATAGTCATTTCGCTAAGGTGCGAGTACCGACGCATGGTCGCGTCCTTTGTCGCCTGCCGGCACAGCGGGCAGCCGCTAACGCTCGCGAGGAGCTTTGGAGTGGTAAATCTAACTAAGTAAATCTCAACGATTCTACGCCTTTTTGCTGCCTGCAAATGAGAACCCAAAGCACTTTGGACAATCCTTAAATCCATGTATGTATGTACATATATAAAAAGAAGACTGCTAAAGAAGCTTTCATGAGAAAATATCGCATAAAATTTGTTTATTTATTTATTTATTTATTTATTCATACATCATTAAGATGTGACGACATTCAAATAGTTCAAATAGACAACGAGCGAGAGGGAGTGAGAAAGCGACATGGCGGAATAGAAAGAAGGAGCCAGAAAGTAAGAGAGACAGATGAGGAAATCATAAAAATGAGAGGAACAGATAGAGAGAGCGAGAGTCGGGTTAGGGCAAAGTTTTCTCATTTATTTGTTTACAATTTGGTTCCAATGGATGAAGATGCACGGCGTGATGATGACCAAGCGGTAATCAACGAAGAATGGGATATCGCTTATCGTTCAAAAAAGATTGACCCAAGTGTAGGCACTTTCTTGAGAGTTTACTGCTCTTCTGTAATCGTTCCTATTCGATCGGACACGATGGTTTATCAGTGCTTCCAGCCTCACATGTGTGCCTTCTATGTATGTACGTAATATGTACCGAAAATGTCGACAGCATTTCTTCTAATCTCACAATCAGCAGCAGCATGGAAAAAGCGCGCTTGCAACCTCTTTCTTCTCACCAGACGCTTGCTTCCTTCTTATCTCCCACAAGCTATTTCATCGATACCCTAATCTCCTACTTCTCTGCATTCCAAAATGGGCTGTAAGAACAGCATTATTCCGTTGCTACTGTGCCCATAAATTTCGGGAGAACACTAATATCATACTAAAAATTTTTAATCAGCTTATTTTCCGATCTTATACTTTTATAATAAATGACTACATATGCCTTAAAAGAATTATCTATATTATAAACCGCCAGTTTTCCGCCGAATCCTCCCTATTACTGTCAATGGTGAGCATTAAATTCTTCTTCGTCTCCATTTCTAGCCGGCATCGCCGATTATCTTTTCTAATTATCACATGTGTAGCTACTATATAAACGTGTAATATTATATTTTAAACACATAGTATGTACATATGTACATATGAATTCTCTCGAAGTCTGCTGTCAAGGTTTGTCAACCTCCTTCTTGAAAGAAGTGCGATCAACGCAACAATTATATGACAAATCGCAGTGCCTTCCCACTCTCATTTCTTAATATTTTGGATTCAATTTTCATGCAACTGGTTTATGCGACCGCGCGAAATATTAGCGCAGGGTGAATGAGCGGCTATTTGAATCTCAATTAATTGAGCTCCCTTTGATTGTTTAATTGTTTATCAACAACATCTTTAAAGGACGTGACGACACGAAAATTAAAATTAATTGTAATGGTTTTTCCCTAGCGGTTTTTCCTAGCAGCGAAAGGGGGACGGAGGATGGCCTCGCTCTTCGCCGTGGTGCCTCGATCGACCATTCGGATGTGCCAGCTCTCGTTGGCCTTCTGCTGCGTCTTCTTCGCCTACTTTGCCATGGCAGCGATCGAAGAAACGGCACTCGCTGCCGCGCACGCGACCATGCCAGAGATCAGCGAGCATGCCGGCTATTACTGGTTAGTAAATGTTAAGGTTAAGGTCACTTAAGAACTAAGGCAAACCGGGCTAAGATTAAGGTAAAAAACTAATGGTAAGTAATAAAAGACGCGACCATGCCAGAGATCAGCGAGCATGCCGGCTATTACTGGTTAGTAAATGTTAAGGTTAAGGTCACTTAAGAACTAAGGCAAACCGGGCTAAGACTAAGGTAAAAAGCTAATGGTAAGTAATAAAAGACGCGACCATGCCAGAGATCAGCGAGCATGCCGGCTATTACTGGTTTGTAAATCTTAAGGTTAAGGTCACTTAAGAACTAAGGCAAACCGGGCTAAGACTAAGGTAAAAAGCTAATGGTAAGTAATAAAAGACGCGAGCATGCCAGAGATCAGCGAGCATGCCGGCTATTACTGGTTAGTAAATCTTAAGGTTAAGGTCACCTAACCGGGCTGAGACTAATGCTAAGGTTACAAGGTGCTAACATAAGGAATATAACACGAGAAGCGAGCATTTGAGATATTAAAGGCCAGGAATAAAGCGGTTTAAAGCTTAAGGACGTATGTAGTCACTCGCACATAAAGCCTAAGGATTAAGGATAACGTGCGGAGACCAAGCTTACAATGGGAAAAAGCTTATTAATAAAAGAGACGAGCAGTAATGCTGGTTGTTACAAGGAAAATACAGTCTATCCAATCTGTGAATAAGGCACAAATGTGACGGATATCTCAAGGAGACCGAGAAAATGTATTTGTTTTCCCAATCTTTAATTAACCCCTTTTTTCTTGTTACTATGCATGAGATGTTAGTGAGTGCTAGGGGCTTGGTCTATTTACAATATGTCAAAAAAATAAAATGCCAATTTCCTGGATAAAGAAATTTGCACGTTCCAGCCAAACACTCTTTTTCGCTGCGTTAGTCTTCTCGAATCTACTTGCGCCTCCGTTCATCGGCCTCTTGGGCTGTCGCTGGTCAATGGTGCACAAGCATTTTCTTTTTTTGCTTTCCTTTCCAAAGGAAGGAAAAATTATTTAAACTATGTAAAATTAATAAATGATGTAAACTTTAATTCTGACAGTAAACCGAATCAATCCTGTAACTTTCATCAAATTTCATCTGCTTTGAAGGAAAATATTTAAAAAAAATTAAAAACCAAAAGTTAATAGAATTTTAGAAGGCACTGTACATAGTATACATACATATGAGTGACAGGTGATCGGGTCTGCGTTCTACACGCTCTTCGAGACGCAGTTCCTCTACATCAACAATATTACACTCTATGGCTTCTCGGTGCTGAACGGCGCGGGCGGAGGCTGTAAGCGATTTCTATCAGTTTATGGAAGAATAATAAATATCATTTAAAGCAATAAACAATATACGTAGGTATATATGCATGCTGGTTATCAGCGTAAAGGCAACATTTAATATAATTCTTGAAAATAAAAAAATATATCGAATTTTGTAAGTAAAAAAAAATATTTTCATGCATTTATTAATTCATCACTTAAAAGATGTGATAAAACATTTAAAAAAGTATTAAAAGAATCAAACCTTTCTCCATGTTCATTCTTTGATATGACTCATCGTTATATGTATGGTATGAAGATGACTTAATATGACTTTCTCTGAATCTGAATATCATTTGACGTATGAATACGACTCAATCTCGTTCAGTGATGTGGACGGCGTCGGGTGTCTATCTGGCGAGAAATTCGACGCCGTCCAACATCAGTCGCCACTCTTCGATCCTGGTCATGCAGAAAATTTTTAGGTCCGAATGAGAAATGACTTTCGTCTTCTTATGGTATATACATATGTATATTTTTTTGAAGGAAAACATGACACATACTTTACAAATGTTTGGCAAACATTTTAAGGGCCATTTTTTGTTGCTATTTTTGAAAATAAAAATAGTACGATGCATCTTTCTCTTATATTTTTTTGTTGCATAACTTGATCAAAAATATATCTATTCATAAATTAACAATTATACATAGATCTTTGTCCAATCAAAACAACATTGAACTTTATATTTTGGAGGAAAAAAAATTTGTCTTTTTCGCCCAATTCAGCGAACTGCTCGGCGGCATCTTTCTGCTCTGCGTCTTCGGCACTTCTTCGTCGTCTGACTCTCCTGCTGAAATTGACGCGTCCATGCGTCGCATTCTCTTTGGCACTTTCGCCGCTGTCTCACTCGCAGGTTTTTGCGTCTTTCTCACTTATTGATTTTTATCTTTCTAAATTATTGATTTAAATGTTTATTGTTTTGATTTTTGGCCTCTCTCACTTATTGATTTTGGTCTATCTCAATTATTGTTTTTTTTCTTCCTAACCTGTTGATTTGTTTAATCCTTCTCAATTACAGATTTTTCATCTTTCTAGCTAGTTAGTATTTTTGGTCTTTCTCACCGCTTTTTGTAGAATTCAACAAAGAATTTTTTTTTTGCTGATATCTTTGACAGGTAGAAACAAATAGGCACACCTCTTTTCAGGCAACATCATCTTCGCTTTACTACGGCCTCCGGCGAGGGACGGAGAAGATGAAAAAGAAGCGTGTGTCGACGAAAATGAACCGAAAAAGAGCCATCTTCAGGAACTGTGTCAGGCTTCTTTGACTGACTTGAACAAAATATTGGCAAAAAAAAAACAAAAACAAACAATATCCAATCTTGGAACCATAACCTAATCGAATTTTCAAACTAAGATCATGCTCAGTTGAACACATATGTTCATATTTATCATCCAAATTTTGCTCTATTAAAAATGTTCAGAGAAGAAAATGCATGAGACATGCAGTCTCGCGTTTGTATCAGGCAAAAAGGCGCGAATGCTTGATTCATCATTTGTCACCTTTAAGTGCTGTTCTATTTTTGAACCACATGTTTCATTCAAAAATTTCATTTTTTTTTCCTTGAAGTATACACCTTCCGTCTTCTGCCAACTTTAAACATGCTGCTGCTCGCCTTGCCCTTCGCACTCACCGGTTTTCATGCGGCCTTTTTCACATCGGTGAGCAGTCTTTAGTTCTTGATAATAACACAAATATATATATATAAGAACACAAAAATTATTTATTACATTCATTAAAAAAAACATCATGATTCCGCCCATTCAAGATATACCCGACGAGTCTCGGTGCGACATCGGCGTTCGCGCTCAATTCGAAAGCGGTCATCGCCATGAACAACATCGCGGTCGGTAGTGGAGAAGCAATTGGTTAGGCAGAAGGACTATTTTGAGGCTCTCACTTTTCCTTCTTTTTCTCTCCACAGCAATTAGCCTCATGGTAGTCAAATGGAAAATATTGGTTGCTCTTAACAATGTCTATAGCTGCGGAGGTATACGTACCACTTTTATTTTTATCCCGCGTTGCAGCAATCATGTAGTAATACCAAAATTACCAAAATTCAGCGATACGATTTATAAGAGAAGGCAAAAAAAAAGATTGCTGCAGCAGCGAATCAATTTGGCTTGTTGAACTAATAGTAAGTTTAGTAACGAGAGAAGCAGCATGCAGATGAATAACTTATGTTATATAGAGGAATGTGCAGCGCTAAACAGACGGGCAGGAACACAAATGGACCTCTCGCCTTTAGCGCATACAGCTTCTTTCTTGTGGTTCGTAAAGGAGCCCGAGACTCAGCAGTAGTCAATCTGAATTGCCCAGACAGACTATTGTGCTCGGCGTCTCTCTCTCACTCTTTCTCTCTCTCTTTCTTTCTCTCTCTCTTTCTCTCTCTCTCTCTTTCTCTCTCTCTCCCTCTCTCTATCTCTCACTCTCTCTCTAAATTACACGTGCCCTTGCTTCAGGGAATTCAAGTCTGAATTTATTTTTCTTTTGCTCCTCTCAGGCTGCCTCTTCTACTTTGTGTTCGGCCGCCGACTGGCCGCTCGTCTCGGAGGGGTCCGCTGGCTGCTGGCCGCCACGGCCGCCCTCGACATCCTCACCGTGGCCGCGGTCGCCGTGCATCTGCCGCCCGCCGCCAGTCTTGGCTCAAAGACGATGGCGATCGGACTCATTGAGCCGAGGTTCAACCTGTTTCAACTTTCTTCTAAGTAATAACGGCTCACATTTTCTCATTTATATTCCCAACGATAGTATAGTGATATTCCAACATTCAGCTGCTTTTTGCTTCAAATTATAATAGGTGTTTCATTTTTTTTTCATATTTCGTTGGTTCGTTTTCTTCAAATTAAAACATTTCATGTCTTCTAATTTACGTCTTCTAATATATTTCGTCCTATGCAAGGTTTGCACAATTTAAGTACCTCTTCGAGTTTGTATTGCCGCTGCGCATAGACCGAATCTATGAACATATGTATACATATATTTATGTATGTATATATATATATATATATATATATATATATATTTATTTATTTATATATATATATATATATATATTTATGAGATATTCATTTTTAAAACCCAGAATCCATTTGGTTTATTTCATATTTCTCATTTATTTTCAGACCTGCGTATTGAGGCATCGCTTTGTTTTATTTAATTTTGGCTCCAATTTCTTTCAAAAAAAAAAGAAAAAAAAAGCCAAAAAAGGAAGAACCAACATGATAATTAGTGAAACCCATTTGTTAAACGAAAGAAATAAATGCCTTAAATTTCTCTTCGAAAAAAGAAGAAATAAAATCCTCAGTGAACCTCTCGCCGTCGCGTGTGGCGTTCTCCTCGGCCTCGTGGACGCGCTCTTCCACACGCAAGTGTACGAATTCATCTCCACGCACTTTAGGAGCCAGATCAAGCAGACCAACGCCATCTTCATGTTCTATCATGTACGAGGGCCATAGAATTTGCAGATTAGAATGAGAGAGAGAGAGAGTGAAGAGTAATCGAGAGAAAGGGAGCTAGAGAATAAGAGAGAGAGACGATTAAAAGGGAGAAAGGGAGAGAAAGGGAGAGAGGAGAGAGAGATAGAGAGAGAGAGAAAGAGAGATAAGGACGTTTGAAAGGGAGCGAAGGAGAGAGAGAGAGAGAGAGAG
Organism: Allodiplogaster sudhausi; assembly: GCA_945643635.1. NCBI lineage: Eukaryota > Metazoa > Nematoda > Chromadorea > Rhabditida > Diplogasteridae > Allodiplogaster > Allodiplogaster sudhausi. The sequence continues at coordinate 5,062,564 of CALZFC010000006.1, read as the reverse complement.
AGAGAGAGTTTTCTTTCCGCAGGCCGCTTTGACAGCCGCCGCCGTGTTCGGGGGCACGCTTCTCTCCTTGCCAGCCCATGCTGGACTAATCGCCGGTGTATGCGTAGCATCGGCCGTCTCCTTCTTCGTTGTGGAGAGAAGACTTCAAAGTACGAACACACTTATCTTTGAATAAAATTATTATTCATTTTAAGCACAGATATATATATATATACAAATAAATAAATAAATATATATATATATATATATACATGTATACAATAAGCCGGACTTCATTTCAGACGCTGTGAAGAAGCCGCCAAGAGAGCCGCAAGTACACGAAAATGACGAATACTTGAATAGTGGTGCGAAAGGAGATTCGGACTGATCTCATGAATATAATCACGCGCCGATATGCTGTATTTAAACAAAACATTTTTATCTGTAAGTTTTCGTTGCAAATACAGATTCATTCAATAAAATTTGCTATCGCGGTCTTGCTGTTTCTTAGTCGAGAAAATGTCGATCTCATGGTCAGTTGACATTTTGTTATCGGATCGATTTCCTGGAGAATGCAATAATTATGATCATTGTCGAACGAGGAATAGTGATAGCAAGTTAGAAACATTCTCGCTAAAAATTATCTTTCTGTTTTCAGCATAGAACTAATTGTAAGCGTGAAAAATTATGGAGCCGAACACTCTCAAATGCGTGTAGAAAACGGCTCATTCTAGAAGGCTAAAGTGGCAGTAATCCTTTCAGTGGGTGGGAGGTTTGCGAAATTGATTTATATTTATATATTTATTTAAAAAAAGAAGAAGACAATTTCATAATAAGAACTGACCTCCTCACTCGTCTAACAATAAGTTTCCTCCTAGGCGGCCGGTCGACTCTCCTCTGCTCTCTAATGGGCGCTCCATCTTCTACCCGCCGGCACCTGCTGCTTCTACTTTATCATAAATAAATTGAATTTTAATTTTAATTTTTTTTCGCGCCAGGATCTTCCTTGAACAAAATTGAGACTCTGGCGCCGCAATGTCCTCCCGGTCGGAGAACATGCACTCCTTGGGCAGGATGGCATTGTAAGAGTTTGGAAGAAAAATTACGAAAGTTTTATCTCATCCCCTCTGAATTGTATATTTACCTTTCCTTTTTCCTTTCCCGCTCCTTATATTTCCTTTGTCTACTTGCATAATACATACATACGCGGGATAATAAATCTCAATGATGTCCAATGAATGATTAAAAAAATTACATTTTTAGTTTCGGAAAATCGTCTGGTGGTTTTATTAAGCGCTCAGATCTTAATACCGAGACAAAAGCAATAACCTCGTTTCCGTTTTCGCGATGTTGAGTTATAGTGAATGAATTGTAACAAGCAATAAAATCTGAACATTCATATAGCCTTTGAATGGGCCAGTGCATCGTTTGCTTTTATTTCTTTTAAAGAATTAGACTTTTGCTATGACCTTTTGCGAATAAAATTAGCTTAAAAGACAAGGCAATTGATTTGCAATATGGTATGAAAATAAGCCTGTCCCTTCCTCGCTTATTTCAATATTCGCATCTACAGGGATGACATTTCCTTCTTATTTGTGCTTCTTTAAATAAATAAATAAATAAGTGAAGAAATAAACAAATAAATATTCAATATCAAATTCGACTTTCAGTAACAAAGAAATCATGATTTGCCGCCATCGCAGATAAAGGGCATTCCAGTTTTTGCTTCGTCGGATCGCCAGTTGAGCTGGCTGCTGAGATAATAAAATAAACTATTATATATTAGTATAATAATAATAATAATAATAATAATAATATTTATAATTATTTTTTTAAATATTGCTCCGTTTTAATTAATACTTTAAGAATTAGTGTTTTTCATTGTCCGCTGAACGTTCTCGCATGACAATGAGCATGAGCCTGTTAAAAAGAAAAATACAAAAAATTGTTTTTTAAAGTAATTTTATTCACATGCCCGAAAAGCGCAATGACGTTCACAGAAAACATATCCTACAACTTGCACATCTAAATATATAGTTCGAGTTTAACACGTTTTTTTTTAAATAAATAGCCATACACCTATCTTTTTCTTATGTTATACGGATATTCCATAGCGTTAACGGATTTGTATGTATAAGGAAAACGCAAAACAATTTCACCATTTTGTCTAACAGGTGGTTTCGTCAGGCATTCTTGCTATTACTTCACCAGCATGATCCATGCAATGTTCCGACCGCCTCATAACACTGCTCAATTAATTAATTAATTAGATGAACCGCATGTTCCAACGGCTTCATCCTCTAATTAACTTCATTGCTGCTTGATATTCTGGTAAGTGGCTGGTAATTTAAGGAGTTCTCTCTTTTATTCTTTCTTTTTTTTCTATTTGTCTAATTGATATCTCACGAATCTTGCGAAGGAGAGCTCTTTCAAACTTTGTTGTGCAACATTTTTTGGAGATTGTGGCGAAAATTAGACGCAAAAAAGATAAAGCCTAATTGTAACAGAGAGGCAGAGGAAGAGAGAAAGAGAGAGGGAGAGAGGCAAGGGAAGAGAGGGAAGAGAGAAACTGAGAGAGAGAGAGA
>CALZFC010000006.1:4780000-5055000 GCA_945643635.1 Allodiplogaster sudhausi | reverse complement strand
ACGAGGCCACCGTTTGAATATATTATAATAAATACAACATGTACGACTAGCCAAATATCGTCTTCTTCACATACAAGTTGACTAGCCGTTTACTCCATTTGAGCAAGTGTAATGGCAAGCCGTAAAATTAACCAAATATAGCAAGCCAATTCTAATCTCCGCCTGCTTTCCTCCAGTCGAGGAGATCTCGTGTTTCTCCGATGGCATGACCGTGATGCTGAATCGGTCGTTCCCCGAGCTCGAGCGACTTATCACTGATACGCGCGCTCAGCCCGTCGTCTACGTCTACAATCACAAGACGCGCGTCCAGTGCGGCACCAGTCTCAAGGGAGACAAGGTTGGCGGGAAATTTAAATGTTAAAAAAGATACAAGTTGGCGGGAAATTTAAATAAGATAGAGACAAGATTTGGAGTAAAATTTAAATAAAAGAGGGGAAAAGGTTTGGCGTCAAATGTTAAAAAAAAACGAAAACAAGGTTTGGCGAGAAATGTAGGTAAAAAAAATTTACAAGGTCAGGCGGGAGCTGTAAAAAATCTATAAAAGAACCAAGGTTCTAAAATCAAAAAGATGATCTATTTTCTTCTTCATCATGCCTATCTAATGCAACGACTGATGCCGATTGAATGCTCATGATCAGAGAGAATACACACATTTTTCACTGTCTTTCCATGTTAGGCAATCCAAAATGCCCGCATAGACATCAGCTATCCACGACATTCCGCTTGGTCTTTAAGTGCCGAGCCCTCGCAATATCACACAAATATATCAGTTTCTGGAAAGATTGTCAGGCACATTTTCAGCGAAGAGCTTTAGCAGTGTTACAGAAGATTAATTGGAACGAAATTTGGTTATATAATTACCATAATTAAAAAAAGGAACCATCAGGAAGTTATCAAATTCTTTCACTCTTCCTGCTTGTTTATAAGCGTAATCCGGCGCAAAACTACCGTTGCCATGAATGTTGTAGTGAACGCTCTCCTTTTCATTTTTTTTAAAAATATTAATTATACTTTATATTACTTTAATTCGCCACGATAATAAAAAAAAACGATTAACTGAAAAAGGAATATCAACTAAAAGTGCACTACCATCACACAGGGATCCGTCACGTACAACCTGACCATCCCGTACGGAAAGCCGTGCGACGTCTACCTCATCAACCTGGTATGTGCAATGTACAAATAAACTGCATAATTCATATATTATTACCAAAAAATGACTCTCTTTCAAACAAAAAAAAAGAAAAAAATTACTCATTTAGGAGCCAAACTTCCGCGTCTCTGAGACAGTCATCGTTCTCGAGAACAACATTGCGCCTTTCGGACAGGTGAGAAAGATTGCTTTTATTTGAAATAATCTTTTTTTGTAATTTTTCTTGTCTAACTTGTATTGAGCTACCTTGAGTCATTTCCTCACATTGTTTTATGCGATTCACAAAGAGCACAATGCACGCAATTCAGCGGTTATCTACTTCAATTTTCCTGACTTTTTTTTAGTCGCATCTCTCTCTCTTTCTCTCTCTCTCTCTCTCTGTTTCTCCTTCTCTCTATCTTTCTCTCTCTCTCCTCCTTGAGTCAGGAAAAAAACGCGAATTCAAGAATGAGTTTTTGGTCCTTTAATTTCAAAATCGTTTTTTCTAGACACTGAATCACCGCGTCGACTGCCTCTACGAGCAGACGGTGCAGACGTTCAAGTTCAACGACGTCGGCAGGTCAGTCGGACAGCGAGCGGACAGCGGAAGAGGCGGAGGCAGTGGTGGCCTGCCCAGCCAGGGGCTCACGCTCACGGTAGAACGGTCAAGGGAAAAGACTAAGGGGAACGATCAGGAGAGAAGGTTCAAGTGAGAAATTTCAAGGGAGAACGTTCAGATGAGAACGCTCATTGGAGAAAGCTCTGGGGAAAATGCTCAGGGAAGAAAGATCAAGGGAGAACGCCCAAGGGAGAAGGCTCTGGGAGAACGCTCAGTTGAGAACGCCGGGGGGAAAAAACGTTCATGGTTAAAGGCTCATGAGTAGAAGTTTCATGAAAGAAGATTGAAGGAAGAACGCACAGGGAAAATATAGCTTGATTTACAAAAACTAATAATAATAATACTAATAATAATACTGATATTTAATATTCTTTATTTTCTTCTCTCTGCAGCAATCAGATCGTGGCGGCTTCGACGGGCGGACGGCCGAAGCCCAAGGTGGAGATGCACTTTATCTCCGAGAGTGGAGAGCCGCTCCGCTATGCAAAGCTCGGAGATTCGCTCGGCTTCTATCTCGCAGTCAACCCGGACAGTTAGTCGTTATAGTTAATGTCAAAAACTATTTTTAAATTATTTATTCAGATACTTATTTATTTATTTATTATTTATCGTAAACAAAGTTAATATTTCGATACGAAAGGAAATATGTAGGAAATGCCGTGCGTTTAGATGCAAATATTGAAAAAAGTGGGCTTACTTTCATCACAAAATTAATCAATTCTTGTCTTTTAATCACAATCATTTGATTCTCGAAAGCTTTTTTAATATTTCATGGTCATTTTAGATGGCTGATCAGCAAATGTGTAATTATTTATTTATTTTAAAAAATCGAAACAATTTATTTCCTTACATTGGTGAAAGTTGTAAAAAAATTCCTATGCCGTAATTGCTGATAAAAAAAACAAATCTTGCTGAATTTATCAGCGTTGAAAAACGAGCATGCAACGTTGCTCTCTTCTTTAACATCTGAGCGCTCCTAAAAACCACCGCATCATTTTCAGACACTGAATATAGATATGTTTTTGAGACGGAATGAAATGTAAAAATGAGTATTGTTGTTGAAATATGCAGTTAAATATCAAAATAAAATATCTACCGTGGTATTTTTCTTCCAGACGCTTACAAAGCCATCCTGCCCAAGGAGTGCATGTTCTCCGATCGTGAGGACATTGCGGCGCCCGAGACGCAGCGTCTGACATTCGTCCAAGGAAGGTCCTGGCGCGAAAGATTAAAATTTAAACACAGTCTATTTATTTATTTATTTATTTGTTTGCATACATTGATTGAGATGTGACAACACTGGCGGAAATATGGCGCGAGTGATAATTTATCTATCATTTTCGTGCAACTAGTTGTTGTTTAAGGATACATACGTAGTTACATTTGTTCCAGATTCGAATAAGCTGTAAAAGATCACACTGAAAAAAATGTGGCTCTGAAATATTAATATTTACCATTAGAATAAAAATAGAAAAAAATACTAAATTTACATATCTTTTTAGTTGTCCCGTTCAACGATTCGGTGACATCATCGATCCGCTTGCGCACGTCAACAATGAAGTGAGCAGATCAAAAATTATTACAATTGTGCTCGTTCAAACATTTTCATTCTTACGCAGCCATCTCTTTTTTGCGTTACTTTCACTTTCTATCTCGATCAAACTCTTTCAAATTCAGCTTGAAAACAATTTACCACATTCTAAGGTCTTCTTCTCAAAGTTCAAGACATTCCGTTTCGACAACAAATCGACAATTTTCGTTCACTGTACCGTGCAAGTTTGCCTCACAACAGAGGAATGTCATCAGGTACATTTCTTTTTTTGCTCGTAATTCATACGATTTATCTTATTTGAATTTTGGTTTATTGAACTGAACCACTTCTACTTTTTATATTTGCATTCTCATTTTTCCTTCTAACACTGAATAAAAATGAAAATGCTAAAAAAAATGTTTAATAGAGCGCGAGGCTAAACTGTAATCTAGGTATTTGAATTTTCCTGACATTGTAGTCGCGCCTATCTAAATTACATGTGTTCTTTCGGCCTTGTTTCAGAAAGGCGCGAATTCAAACGTGGATTTTTCTGGCTTGATTAAATCACTTTTTATCCTTTCCTTCCCAGTCGTGCTTCAAGCGCGCAGAGAACTCTTCGCTGACTGCGGCGCGTCTCCGCTTCCGCCACCGACGAGCCACTCGAAGCACCGCGCGGCAACATGGCAAATTCGCTCTTTCAATTTACATATCTAATTTGGTTCCCTAAAAAAAGAATATAATTTTAAGTAAAATTGTCATTTTAATCGTAAGTGCTGCTTATGATCAGCTTTATCTACGTATGTAATTCCAAAACTCAGAAGCAAAAACAGAAGAAAATTCATTCAGACTTCTAAATTTACTTTTTAAAAATTCTATATTATATATGTATATGTTTTGCATACAATGAATTAAGCGTTCCTAAGGAAAGACCTTCAATAAATCATGCAACGAGCAAACTTATCACTTTCCATTTATTTATATCTATCTTCCATTCCGCTTAAAACCACCTCTCATTACTTTTAGAGCAGCCAACCGAGGACGGCGACCTCACCCTCCACGACACGCTCCATGTATTCCACTCGGAGGCTGAAGCATTGCGAGGTAGGCTTTTTTAATGGTTCTTTATATCAAATATGGGTGTGTATGTTCCGGGTTAAATTGAACGAATTTCCCAAGTTCATTCTTTTCAAATGGCAATTTTTGAATTATGCGAATTCTTTCTCAATATCAGTTTTCCCCATCTATTTGCCAACAAATTGTGCTGTTGTAACAGATCTACTTTGCCTAGTCCTCTTACTTATCTTATAAAAAAGGCTTACTTCAATCCATCTTTAAACGATGTGGTCCTTTGAATTTTTTTCTATAAGAGTATATTTAAAAAAAGCTAGTTATAACAATGAAACTTAAAGAATATGTTCAGAGATATTCCGTAAGATGATAGGAGATTCAGTATTTTTATTCTAAAGAGTTTGTTCAGAGATATTCGTTGAGTGATGCGTGATTCTGTATTTTTCATTTCTTCTTTGCCAGCCGAGGCGGCGGCCACGTCGGGAGGCTACATCGAGCCGTCCTCCGCGCACTCGCCCCTCTCGTGTGCGGCTTCTCCCCTCGGCAGTCTCTCTCTCTCCTCGCTCATCGCTCTCTCCCTCGCACTCGCCACGCTCGCTGCCGCCTCCGTCTCCGCCATTCTCTATCTGCTATGGAGACTCAAGAGGACTGGCAAGGTTTCTCTCTCTCTCTCTCTATTTTTCTCTCACTCTCTCTCTCTCTCAATTTTTCTCTCCATGTCTCTCTCGATTTCTATTTCTTTCTCTCTCTCTTCGTCTCATTCTCACTTTGTTTTTGTTTCTCTTTCCCTCTGTGTCTCACTCTCTCTCTTTCTCAATTCTTATTTCTTTCTCTCTCTGCTTTCACTCCCTAACTTTCAACTCCTTCGCAAGGCTCGCTCGAACTTTTCGGGTCTCGGTCCAACGAACAGAGTTATCAGGGAATGCCCGGTGCTTTTGAGGATCAAGACTGATTGAAAGGCATGAGGCTTAGAGGTGATGCTGCTCGTGCGAACATCTCTTTCTACTTTATCTGCTATCTCTCTCCCGCAAACCATCTCTCTACCTTTCCTTTCTCTCTTGCTCTCCTTAACCTCCCTCATTCTTCTCTCTCTCTCCTTCATCTCTTTCCCCTCTCCTCTCCTCCTTCTTCCAGTTCTCCACTCCCTCTGCCCTGGATGTCTACTCCGCCGCTCAACTCCGCTCTCTCGCGAACAGCTCTGCCAGCATCGACTGTTCATCTCAATCAGCCACAACTTCAGTCTCGACAGTCCCGTCTTACTCCGGATACTCATCATACCCAACCGGGCAGCAGACACTGTCTGCGAGGAACGGGCATCGATGAGAGTGTCATCCCTCGACCTCTCTCTGTCTCTCTTTCATCTCCTTCTCTCACTAACCTTTTTTCGTTCTCTCTCCCGCTCTCTCTGTCTCTGTTTATCTCCTCATTCTCGCCAATCTTCAACATCTTTTACGCTCTCAACCTTTGCATCACCGTAACACTTGCTTTAATCGATTCAGCTAAAACTATGTCGGTTTTTCTCAATTTCATTTTCCATTTTCACACACACTCGCTCTCTGAGCATCTCTTGCCAACCAAACCTTTCATTTTTTTAATCTCAGCTTGATTTTCCAATTGCCGCCTTGCTTTGTTAGTCAACAGGAAGTGTTTCTTCTCACATCTCTCTAATCTCAGAAAACTATCTGTATATCTGAATTTTTCCAATTTCATTACCTATAGTTTCAATTGAAACTTATTGCTTTTAAAGGAGTATACAACATTGTACAAGTTGTGCGTTAATAATTAATCACTCCTCATCTTTCATTGCGAACGGAAATTTCATATTTTTTGCTTTTTCAAATTCAATTATCTTCAATTTGCATACATTGCCAATATCCCACTGGGAGCTTAAAACTGCTTGGTTGCCTGCTTTTAAAGGTCGTTCCAATGATCAATAAATGTACGCTTACTTGAGAAGATATCGTATGAATTTTGTAAATGAGTATACGGGGTGGGGGGAGAGATTGATATATGAGGAAGGAAGAGAAAGAGAGAGGGAGAGAGACAAAGAAAGAAATGAGGAAAGGAGAGAGAGTGAGACACAGAGAGAAAACTATGAAAGAGGCGAAGGAGTGGTTGAAGAGAAATAACGGGAGAGTGAGAGAGAGAGAGAGAGAGAAAGAGAGAGAGAGAGAGATGCAAAGAGAGAACTGAAGAAAGAAGAGAGAGTGAGACACAGAGTGAAATCTATGAAAGAGGTGAAAGAGAGGGAGTAGAGAAATAACGAGAGAGAGAGAGAATGATGAACGAGTAGAAAATAGTGAAAGTGGGAGATAGAAAGATACATAGATAGAAATGAGGAAACATATTAAATACATATCACCTTAATGATTCGCCTGATTAAAAAATTCTAAAATGCCATACTTCAATGTTAAATGCTAACAATAAGTTTTTTTAAATCAAGAAACCGACGCGGAGGAAACATCTTTTATCCCTCCTCATAACTATGTATTTGTGTTTATTGAGTCGCATAAAACCACCAATTCACACACACACATACAAGTAAATTACGAAATGACATCCTATTATGTAGGTTAGTGTCTTTCTAGTACTGCTACGTATCCTTTTGAAAAATATGCAGAGATAGTTATTTGGTCTCTTGTACTCTCTATCTCTCTTTCTCTCTCTCTAGGTCTTTCTCTCTCGTAGTTTTTCTCAATTACTCATCCCTTTCTAACAATATGCTAGTAGAAAGCTAATGGTTAGATTCCTTGTTTATTTTGCGCGATGCCCTTAAGGCAAAGACATTTACAGAGAAATTAGGTCATTATCACTAAAGCTGTTTTCAAATAAATGGCAGCAAAATTTTTGTTCATTATAATATAGCCCGTGGTTTGCAGCACGTCCTCCAGTTTAAAGGATTTGCAGATAATTCTTCCTTGATTGGTCCAAGGTAGGCTTCTGAATTAAAATGAATATGAGTTCGACTGATATGTATTAAAGTTAATTTCTGATCGCATTGCGAACGAAAATCGCATGTTTTTTTTTGTTATTTCAAGTTCAATGTTTAATTTTTTTATAATTTTTTTTTGCAATTTTTTCAATATGCCCACCTCCCGCTGGGAACTTAAACCTGATTGATTGCCTGCTTTTGAGTATCGATCGAATAATCCATAAAAGGTTGCTTACCTCAGATCGTATGAATTATGCAAACTAGTAAACGGCGAGATTAGGAGAGAAAGAGAGAGAGAGAGAGAGAGAGAGAGAGAGAGAGAGAGAGAGAATGAGGGATGAGCAAAGAAGAGAAATAGAGATAGAAGGAGAATGATGAAAGATGAGAAAAGAGAGGGAGAGAGAAAGAGAGATTGAGATGAGGAAACATATTTAATACTTATCAGTTTTGTGATTGTACGACAAACCTTATCCGTCTTTTATGGAATCTCTCTCTCTCTCTCTCTCTAGCCTGTGAGTGCACAGCACAATGTGCGAGAATTGCAGACGAGTGATAGAGAACATCGTCCCGAGCATGCTGGACACGACGCGAGCTCGCTCTGAAGATGGAATGATTTAGAAAAATATATTTCTTTGTGCACTATTTGTTGGATTGGGATCGCAAAGAAAATCGCGATTGCGACTTTTTCCTTTATCCCTCACAATCAGGGAAAAGAGCGCGAATTCAAACGTATCCTTGCACTCGCCTGCGTGCTGCTTTCAATGTTGCCGTTCGGATTCCTCCAACAAATTTAGTCAACCGCTTTCTAGCTATTTTTTGATGTTGTTGTTTTCTGTAATATTTTTGTTAAAAATTGTACAACATCTATGTAAATCTAAGCCAAGAAATATATTTTTAATTACCAAAACTTTCAGCACTTGTAAAATATATAGATATAAGATGGTAAAATATCTTATATTGTAAAATACATAGATTGTTAAATACATAGATATAAGATCAACAACAAGTTCGCCACATAGCAGCCCATGGACTGTTCTGGAGAAGAAATAGCAGGTCTTACAAAACCGCCTGTGGGACAAAATGGTGAAATTTAGTAGAAATGAGAAAAATAAACATATTGGTCGATTAAAAGATTACAAAACAAAAGGTTGTTGCGATTAATTAGTACTGAAGCGAGAATAATCAAACTCGAACTATTTATAGATTCTCGAAGTAGCATTGAGGTAATGTGACGTATTTCTAACTGGGAATGAGATTCCGCGCGCTCGGATGTTGTATTATTTTCATGATTAAAAAAAGAATGAATAAAATTAAGTCGAGAAATTACGTACGAGCAAATAAAGTGGAATAAATAGTATCATAAACTATTTATTGTTCCTGGCAAATCTTCAAAAGCTCATTTCTCGGTAAATACGCACAAACACACACACTCTCTCTATCGCTGAATCCCTCCCCCATTCTCCTTTTCTCTCACTAAATTTTCGCTTGAACTCTGCAAACTTTATTTCAGTCTTTGCTATCTTCCTTGCAGTTCGTTCTCAACGTTCATACAACTTCACTCACGTCCTGACTTAAACGGAAATGTAAATTTAAATTCCCTCGTAAACTGAATCTCCACCGTTGAAGCGGAGCGCGGGAGTCCCGACGCTCACGATGCGAAAAAAAGCAGCCCAGGGAGCTAAAATTTTTTGACATGTTAAATACTGGTTTAATATAATTACTAGTTATTTTAAAAGAAGAAAAAGAAAAAAAATTAAATATAAATATATTAATACGAAATTAATGAAAACAGACGAAGGTGTTGAGGGTGAAGGCGATGAAGAGATCGTCGCCGAGGTCGTCGATGCACTTGAAGAGATGCAGCCGAGTGATTATCTCCTTTTCCTCGTCCGCAAGTCGTTGATGATTAGCTCTTGAATTTATTATATTTAATTTTTTTTAAGCATGATTATTAATCGATTGCCTGCCTGAATAATAAAGCCGCAGAATTTTAAATTTGCTGAATTTTGTTGTTGCAACAATGATTTATTCGAGCTTATGGAACATTATCAACCAAAAAAAGTCGTACGGAGGGGCTGCCGCGAAAAAAATATCTAGGTTAAATTTCGGGGGGAGGCGTTGTTGCCGATTTGGAAAAGGGGGGAGAGTCGTTGTTGCCGATTTGCTATGTAGCTATATGTTTATTAAGTTCGAAACTTGCACAACTGAATACATATTAATAGAAAACACAGAGCATTGCAAATGAAATAGAGTTAGTGATCCTTGCCACTGGTGTGCTTCTTGCTGCTTCTTGCCCATCTCGTCCAGATACGCGAGAATCTCATATTTGCGGATGGGGACGCCGGTGCTCATTCGGTCCTTCAAGCTGTCCATTCTGTCCGAAGCAGCTCTGCGTTGCTCGCGTGTGTGCTTGGACATCCTCCTTCCAGTTGAAGGAACGACTTCTCAGCGGTTCTTAAAGATTGTACATTAAAAAGGTGTGTTGAAATTATTCACTCACGTCATTCTGGCTGTACAGTTGACGAGACATCAGGACGTTGCACATGTGAGCAGAGCACATGGGGTCGCTCATGAAGAAAACGGAGTGGTCGGTGGCGAGTGGGGCAGTGCCGAAAACCTAAAATTTCGACCGATAATATTGCTTAATTGATACCACGGTTATTTACCTTCACTGTGTGTGCTGGTGTTCCCGACGGCACTGCTTTGGCGGCTCTTTCCTGATCGGCGACGGTGAGGCATGCAGTGCAGATGAAGTCGCAGTCTGATTTGTTTTGCCGGCGGAACGGCGAAGGATCGGGTGGCGACGACGAAGAGGAAGAAGAAGAAGAAGAAGAAGGCGATTGAGAAGCAGTAGGAGGCAGTATTGTAACTTGGACAACTCGTGAGGGCACTAATTGCAACGCGAGTATACATTTAGTTATTCACACTTGTTTAAAGGTCCTCTCCGGCGAATATACAACATCTCGTTTTATATTTTTGTCCTCTGATGGTCGGTTAAAAACATCTTTTGGAAGTAGTCCCGTTTCACAAAAATGTCTCGTTTATTAAAAATAAAAGATTTTCTGTCGGGGTTACCGTACATTTTCCCCCCGCGATCGTTCTTTGAGCTCAAGGTCACATCCATTTCGCCCTCGCTTGGCAGAGAAAGAGGGCATGGGATGGATCGGAATTGATTGATTGGCACCTTGCTTATAACTTCTCAGCGCTGTTTATGACAGCGTTTCACCTCGGGTTTCTTTCATATTTCCTGGAATTACTAAAGAAACTAACGTTGCTTGTGGGACAACATTTACATCTTTTACCAGTACATCTCTCGTTCCCACTTCGATCAACAAAACCTTCAGCAACACATTCATCAAGTAATTGTACATGCTTTCCGCACAATCAAAACAACGCAGTTTTGCAAAATAGTGCTGGGAAATGTTTTTATTCTTCCTTTATTATACGAAACATAAAAAAAAAAATGCTCCTGACTTCAGGCTTACCGCTTACGTGCCGAAACACAACGTGATTTCGGGCTTACCGACCACGAACCGAAAGCACAGAAAAAAAGAAATAATGGAGAATAAATGTTCAAGAATAGCCATTGTGGCATAAGGGGAAATAGAGGAAGAATGCAAGGGGAAATAAAGGAAGAAAATAATTGGGTGCATCAACGGGAAGTCGTAGACTAATTGACAGCAACCTGACACAAGCATAATCCTCGTAAGCTAGCCAGAGCCCACTTGATCGCTGCTTACGCGCCTAGCTCGCCACGATCGAATCCCACCGTCATGACATCGCCGAAATCTACAAACATCCTCACAAGCAATTCTGTTATTTTGATTTTTTGGTATAAATGAAAACAATGCTTTCCGTGAAGGTCAATAAACTAAGAAAAGAAGACTGACGGATCAAGGCAACCGGGACGTCATCTGGCGTCCTTTGACGGTTTGAACGTTTTCGGCGCCAGAATGCGTCACTGGTCCTTAATCCCACTCGTTTCCGCGCCGGTGCGCTTCTCTGCTCCTGAAGCGAACATGAATTAAGCAAAGCACATCGCAAATATCCAAGCACAATGTATGGATTTCCGCGAGATAATACTGAATTCTTACAAATAAACAAGCAAAACATACAAACAGAAATAGAACAACAATCTCAATGCACACGAACAGGCCGCTTTTCGAAAACACTCAACCGCTATCACAGCGGTCCGAAAATAGCACTCTGTTCAAATTCATGTCTTATTCGATCCTAACTGACTTCTTATTATTCACAACGTCTCCTGCGATATTCTGTAGAACCCTTGGTGGTTTATCATTCGAAAAATTATTATTACTATTATTATTAATGTAAGTACTGTTATTTTTCCGAAGACCTTGGGCGCTGGGGTAGCCATGCGTTGCATCGGCTTGGTCTTCTTCTCCTTTTTCTTTATTTTTGGACATACTCTGGAGCTGAGGTGTGTAGAGTCAGGCACATTGAAAAAGAGTGAGAGTGATGAGATATACGGAGAGAGTGAGCGAGAGAGAGAGAGAGAGAAAGAGATAGAGATAGAGAGGGAGAATGAGATAGAAAAAAGTGATAGCGATGAGTAACATGGAGAGAGCGAGAGAGATAAGATTAATTTTTTAGAGTTGAGCAAGCTCGAAGCAACGAATTGTATTCTGATCGGGCACTTAAAAGGATCTCAACGTACACAAATCCACATGTCTGAATCTTTTAGTTTTTTTTGGGATTTAAAAAGTAAATATGTAATTATTGCTATATAAAAAGTTTAAAAAATATATTTGTGGCAGAAGTACAAAAGCGCTCACTTTTTGACTTGTTTCGGAAACCGAGACAGTACCAACCAAACATTAGCTGAGAATTTCCATCCGCTTACTAGAGCATTGACATTAATTATAGTTATCGTTGTTTTTGTTCATTACTCTATTTTAATGGTTTGTGCAATCAACCCGGAACATCGACACAGCGCTTCAGCAACCAGGGAAAACCACATGTTACACTAATTAAAACAAATATATGGACAATAGAGTCGATATAAAGAAAATATTCACCGGTCGTTTCAGTTGGAAGCTAATACTTCTCTATATTAATTTTATTTAGATACTATCTTCCGGGAAAAGTATGCTTTTTTTCTATTTTAATTTTATATGTCTACCTTTATTTTACATTTTTTAGCTGTTTTAATACTTTCTTGCAATTCTTTTTAAAGGAGCACAAAAGGCAGGCCTAGTTTAATTCTATTATTTATTTTATCTCTAAGCAAGGAGGGAAATTTATGTGTTATTTTAAAACCCAAATATCTGGACCAGAGATATCAACGGGCCTATCCTTTTTGGGCCAGCCCGGCCCATCGGACACGAAAATTTGGCCCGGCCCGGCTCGTACTTTCCGGGCCTTAGAATGTTTGGGCCCGGCCGGCCCGGCCCGATTTTCAAAATAGTACGGTGGTATCCAATTTTCGAAACACCGAAATCAAAATTTTTTTCTAGTATACCGTATATCTCGGGGCAATTATCAGAAATGGTGATGAGATAAGAGGGGTAAATTTGGTCAAGTATATATGCCATTCAATAAAAATTTCGAAATAAGTTGAGCATTCTCCAATTTTTCGAATAATCGGGCCCAATCGGGCCTACGGGCGGCCTGGGTTTCCGCAGGCCCGGCCCGCCGGCCCATCATCTTTATATCCTGCTGTGTCTAGATCATCTCTGATCTAGACACAGCAGGTTATAAAGCAGCAATATGGCTGAGTTAAAAAAAAGTATTTTTTTCGAATCAATTAAAAATTCTTTCGATATATCCTCTATTTCCACTTATTTGTTTGATTGAAAATAACATGTGGTTTTTCCCCTCGCTGTTGAAGGTTAAAGGAAAAGTGAAACGCCAGCGGAGCTAGTCTAGCGTGGTCTTTCATATAACATTAAAATATAGAAATACAATTGAAATTGTTGAATTCTTTTCCCTGAAGAAACTTTTAAAATGTAATTAAACTCATGGAAGTAAAATTACAAAAATTGAGAAATACGTTCGAACAGCAAACGCACGGTCGACGCGGCGATTGTGAATGTGAAAAAGCCACATTTGAATTTGCGCCTTTTTCCCTGATTGTGAGACAAAAGGTCGAGAGAGCACGTGACTAAGAGCTTAACTCAGATTAGTCAGGAAAACTAAACAGATTACGATTGACTGTCGTTCTCCTCTAATGAAAACTACAATTAAGTTAATATTATTTCCGAATTAATTGAAAATTCCGTCTTTGTTCCTCATTTCTCCAAATAATAGCATAAAAAACACGTGGTTTTCCTTCGTTTCTGAACGATAAAAGAAATTCTGGTATCGTAGTGCCGCTAGTACCGGGAAATCTTTCCCCAATGATACCGAATAAATAAAAGCGATATGTTTCTTTTCTCAGCTTCACCAACTGCACGGACGGCGCGGCCTCCAACTTCATTCTCTAGCGTCTGCTCCGTCTTTGTGCTGCCATATCGAGGTATTAATTTCACGATAATTAATTTATTAATATTTACGTCACAGTTACGAGTGCGCGGAATCTCATTACCTGCTAGAAATACGTCACATTAACTCAATGCTAGTTTGAGAACCTTTTAATAGTTCGAGTTTGATCATGTACACTTCGCCACAACCTTTTATTTTGCAATCTTTTATTCGACCAATATCTTTTTTTTTCTTTTTTTCAAAACTATTCCATTTTGTCGAACAGGCGGTTTTGTAAGACCCGCTTGCTATTTCTTCACTAGAATGGCACATTTAAGACAGCATATCTGTAACCTTTGAGCACGACCGGCCTTGGGGAATTTTTTCGATTTCTTTTATGAAAATTGGCTCACCTATAAAGTGTACCCTGCAGTTTTTTGATGTGTTGTAGCTCGTGAAATTTGCTACAAGAATTCATTTTTATTACAAACATTCTGATAGGCACACCTTGCGAAAAACTCTCTCGAACAGTTCCAAGTGTAACTACTTGATGGGAGGGTACTTAGGTTTGGTGGAATTTCTGGATTTTACTCATAAGCTACAGTAAAGCTATTATAAGCATCACCCACGTCGAGCTGATTACAATAAAAAAAGAACTCCCGGATCCGACAACTTTAAAGGTGTTTTCCATGAGGGTATGACAAAAGCGCAGCGGGCAGAAGCATAGCGGTCAAAAGCGCAGCGCCTGGACTGGTGCGTATATTGCTGCGCTTTTGTCATACCCCCGACATCGTCCCCTCCGGCTGTCCCTCCCTGGGGAAGGCATAGAAGACGATGGGATATGGCGCGTTCGCTCTTGATATTCTCTATTGTCCAGATTTTGTTGTTGCTGTTGAAAATAACATGTGGATTTCCATCGCAGCGAAAGGATAAAACAAAATTTTGAAATTTTTGTGTTAATTTTGCATTGGGGCTAACTCTACGATCTCGCTGTTACAAATGAAATTAAAATAGAAGAATGACCTTTGCCAACTTCACCAACTGATCTGCTTGCGGCGGCGGCCGCGTCGTGAGCTCCGGGACGCCCTTGCTCCGCATCAGCGGTGGAGAGGCGGCGTGCAACGGCGGAGTTGGCGTGGCGGAGGAGGAGGGATGCAGGCGGATGGCTAAATAGGTTTATGTATGTGTTCTCCCTTTTCGGCAAAAGTCTTTCTTCCACCTTTTTTATAACTGCTGAAAGTTTTGGATGAAAATTTTGTTTAAAAAAGACATTTCTATAATAGATGCTGTACTTAAACATTGTACCTCGCCGTAACAAACGTAAACTAAATTCTATATTCAAACTTTATTAATCGTTAATAAAAATGCAAGCTCTTTGGTGTATCAGCACATTATTTTTCACCCTCTACACCTTCGTCTTTGTCGGCGTTTATTAATTCCGTTTTTATATATTTATTTACTTTTTTCCCTTTAGAAAAATAGTAATTTAATTTTATAGCTAATATTCAAATGTCTGCTTTATCCCTGGTCGTTCGAATTAACTATAGGTTTTTCAATTGATGGTATTTTTTAAACTATTTGGAAGCTTTATTTTGCATGAAAATGAATCCTGGCTCTCCAAATATCGTAACATTATATCTATATATTTTGAAAATATGTATGTATTTTGTTCAC
Organism: Allodiplogaster sudhausi; assembly: GCA_945643635.1. NCBI lineage: Eukaryota > Metazoa > Nematoda > Chromadorea > Rhabditida > Diplogasteridae > Allodiplogaster > Allodiplogaster sudhausi. Next base: position 5,039,621 of record CALZFC010000006.1, on the reverse strand, counting down.
TTCTAATTGTAAGCTGATCCATATGATGTTTCCAACTTCATCGCGATGTGGCTACTTATGTATTTAAAACAAAATGTATGAAACGCATATATATATATCCATAGACTCATCCTCTAATTAACGTCCATCGCGGTTGCCTTATATTGTGGTAAGTGCGTGGAAATTTATCTTTTACTGTTTATTATTTTTCTCTAATTGTAAGTTTTATAGATATCCCAAAAAGGAGTCTCTTTCAAAGCCTGTATGACAACATTTGCTGGAGATGAGATCGTAAAAGAGAGCTAGAGAGAGAAAAAGAGAGAGAGGGAGAGAGAGAGAGCGAGAGAGAGAGCGAGATAGAGAGCAAGAGAGCGAGAGAGAGCGAGAGACAGGGAGAGAAAAGAAAAAGCGAGAGAGAGGGATGAAAGAGAGGGAAAGAGTTTGGCGGCAAACTGCCAACTTTAACCTTTTAGGATGACATACTAATTGACCGGCGAACATAACATAGAAAGTATACACGGGACAGCTAAAATGATTTCGCGCCCTCGAAAACCGCCTGTATGATCACCAAATTCGATTAAAATTTACAAAAACAAACTGAAAGATGTAGACGAATTAGTACTATTAAAGAAAAACCTATATATCATAACATTTGATAAGAAAATCTATGAAAAGAATAAATTGGCCCAGGAGATGCCTCAATTCGAAGGTTCCTTCGTTATATTTTTATTTTTTTTTCTAATATAACAAGTGGTTTTACCTCGTTGTAAAAAGGTAAAAGAAATAGGTGAAATGCCAGTTCCGCTATATGGGAGAGTAGGCCACCAACATCATTCTCTGCATAATTACAACAAACATTTATATTATTTCCGAATTAATTTCAAATGCCGTCTTTATTCTTGTTCAGTATGATTTTTTTTTAAATTTTATTTTAAATAACAGATGTTTCCCTGGTTGCGGAACGAAAAAAGAAATTGTGAAATTGTAGATGCGTTAAGATGGTGGTTGAGGAAGAAAGTATCTAATAAAAATAAAAATAGAGAAGTTCTTTATTTAAGCTGCACCCGCCGCAAGTTCGGCTCATTATTGTCTTTCTAAATTGCACCATTTTGTCCGACAGGCGGTTTTGTAAGACCTGCTTGCTATTTCTTCACCAGCATAATCCATGGAACGTTTCCAAGACGTTATGTGGTCTATTAATACTTAAAATTAAGTCATTATCTAATTAACGCCCTTGCTGCCTGATATTATTGTAAGTGACTGGAAATTTAAGTAAATCTCTTTCTTTTTTTGTTCTGTTTTATTATTTTTATACGTCTAATAGATATTCAAAAAAGGACACTTTATTCTCGGCCAATTTCTATATTAGGCCTTTAACGTTCCGAAAAGTGGAAGGAACAATAAATTGTTGAAAAAGAAATCGATATTTTTTCCTTCAACACCAGGCGCTCGTTCTCTGGACTTTCGGGACGTTCGCGTGTATATTCTTCCAATGCCAATGATAGTAAGCGGGTGGAAATTTAGACAAATAACACTGTCATTCTGGTTGGCTTTAGTAGTTGTCTTCTAACAATAAATAACTTGCAGTTCAAACGTTCCTTCTCTTCGCTCTCTCACTTGAGAGATCGACCGAAGGCGTCTCAAAAGATAGGAAGTGTGCGATTTATCGTTTGAATCTGATTGTGTAGCTCTTGTTGCTCTGGCAATATAGCCACTCTTATAATTATTCCTCCTTTTACCGAAGAGCACCAAGCAGGATTTAGAAGAGTGAAAACCCGATGTAAATTGGAAGAGGTAAAACAATAATGGATTATGAGCAACGGTTAGTCGAGTTTGGTGCCAGAATTCTTCTTCGAGAAAAAAAAATTGATAAAATTGTTGCATAAAATTGACTTGTTATCAGTATGTGGCCGTTGTACCATGGTTGTAAAAATGTCCATGTAAAAATGCGATAAATAAATATATACCGTAATTTCTCTATTAGTACCCCTTTATTAGAACCCCCCCTCTAATAGTACCCCCCTCTGAAAATGCCATTGAAAAATATAACCCCTCCCTCTAGTAGAACCCCCTCCCCTCTAATAGTACCCCCCTAATAGTCTATTACTTCAGCTCTAGATGTACCTCGTATAGATCCTGGAGGCATGAGGTGCTCTTACCAATGAACTGATGCCAAATTGATGATAAATCTGTTGTAAAATGGATATTCCAGTTTTGATTCCACCGAATTCGGGCTACAATTCTTCTTTTTTTTGGGAATAAAATGTTGTTATAAAACTTTAAGTGTCTCACATTGAAAAATAGTACCCCACCCCTTCTAATAGAACCCCTGCCTCTATTAGTGCCCCTCCCCCGCAAGGGTATTGAAAAATAGAACCCCCGGGGTACTAATAGAGAAAATACGGTATATGAAAAATTGATTCTAAAGTATCTTTGAATAAAAAACTAAAAGTTAATAATAAAGCATGACATGCACCTCTAAATACGCGAATACAATAGTCGCGAAAACTTAAAAAAAACTAGTTACAATTGAGTTTCGTGCTATAGAAAATAAAACTCTTAATTATCTAATCGTTTGAATTTAAATAATAAAAAACATGTTACTAAATCTTTTTTCATAAATTTAAATTAAATTTGTATAGTTTACTTTTTAATATCCCATTGCATCGAACAATTATCGATGACGCGCGTCCTACCTGCCCAATATAGAACAGGAACAACAATAAAGCACCGGTTTCCAGACATAAGCTTCCATATTTTTGATTTATGGAGTCACGTATACAATATTCTCAAAAATAAAATTTAAAAAAAAACCAGCAGATAAAGGGTTGAGGTTCGTGCTCATTTAATCGAATAAAAAAATTATATACATTATTTTCTAATTAATTGTATGTTACCTCTTTACATCCTCTTTTGTACAGATATGTATTTGTAAATTTGAGAAGAACGCGTGGTTTTCCCTCACTGCTGATTGTGAAGGATAAAGGAAATGGTGAAGTCAATTTCTCGATTGTCTTTTGGGTCCCAATTCAACAAATGATGAACCAAAAACGAATTCTTATTGTTAAAAACATCATTCCATTCGCCTCTATATTTCGCACAATCATAAAAGTAATAAGTGTTCAATATGTTTCCTCATCTCTATCCTTCTTTCTCTCTCCCTATATTTTCTCATCTTTCATCATCTACTCTCTATTTCTCTTCTTTCCTTATCCTGTATCTCTCTCTCTAATAATCTCGCTGTTTACTCGTTTGCAAAATTCATACGACATTTTCTGATGTTTCCTTTTATGGATTATATGATCGATGGTTAAAAGCAGACAACCAAGCAGTTTTAAGTTCATAGCGGGAGGTGGGCATTAAAAAAAATATTGAACTTGAAATAACAAAAAAAAACATGCGATTTCCGTTCGCAATGCCATCATACACTAGCTTTGATGCATAGCAGTCGAACTCTTATTAATTTTAAATTACAAGGTCTACCCAGAACTCACCAAAGAAGAATTATCTGCAAATTCTTTAAACTGGACGACATACTGCAAACCACGGGCTATATTATTTATCATGAACAATATTTTTTCCTATTTATTTGAAAACAGCTTTCAAGCCGATAAGTAATGATGAACTAATTTCTTTGCAAATGTATTTATCTTAAGAGCATCACGCGAAATGAACAAGGAATCTAACCATTAGCTTTCTACTAGCTTATTGTTAGAAAGGGATCAGAAGAGTAATTGAGAAAAAAGACGAGAGAGAGAGAAAGCGAGTGAGACAGACGGAGAGACAGAGAGACAGAGAGTGCAAGAGACCCAATAAAACTATCCCTGCATAGAAAGGATACGTAGTACTCGAACGACACTAACCTACATACATACTGGGATGTCATTTCGTAATATATCACTTATGTATGTTTATTTTATGTGTCTGCGAAAGTGGTCTTAATCGACTCAATAAACACATATCGTTATGAGGAGTGAGAAAACACGCTACATCCTCGTTGGTCGGTCGATATAAAAAAAAAACTTACCCTTAGCATTTAACGTTGAAGTATAGTATTTTCGAATTTTTAAATCAGTCAAATCATTATGTATGTACATATGTAATATGCTTCCTCATCTCTATCTATCTTTGTACCTCCCACTTTCACTATTTTCTACTCTTGCATCATTCTCTCTCTCTCTCTCTCTCTCTCTCTCTCTCTCGTTATTTCCCTACCCCTCTCTTTCGAATCTTTCATAGTTTTCTCACTCTGTCTCTCTCTCTCTTATTTCCTAATTTCTTTCTATGTCTCTTTCTTTCGTTATCTTCATTTCTCATATCTGTCTCCCTCTCTCTATCTCTCTCTCTCTCTGTATATTCATTTACAAAATTCATACGATATCTTCTCAGGCACTACGATACCAGAATTTCTTTTATCGTTCAGAAACGAAGGAAAACCACGTGTTTTTTATGCTATTATTTGGAGAAATGAGGAACAAAGACGGAATTTTCAATTAATTCGGAAATAATATTAACTTAATTGTAGTTTTCATTAGAGGAGAACGACAGTCAATCGTAATCTGTTTAGTTTTCCTGACTAATCTGAGTTAAGCTCTTAGTCACGTGCTCTCTCGACCTTTTGTCTCACAATCAGGGAAAAAGGCGCAAATTCAAATGTGGCTTTTTCACATTCACAATCGCCGCGTCGACCGTGCGTTTGCTGTTCGAACGTATTTCTCAATTTTTGTAATTTTACTTCCATGAGTTTAATTACATTTTAAAAGTTTCTTCAGGGAAAAGAATTCAACAATTTCAATTGTATTTCTATATTTTAATGTTATATGAAAGACCACGCTAGACTAGCTCCGCTGGCGTTTCACTTTTCCTTTAACCTTCAACAGCGAGGGGAAAAACCACATGTTATTTTCAATCAAACAAATAAGTGGAAATAGAGGATATATCGAAAGAATTTTTAATTGATTCGAAAAAAATACTTTTTTTTAACTCAGCCATATTGCTGCTTTATAAGTTGCAGTTTCGGATGGCCGCGTCCGCAGCACGACTGAAGGCGAGTCGGCGACCGCGTACGAAGCTGGAGATGATTTTTTTATTATTTATACTTATAATAACATTATTCAAATTAACAATTTATCGTTGTATCAGGCCGATTGTGGGATGAGCACAGAGATGTTATAGGCCGAACGTCAACTTCGTTGCGGGATATGAGTGAGAGGGAGAGAATGTGGTCAGGGAAGATGGTCTCGCCAGCGAATGGATGGACGACTGGGCCTACGTCGATGGACTGCTTCGTAGGGGATCCAGTAGGTGGAGATGTAGGCCCACCGATTCTGTTCCATTTGGTCGATCTTGATTGCCCAATCGCTCATGGCGCATTTCAACGTAGTTTTCTGTTCACACTAGACTAATTCGATGCAGAAAAATGCGTTGGTAACATTAGTTTCTCAAAGAAAGTAGACGCTGATGAGCGCTGAAAAATCAATTGAAATTATTTATATTAAGAGAGCCTCTCTGTATGGGCCAAGATGGCCCTGCCCCGGGGGAAAGTGTCGGATTCTGATAAGCAAATTTTAGTGGGCTGCACCCATGCGTATTATAAAGAAAATTAGGTGGTCAATTTTGTTATAAAATTTTTTTCTTTGACTGGGCATGCAAAAGTACGCAAAATGTTTAAGTCCACATAACTTTCTTTAAACTCAATATTTTTCAATTTTCTTTTTTTATTTGTTGTGTATTCAGAAAGCGCACAATGACGTATAATGGACCTTCCTGAAAAAGTTTCATTTTTAACATTCTCAAAAAACAGCGCAAGAAAATTGATGACTGCTACATGGTCAATATTAGCTATAAAATTACTGTTAATTTTAAAGATAATAAGTGAATAAATATATTGAAACGGAATAAAGACGGAAAAAAAACGTGAGAACAAAAGCTGCAAAAGTTGAAAAACTGGCTAACCTGGTTTGTAGAGTCGTGTTGGTGCCGTCGTCGTTGTATCTGGAATTCTCCCGCTCGGACCCGAGCCACCACCCCGCGCACCCCGCACCCAAGCCACTACCACCACACTACCCGCCCCCGCGATCTGAATGTTGAAGAACTTATCCAGAAGAAAAGGGCGGCGCCCATAGAGAACGTTGAGAAAAGAATGGAGAGAGAGAGAGACAGAAAAAGGAAAGAGACAGACCTTAAGGCGATGAAGAAATCTTCGTCGAGGTCGTCGATGCACTTGAAGAGATGCAGCCGAGTGATGATATCCTTCTCCTCCTCCACGAGGTCGTTCATGATTCATGATCAGCTCATGATTTTATTATATTCATTAAGTATTTTTTTAAATATTATAATTAATAATTGATTGTATACAATGATTAAGAAAATAAAGCCGAAATATTTGAAAATAGCTGAATTTATTGTTGCAACAATGATGTATTCGAGCTCATGGAACATTGCCAACCAAAAATACCTCTTGCATGACCTCTGAATTCAACATTTTGTCAAGATTAATTGCTCGGAAACCGGTGGTTTCCTCTTGTTCGGGTTCCATATTCCGTTGTTGGCGCATGCTAAATTGGTAGGCAGGCGATAATGGAAATTCAGTTATTTACAAATGGATAAAAAAACAATTTATTCATTCATTCATACAGCAAGATTTTTTAAGATTGTTACTTAAAAGTTATAAAAAAAACATACTAATTGTAAGAATGTTATGTACATATATTCACACAACAAGATTTATCAAGATTTAGTTTACATCCATATTGTAAGATAAATTAAGATTTTTAAATCCTCTCTCTCTCTCTCTCTCTTCCCCCGTTGAGTGTGCTTAAAACGGAATGGGCGAGAGCAGCAGACAAGTGATCGAGAACTGGGCATGCTGTTCACGTGGAATCCCATTCTCATGATAAATAATTATTTAAAAGTTAGATATGATTGTGATGTCCATCATAGTTTGACCTCTTCCAATTTACATCTTCTTCCCCTCTTCTATCTCTCACATGCTCACTCGCTGTTGTGTCAGGCAATTTCTTTTCAAATACATGTTTTTGGCTCCTTCAATATGGAATAAAAACCGACATTAATACGAGAGAGAAAAAAGAATGCTGCCACGTCAGCTCCTGCAGCCGGGTAGCCGCCCCCTCCGACGGTAAATCTTGGTCCATTCGAACAATACGAAAGGAAGATAAGGCTTTGGTCATTTACCTTCTGTTTTACAAAGTAAATATATATATAAACAAAAACATTTTGCCACATACCTCATCGCTTGTTTCCGGTTGGCGCTTCTTCAACAGTTTCACAGATCTCGTTAAAGTGTTTGTGGTCAGTCCCGGCCAGGGTACTTTTTACATTTCACAGTCATCCGTGGGAAGTTGGATTGTTTCTGTAATCGTTAAAATGCATATTTAATAATAATTAGTAAACTAATTGCTGCGCTCAATTCGAGGCTCACGACACCGGCTTCCTTCCCGTGACTCACCCATGAGATATTTATGTCAACACTTGAAGAGATGCGACCGTGTGATGATCTCCTACTCCTCCTCCGTCGAGGTCGTACATGATCAGCTCATGATTTTATTATATTTATTAAATTTTCTTTAAATATTATAATTATTTATCGATTTCATGTCACAATTAGGAAAGTAAAGCAGCAGTATTTGAAAATAGCTGGCAATGAATTTTGTTGTTTCATCATTTTTCGGTTCTATATTCCGTTTTCTCTCGTTCTATGTTTTTGTTCATTTTACCATTATTAATGCAAGCCAGATGAACATATATATAACGATGATATCATTCGAGCTCATAGAACATTGCCAACCAAAAAAAACCTCGTGCGGTGAAAATGATCTGAACACAACATTTGGCCAAGCTGGCGTCAGTTTTGCCAAGATTAACTACATGTCTGATGTGTGTTCGGAAACAGGTGGTTTCCAGTTGTTCGGGTTCTATTTTTGGTAGTTAAATCCATATAACAAGATTAATTACCTCTCTCTCACCTTTGAGTGTGAATAGTTGCAGAATGGGCAGATATGTGATGGAGGACAGATCATGTTGTACATGAGGAATCCCATTCTCACCGCGCTTTGAAAATGGTTAATTATTATTTAAAAATTAGACATGATTGTGAGGTCCATCATAGTTTTACCTCTTCCAATTTACATCTTTTTCCCCTCTTCTATATCCCGCTTTCACTTCTTGCAATCAGTATCAAACCATGAATCGCTCACTTCCTATCTTATTTGACGCCTTCCAGTCACAAGTGAGAAAGCGAAGAGAAGGAACGTTTGAACTGCAACTAGTAACTTATTGTTAGAAGACAACTGACAATGTTATTTGCCAAAATTCCAAACCGCTTACTTTGACATTAATTAGAGGATGATAGTGCCGAAATATGGGTTTTATTTATTTCTTTTATTTATAGGAGCCGACGGTTTCTGCGAAACACCGCACAAGCTATTCTGGTAAAGAAATAGCAAACAGGTCTAACAAAACCACACGTCGGACAAAATGGCGTAATTTAGTAGAAATGAAAAAAAGATAGTGGTCGGTTAAAAGATTACAAAACAAATGGTTGTAGCGATTAATTGGTATTAAAGCCTGTATAATCAAACTCGAACTACTTAGAGGATCTCGAAGTAGCATTGAGGTAATGTGACGTATTTAACACTGTTTTTTTAGACTCCGTATGCTCGTATCTGTGACGTAGATATTATTAAATTATTTATCATACATCAAATTTATAATTCGATGTGGCAGCTCAAAATATAGGAAGGAACGATTGCTTAAAGAAGGCTTCAGACGTCGATTGAGCGGCCCGTAGAGAATGAAGTTGGAGTCCGCGAAGGCAGTGCGGTTCATGCCGCAGGGAAAAAAAAACATATTTCTTCGTCTTAAGTACTGCATTAAAATTTGTATGACTTCGAATGTCTTCATAATTACTCCTGCTCTTGTACATTCCAAACAAAAATTGCATCTTTTTTCCTTGATTGTCTGCTTTTAAGTATCGATCTAATAATCCATAAAAGGATGAAAATATCGTATAAATTTTGCAAACGAGTAAATAGCGAGAGATCGAGAGAGAGAGAGAGAGAGAGAGAAAGATAAATACAGGATGAGGAAAGAAGAGAAATAGAGATGGAGGGAGAATGATGAAAGATGAGAATAGAGAGATAGAGAAGAGGAAACATATTTAACACTTATTACTGTTATGATTGTCCGATGAACTGTTTTCATCTTTTACGGCACGCGAGTAGCATGTACTTTTCTCCCTCATAACTATTTATGTTCATAGAGTCGATAGAAAACCACCACCTCACAAACATTCTCTCATTTGCCAAACCATCGCGTTTTCTATCTCATCTTTGAGTGTGCGTAGAGCAGAATGGGCGATAGCAGCAGAAGAGTGATGGAGAACATCGTCCCGAGCAGGGATGTAGAACAAAAAACTCTATGACGAAAAAATTTTTTGATTAAAAAAGACGATTATTTGAGAACAAAAAACAAAAAGAAGAATTGTTTTGTACAAAAAACAAAAAATAACAAAAAAAAACCAAAAAAAGTTGCGTTAAGCGTAATTTTAGAAAAGAAAATTGGTTAATTTCTTGAGACACATATGACAATTATACTAAAAAGTGATATAACGAGTTGAGAAATTAGAACCCTCTAATCTTAAAATTTTGCTTTAGGAAGAGACATCCGGAAAATTTCTAGTAAAAAGTTTTTGTTTTTTTGGGCCGACTCCAAAACAAAAACAAAAAAACTGCAACATGCATGACACGAGCATGCAGGACACGAGGCGAGCCGTTCGCAGCTCGCTCTAAAGATGAAATTATTATTATTCTTGTAATACATATTTTTTGTACATCATATTTTGAATTTGGATGGTCGACAGAAGAGCTAATGCATCTTCACTATTTCTTTAATCTTTCAGCAGTGAGGGAAAACCACAGATGTAAAGAGTGAATATGCAATTAATTAGAAAATCTCTCTCTGTCTCTCTCTCTCTGTCTCTCTGTCTGTCTCTCTCTCTGTCTCTCTGGCTGTCTCTCTCTCTCTCTCTTTGCATTATTTTGATTTTTATTCATATGGTATCTTCGGGGAAAGAATTCCCAGTTCAAGCGGCACTACTATTCCACTATTTCTTTTATCGTTCAGAAACGAGAAAAAACCACGTGTTTTTTTATACAATTATTTAGAGAAATGTGGAACAAAGACGGAATTTACAATTAATTTGGAAATAATATAAACTTAATTGTAGTAATCATTATAGGAGCACGAAAGTCAATCTGTTTCGTTTTCCTGACTAATCTTGTCGCGTATCTCTTAGGCACGTGCTCTCTCGACCTTTTGTCTCACAATCAGGGAAAAAGGCGCGAATTCAAATGAGGTCGATTAGAAAGTATTTCTCTATTTTTGTAATTTTGCTAACATGATTTTAATTACAATTTTAAATTATCTTCAGGGAAAAGAATTCGACAATTTCAATTTTATTTCTGTATTTTAACGTTACGTGAAAGAACATGCAAGACGAGCTCCGCTGCCGTTTCACTATTTCTTTTATCCTTCAACAACGAGGGAAAATAGCATGTTATTTTCAATCAAACAAAAAAGTGGAAAATTGAGGTTATAAGGAAGGAATTTGCTATTGGTTTGAAACCCTTATTTTTTTAAGCACGAAGCTAAACCGTATTTATTTCTTATTTAAACAACTTTTAATTACAGCATCTAATATTAGTCTAGAAATGTCTCTTTTTCTCGACAAAATTTCAAAAACGTTCAGCAGTTGCAAAATAGAAAGAAGTCTCGGAATGAGTTAGAATAAAAGCTATTTCTAACCGGCCGTAGGCATTCCAGCTCCGCACCGGCAACCCCGCCGTTGCTCGCCGCCTCACCGCCGTTGAAGAGGAGCGCGGGCGTCCCGGCGCTCACGACGCGGCCGCCACCGCGAGTGGGGCGGTATTTTCTCACCATCAATACTTACTTGTACAACCGGATACCACTACCAAATCGCTTTTAACAGTTCGTAATTTCTTTTATCTGTCAGCATCGAGGGAAATCCACGTGTACTTGTCAGGCACAAAAAATATCCGAATTTTCGGAAATTATTTTTTTTAATTCTCATTAAAGAAGCAAAAAATTACACCATAAGTCTTTTTAAATTAAATGCTCATTCACTCTTGTGTCAGGCAATTTCTTTTCAAATGTATGTTTTTGGCTCCTTCAATGCGCAATAAACACCGACGTCAATATATACATCAATACGGAAGAAACTAATGCTGACACGTCATCAGCGACCGGCCCCTCCGGCACGGCGCGGAATTTTACATTATTTACCATTAGCTGTTTTTTTAGTTCCTTTAGAAACTCTAAACTGTGCTTTGATCACCCCGACAATTTCAAAATTTCTTTTATCGTCAAGCACCGAGCGAATACTACCTGTTATTTTTAAAATAAAAAATATATGCATGAACGTGTCTTTTTGGATCCATTCACTCGCCGGTCGATTGAGCAGTCCGCTGAAAATGACGTTGGAGGCCTAGTTGATGTACGGCAACGCGTGAATGCCGTGGTGACCTGATTTTTGGTCACATGATTATTGGTAAATTTTTTACTGATTATTGGTCAAATAATTATTGGTCAATGATTGTTGGTCAAATGATTGTTGGTCAAATATTTTCGCAAATATGTGATTTTTATCCATATCGTCTTGGATGCTTGGGAGTGCAGACAATAGGGTCAGAGCAGGCTTGTCGGGGAATGGTAAGGGGTGCAGAGAGGCAGGAGGGATTTAGAGAGATGTGAGTAGAGGGGGTGCAGAGAAACACGAAGAGGTGTAGAGAGAGAGAGAGCGAGAGCGTGCGAGAGATCATCAGCGCCTCGGCCGGGCAGACGGCGGCGCGTTTCGGAGTGAAGGCGCGCGAAACAGTCGTGTGGAAGGTCTGGTTAGAAACATGAAATCATTCAATGATCAAATATCAAAGACCAATGATCAATAATCAATAATCGGTATTTTAGTAAAAAGTGACGGAATAAAGATGCAATGGGAAGCAAATAGAAATACTGACACAAGCCGTGGAATTTTGAGGCCAAATGAGGATTGAACGCATGAATAATTTTAAAACGATTTCTAAAAATAAGGATTAAAAAATAATATGCAACGGAAGAGCGTAGGGGTTCACGTTGTATAAAGTAAGACACATAGAGATAATAGATAGGGAGAGACAAGGAGAAATGGAGATAGAAAGAAAAAGAGAGATAGAGAGAGAGAGACGAAGAGAGGGAAAGTAACAAAATGTTCTACTCCAACATGATCTCCTGCATTCCCGATTGCGCTGCGTGGCCGAGTGAGATGGGCACGTCCTCCTCGCTTCTCCGTGTATGCTATCTGGAGACAGAAATTTAATGATTTATATTTTTTCCCTAAATGAAATAATCTCATTTTAACTTTGATTCGTTTCACAAACTCCTGGCTACTCCTGGCCAAAAGATCTTGTGGTCTTTCATGCATATTTTTCTTCAAAGTATAAGAAAGCATTCGAAATGTTCAGGGTTACTGCTTTGTGCTTGTAGACTTTTAGTTTCAGGCTATTGGTTTCATGGATCCACTAATGAGCAAAACAAAAATTAATAACTCAAATCACCAGGGTTGCACAATTAGGCGTTCTGGAAAAATAATGTATTTCTTTAGCTTTGTTTTACTTTGAAGAAAAATATGAATACAGCACCAAAAAGTCCTTTGGCAAGTACTATATAAAGTAAAGACTTGATGTTTTATATTATGAAAACGCATGCATCCAACCGCACAGCTAAAGAGAATCGCGAGTTTATAGAAACAATGACCAGTAAAACCGACGGGTTTTCATTCGCCATTTTAAATTTGCGTTAAAAATTGCGAATAATTTTTTTTTAATATTCATACATCAAATGATGTGGAGTGAATATGTCAAAAATAAGCAAAGACAAGTGAAAGGAGAGAAACAGTTGAAAAAAAAAATTATCATATGTCGTTGCAGGATCATAAAATATGAAAGAGGGAAAGAGGGGGAGGAGTAACAGATTTACTGTAAACAGTAGGAAAACTAAACTGAATAATAACAAAAATGAGTTGATTTAATATTATGTACTTACGAGGAATATATTTTTTGAGCATTTCTAAAAGAAATAGAGTATTAAAAAAATTATTATAGATCATGTACAGTTTAAAAAAGTTATTTCAGGACAAGCCGCTTACTTTGCTGACGGTGCAGTAGTCAGCTTGCTCGCCGGCGCTGTGGGCAGACTTCTGCTTGGCAGCGGGAAGACGCTCGCCTTTCTGAATCATCTATCGACCATTCTCTCCATGACGTCATCACCGTGAAATTGTAGTCGGTGTATACAAATTCTGCTTTGTTATGACCATTATATAATTCATATTTATGCGGAATAAAAAAAAGATTAAATAAGTTTTTCACATGGCAAATATACTTCTTTTTTCATGATTTTAATTATATTTATACAACATCATCAGGGAAAATTATTCGACTATTTCAACTTTATTTCTCTATTTTAATTTCACCTTGTCATCGAAGCACCTCAGCCAGCGCCTCTGCTATCTCACTGTTTCTTTTATCCTTCGTCTGCAAGACAAATCCACCTGTTATTTTCAAACAAATATGTGGAAAATAGGATATATAAGGAAGAAATTACAAATAATACAAATATACATTTTCTCTCTTTTATATCCTGCTTGGCTATTTTGTGTAAAAGGAGGAATAATGATAATAGTGTCCAGTGTAAGAGCAGCCTTACAATCGCTGCTGATCTCCTTTTTGAGACGACTTTGGTCGACCTATCAAGTGAGATAAAAAAGAAAGGAACGTTTGAACTATAACATTCTAATTGTTAAAAGACAACTTAACAAAGCTTTTACAGCCTAAAATTCCAACCCCTTAATAGAATATCAGGCAGTGCATACCCCTGATCCATCCCCACCAACTCCCCCGTTTACTCGCCGCCTCTCCATCGTTGAAGCGGAGCGCGGGCGTCCCGGCGCTTCTGACGCCGCCGCCGCCGCGAGGGGAGCGGCTGTAGCCGCGCCAGCAGGGAAACTGTCAAAGGTAATGCCTCTATTTTAATTTAATTTTCTACATAGATGCATAGAGTCACAACAGGAGCGCTATTGTGGTTTCAATAATTTCTTTTATCCTTTAGCAGCGACGGAAATCCACGTGTTATTTTCAACAACCAATAAAATCTTAACAATAAAGGAGATAAAGAGCAAAAGCGCTATATCCACATCGTCGTGGCTGCCTTCCTCACCATCAAGTATGACATCATCTGGCTGCTCAGTAGTAGGGGACGATGTTGGGAGTGCAGGCAATCGGGTCAGAGCTGGCTGTCCGGAGAATGGTGCGGCGACATAGCGGCAGGAGGGATTTAGAGGGATATGAGTAGAGAGAAAAAGAGAGAGAGAGAGAAGGAGAAAGAGAGAAAGAAAAAGAGCTTTTCAAAGAGCAATATATATTAACTCAATTGCATGCAAGATTCGTGCAACTTTGTTGTACGATGCTATCTTTATTTACAGATAAAATAGAAATAAGTTTTAAGTTAACAACTAGAAAAGCAACAAAAATTTGTATAATATTCATGTCTCACACAATCCTAACTGACTTTTTATTATGCACAATTTCTTCTGCGATATTCTGTAGAACCCTTGGTGGTTTACTATTTGTATTACTGTTAGAATTATTTCTATTATTATTACTCAAAGTACTATTATTATTCCTGAGACTGGGCTTCGGCGCTGATGTCGCCTTGCGTTGCATCGGCTTGGTCTTCTTCTCCTTCTTCTCCTTCGCCAGAATGGTGACCCTTCTTTTTGGTGTTTCTACCGTATCCCTCTTCGTCGACCCTCCTTCTGGCTTTAGTAATCGGCCCGTAGGACGGAAAGGAGGCTTTGAGGGTGCTGAATCAATAAATAAACACCCGAAATTTTTTAGAATTTTAGCACAATACCAAATAGTATCTTTTTTATTGTTAGATTAATAAATGACGAAATAATAATAATATAATTTTCAAAAAATAATTTTTTTTAAGTTCTTTTAAGACAACCGTTGACTCCGCGTATTCGATGGCAGTGCTCTCTCTCTCGGGCAGCTGGCTCCGAGTTGCTTCTCCTCTGCCTCTGCCTTCCTCTCGCCTGCCCCACCCATTCTCGGTTGCTGCCTCCTTCCCCTACCTATCTCACTTTTCTTCCAATGCGCTGTTCATCCAAGCGGAAGTGGTAGTGGCCCTTCTCAAAGCGAGCGCGACTTGGAAAGAAATGACACTTAACTTCAGGTGGGTTTTCTCGCGTGTAATATTTATATGTTTCTCTTTCTTTTCCGTTTTTCTCTCTCGTTCTCTTTCTCACTCTCAATCTCTCTCTATTTCTCTATTTCTCTATTTCCCTCTCTATCTCTCTCCCCCTCCCTCTCTCACTCTTTATCTCCTTCTCCCATCTCTATATCTCTCTCTTTCCCTCGCTCTCTCTCTCTATCTCTCTCCCTCTAACTCCTTACCTCTCGCTATTTCTCTCTCTCACTCCTTCTTCATCATCAGCGCCTCGGCCGGGCAGACGGCGGCGCGTTTCGGAGTGAAGGCTCGCGAAACAGTCGTGTGGAAGCTCTGTGTAGAATCATGAAATCAATCAATGATCAAAGATCAAAGACCAATGATCAATAATCAATAATCGGTATTTTAGTAAAAAGTGACGGAATAAAGATGCAGTGGGAAGAAAGTAGAAATGTTGACACTCGCCGTGGAATTTTAAGGCCACATGAGGATTGATCGCATGAACTATTATAAAACGATTTCTAAAAAATTTTTAAAGGTTTTAATAATTAGGTAAGTAAGAGCGAACGGGTTCATGTTGTATAAAATGGTCCGGAAGGGATAGAGTGGAAAAGAGGGAAAAATATAGTGAAAAAGATAGAGATTATAAATAGGGAGAGATAATAAAAGGCAGAGATAGAATGAGATATACGAAGGAAGAGAGATTGAGAGATTGATACAGGAAGAGAAGAAGAGGGAGAAAGACAGAGAGAAACAAAGAAAGGGAGAGAGAAGAAAAGAAGGAGAGAGAGAGACAGAGAGAGAGACAAAAAGAGAGAGAGAGAGAAAGAGAGTAACGAAATGATCTCCTCCAACATGATCTCATGCATTGCCGAGTGCGCTGTGTGGCCGAAAGAGATAGGCACGTCCTCCTCGCTTCTCTGTGTACGCCATCTCGAGAGAGAGATTTAAAGATTAATTTTTTTCGAGATTCGTGTTACTTTATTGTACGAACATTCATATGCATATCTACTACTATAGATAAAGTAAAGATTTAATGTTATATATGATAAAAACGTAAACAACAAACTCCCAGCAAATCAGAACTACGAGCATTTATCTTTATAGAGACAATGAACAGTAAAACCGACGGTTTTTCATGCGACATTTTATATCTGCTTCCTTCACGAAAAACCAACGGCGTAAACCATTCGGCAAGTACTGTATAAGCTATAGATTTGATGTTTTATGTGATGAACATGTACACCGTCAAACCAGCAAAAGGAAATCACGGTATTTATCTTTATAGAAATAATGACCAGTTAAACCGACGGGTTTTCATTCGCCATTTTAAATATTTGCCTCCACATTACGAATAATTTTTTTTAAAGAATAGTGCGTAGATAAAAAATAATGTACTAACGAGGTATGTATATATTTTTTGAGAATTTCTTAAAAAATGTTATTCTTCATATTTTGAATCATCTAACCGGTAGACTAAAAGTATAAAATTGCCAATTAAAGGATAGAGTGTCGAAAGTTTATGTGATTTTAAACACGCGTTTCCTATTTTCGTGCAGCGTGTTTTCTTAGACCTGTGACATAGTACGAGAGAATGAGAGAGTGCCCTATGAGCAAGTGGAGGCGCGGAAATTCTAACATATATTAATCTTTTTGGTTATCTCCTTTGTAATCTCGAATGACGAATAATGAAAATGGTGTGTCACCTCGTTTCTCTTCCCGTACGAGTGGGCGCCTTCGGTGCTCGATTAGTCGTCTTCGACTCAAAGGACGGAAGATCGCGGAAGGGGCTACAAGCAAATTTTTTTTATTAAACCACGAAAATATTTTTATTTGCATTAATTTAAAATAGAAAAAAATACAACTTCAAGATAAATGATTAACTATAAAATGTTTGGAGAAAAAAGAATACTATTTTTTGAATACCAATTAACGAGCTTTCCGGAAGCTGATCGTCCAGAGTGAAGACCGGAGATGGAGCACGATAGCGGTAGTAGTCGTCGTATTCCTAGAGTTAAGGAAGCGAGAGCATGAGAGGTGGTGAGAAGGTGAGATAGAGATGGAAGACGTAGAGAACAGAAAAGAGAAAAAGGGAAAGTGGCAACGAGAGAGGAAGGGAGAGAGAGAGAGAGCGAGTGAGATTAAGAAATAGCTGACACTGTCTTCATCGTAGATATCATCGTTCCTGCAGCGTCGGCCGACCTCAGGCGCAGAGTAACGGCGGGACATTTGCACTCAAGATGAGTAGAAATCTATTTGTACACTCTTCAGGTTCCTTCTTGCACATGAGTGAGAGGGAGAGAGACAGAGAGAGAGAGAGAGTGGGAAAGACATTGAGTGAGAGAGAGGGATAGAGACAGGGAGATCGAGAGGGAAAGAATGAGAGAAGGGAATGAGAAGATTAATTGGGATCGAAACAATAAAAGTGAAGCATAAAGAATACAATAAAAATAAAGAGGCGGAAAAGTAATGATATATATTTAAACATAAGTTAAATCTAAAGCAGACACAACAAAAGATATGTAAGGCGAAAAGAGGAAAGCTTTTAGTTGCCTCGTTCCTCTTTATTCGCATTTTGCTTCTGCCAGAATACTTACAGCTGAGTCAGAGAAGATGCCCGTAGCCAGGCGAAGGAATTTGTCGACGTGTCCCAGTTCATTCTCTCTCTGTCTTTCTCTCTCTTTCTCTCGCTCGCTTTCTCTCTCTCTCTCTTTTGTCTCTCACTTTCTTTCTCTATCTCTCTCTCTCTGTCTACATTCACAATACTCAGCTAACGATTGGCTGCTACTGTCTCGGTCTCCGAAACAGGTCAAAAAGTGCGCGCTTTTGTCCGTCTGCAGTACTTGTCTTTGTTTACTTTTTTATATTGCAATAATTACGTATTTACTTTTTCAATTCCTAAAAAAAGAGCTTTAAAGATGTTTTCAAATAAATTGCTACGAAAAATTTCATGATAATATATAGATCCCGTTGTTTGCAGTATGTCTCCCATTGTAAAAGATTTGCAGATAATTATTCAGTGATATGTCTGAGATAATCGAGCTACTGATTGAAACTGTATACGATTTCGAAAGCTGTAAGCGAGTAAACAGGGAGAAAAGACGAGAGATCTTTCTCAATATTTTCACTCCCTTACTTTCCACTGCTTCGCAAGGCTCCCTGGCCATTCCAGGCCACTTTCCAATGCAAAGAATAACAGGGAATGCCGGCTGATCTTGGGGATCAAAACAGATCCTCAAAAAGGAGGCATTCTCTTTTATTCCTTGATCCTTCAAAGGCGTAGGGCTCACAGGTGTATGGGGATAGAACAAACAGATACCCTCCACTATCCCTCTTCCTAGAATCTCTCTCTCTCTCTCTCTCTCTCTGTAGATATGGGAAGAAAGCGAAAGAGAGAGAGACAAAGAGGGAATGAAGAAAGAAGAGAGTGGGAGACATGACGTAGACGTAGCCGGGCGAGGGAAGCACGATTCTCTTGCCACAGCGAGAGGAGGACAGAGCACTAGTACGGGGTCCAGAGGGGAAGAGTACGGTAGGATGGCAATTTCAGGACAGAGCACCAGTACGGGGTCCTGAGGGGAAGAGTACGGTAGGATGGCAATTTCAGGACAGAGCACCAGTACGGGGTCCTGAGGGGAAGAGTACAGTAGGATGGCAATTTCAGGACAGAGCACCAGTACGGGGTCCTGAGGGGAAGAGTACGGTAGGATGGCAATTTCAGGACAGAGCACCAGTACGGGGTCCTGAGGGGAAGAGTACGGTAGAATGACAATTTCAGGACAGAGCACCAGTACGGGGTCCTGAGGGGAAGAGTACGGTAGGATGGCAATTTCAGGACAGAGCACCAGTACGGGGTCCAGAGGGGAAGAGTTACGGTAGGATGGCTATTTCATTTGTCCGACTACAAAATTTACTGAATATTTGTAAAGTGCTTGGAATAAAGGAAGAAAGGCCGACGAAAGAAGAAGCATAAAATGTATTTCTAACCTGCCGCATGCATTCCTCCGCCACGCCGTAATCGACCGATTCGCATAATCTGTCTCTTCCATCCCCTATTCATACTCCTCCTAATCTCTCTCAATCTCTTCTCTCTCTCTCTCTCTGACGTTTTGTTCTTTCTTGCGCTAGCAATAAGATAGATGGCGTTGATTGGGCATCCTCTTGCAATTTATGAAATTTGCATACATTATTCTTCCGATCTTCTTGAGTTGTTCTGTTTGTTCATTCTGTAGACAATAATTATAATGTTTCTTTTAAAAGCACAATTTAAGCCCCCTGTGCAAGAATGAACCTGATGTGTGCAGAATTTCACGGAGCGCAAATGTCGCGCCGTTACTCTGCGCCTGAGATCGGCTGACGCTACAGGAACGATTATTTCTACGATGAAGACGGTGTCAGCCATTTCTTCCTCTCATTCTCTCTCTCTCCTTTCAACAACAATAAACGACCATAACTATCTGTTTGCAATCATCAAGTTGGTCAAGAGTAAGAAATTGATGTTATTCTTTTCTTTCGGATATATCTTTCTTTTACTTTATTTTTACAACTGATGAAAGTTTTCAAAATTTTTGTTGAAAATAATAAAACTTCGAGGCTATTATTAGATGATGTACTTAACATTGTTTAAATTAAAATAAAATTAAAATAGACTTGCTAGAAGGCCTGTTGCCCTCTCCAGCCTCGTCCGCCGTCGCCGACTCGCCTTCAGTCGTGCTGCAGACCGAAACTGTAACCTAGAAAGCAGCAATATACTGTTGAGTTTCGTCTTATTTAATGAGATTTAAAAAAAAGATTTTTTTGAATCAATTGAAAATTCCTTATAACTTCAATTTTCCACATTATTGTTTGTTTGAAAATAACATGTGGTTTTCCCTCGTTATTGAAGGATAAAAGTAATTGTGAAATGCCAGCGGCGCTAGTCTGGCATTATCCGGCATTATGAAATTGTCGAATTCTTTTCCCTGAAGATACTTTAAAAATGTAATTAAAATCATGGAAGTAAAATTACAAAAAAAAAGAAAAATACTTTCAAACAGAAAGCGCACGTTCGACGCATCGATTGTGATATTGAAATTTTCAATAAAGTGGTAAATATTTCAATAAATTAAGTAGTTTGCCAAATGATGAAATTACAATCCTATTCAATCGACAGGCCAGTTGAAGAAGCCAAAATTATCGCATTTGAATTCGCGCGTTTCCAGAAAAGACGAGTAGAGAGCATGCAATTTAGAGAGATGCGGCCACATGAACTGGCCATTGTAAATAAAATTAATATTTTCGTTTTGTAATTAAAATAAATTAATCATACGTCCAAAATGATTCAGAAAATTAGAAAGATTGCAAAATGCAAGTTTGATTATTGATGTACATATGTACTCGCATATTTGTTTATCCCATATTGAAGTAACCAAGAACATACATTTGAAAAGAAATTACCTGACACAAGAGCGAATGAGCATGTTATTTAGATATAATTATTTTGTGCTCCTTTAATGAGAATAAAAAAAATAATTTCCGAAAATTCAGATATTTTTTGTGTCTGACAAGAACACGTGGATTTCCCTCGATGTCAAAAGCGATCAAATAGTGGTATGCATTCGTACAAGAAAGTATTCATGGTGAGAAATACCGCCCCACTCGCGGTGGCGGCCACGTCGTGAGAGCCGGGACGCCCGCGCTCCGCTACAACGGTGGAGAGGCGGAAAGCAACGGAGGAGTTGGCTGGCGAGGAGGAGAAATGCATGCCGCTGGTTAGAAATAGATTCAATTTTCCTCTTTCGGAGACCTCTTTCTTCTTCATTTTTACAAGTGCTGTAAGTGTTACATGTCGTTCAAATTTATTCAGAAAATGTACTACCATATTACATATAAGTTACATACAAACATACAAACTGTATTTAAAAAATGATATTGTCTTACAAGAATTAAATACATAAATAAACTAGATAGAAAATAATGATATTAGAAAATAAATAAAAACAGATTATACTAGAAAAAAAGAGATGATCTCCATCCTTGTCCACCGTCGCCGATTCGCCTTCACTTGTGTTGCGGACGCCGCTATCCGAAACTGCAACTTAGAAAGCGAGTGATCGTTTCGCAAGTGACTTTTAAGATTACTTTTGTTCATAAGATACACGTATCTGCTATTTTATAAGCCAGATTTCTTCCTATCTAGAGAGCGAGAGAGAAAGAGAGAAAGAGAGAGTTCTCGACATTCATACAGGCTCTTCTTCCAAGGCCTGTGGCAACGTGACACATGTGAATGAGTGGAATTTGTCACCATCGAAAAAGTTCTTGAATGCTGCTTCAAGCACATCTAAATATTTCGATTTTAATCATATTCGCTTGAAATGCTTCAACACCAATATATGGCAACATCCACATCTTTTTTTAAATCATCAAATTGACTAACCATAAGATTTACATTTCCAATCTTTATTTGACGATATTGTCTGTTACAGGCGGTTTTGTCGGGCATCTTTAACATTAATTTACTTGCATGACAAAAAAAACCGTTCGTTACGCAACATGGAGTTTTTAATTATAAATAAAAGTCAAATGTATTTTCGATGGTAGCCTCTTCAAAAATAATGTCATAGTGGCCTGTTATTCTGGCACGTGGCTGACAATTTAGGATGCTCGGCATCTGGATGTTCTAGACGTTCAGGTGCAAACTCTTGTAGGTACTCAAGCATATTGGTAAGATTTTCTCGAGCTTCATTCCGGTCAATCAATGGATACTAAAGTAAACTACCTAAACTCATTATTCTTAAGTTAGTTATCGTTAAAAAAATGTATATTCTGTGTAACTCTCTCTCTCTCTCTATCCCTCTCTTTCCCCTCTCTCTCTCGTTCCCTCCCTCTATCTATCTCTCTCTCTATTTCTCTCTCTCTCTTTTTTCCTCTCTCTCTCTCTCTCTCTCTTTCCCTTTCTCTTTCTCTTTCTCTCTCCCTCTCGCTCTCTCGCTCTCTCTCTATCTTAAATTATCCCCAATCATCGAAGAGGCCTAAATGTTTTAATTCATATATTATTGATTAAAGGGCAGAGAGAGAGAGAGAGAGTAGACATTGAGTGTGTGAGAGAGAGGGATAGAGACAGGGATATAGAGAGGGAAATAGGGAGAGAGGGGAGAGAGAAGACTAATTGGCATCGAAACAATAAAAGAGAAGCACCAAGATTACAATATAAATATAGAGGCAGAAAAGTAATGATAGATATTTCAGCATAAGATAAACCTAAAGCAGGCGCTACAAAAGATATATAAAGCGAAAAGTGTAAATATTTTTGCTGCCACGTTCCTCCTTATTCGCATTCTGCTTCTGCCAGAATGCTGACAGCTGAGTCAGAGAAGAGGCCGTAGCCAGGCGACAGTAATTTGTGGACGTGTCCCACTTCATTCTCTCTCCCTTTCTATTTCCTCATCCTCCGCTCCCGCCAACTTGCATACATATATTCATGTCATGCCTTGTCATTGGCAATTAGTTTTATATTGGAAATTACCTTGGAATAATTTTTTTCTGACATTCTTTTTCATCGTATGTTTTGAATGTTTTTTACAACAATGGTATAAAGGACACACAAGACAACTGAAGTCTGAGCGTAAATACAGAATCTCGCAGAAGCACCCAAACTGACTGGCCGTTGTTCGAAATAGCGGAGTAAAAGAAATGCAAAACGTTCAGCAGATTGAAATATAGAAAAAAAGACCTCAAGGAGAAGAAGAATTTAAATGTTTTTCGCATGCATCCCTCCCCCTCCTCCGCCCCCGCCAACTCCGCCGTTGAAGACAGAGGACAGAGCGCCAGTACGGGGTCCTGAAGGGAAGAGTACGGTAGGATGGCAATTTCAGGACTCTCTGTCTCACTCTGTCTCTCTCTCTCTCTTTCTCTCCCTCATTCTCTGATTGCTCTGATCTGTCTCTCTTTCTAGTGACCTCGCCAGTGGCGCGGCTGCCGCAGCGCCGGCCGGGCGTTGGTGCAACTGGAAAAAGTCATTTCTCTATCTTGTTATTTTAGTTTACATAATTTTTATTTTATTCATACGGTATCTTCGGGAAAAAAAATCGTTTCCCTGTTTTTATTGAATTTAAAGTCTCCATTTTAATTGTATCTAGATTATGACAGCAGCGCAACGTTACTACCATTTCACAATTTCTTTTATCGTTCTAGAACTAGGGTAAACCATTTTTTATTTTAAAATTATAAAAAAATCTTGACAGAAGATGAATAAAGACGGAATTTGCAATGAATTCGGAAAGAATATAAATTATTGTTGTAATTCTCATTAAAGGAGCACCAAACTCAACCGTAATCTATTGTCGTGTCTCTCTAAATCATTCGCTGGGGAAAATGCGCGAATTCAACGGTGTGTTTTGTCTCCTTTGACTCGCCTGTCGCGTGAACAGTCCGCAGAAAATGAATTTGGAGGCCGTAATTCAAACGTCTTTGTGGCGGGCATGATATGTATTTATGTACATAAACATGGCAGCAGACACACCTTTGGTTTTGTCTCCGGGACGGAAAAACGAGGGTAATATATGAAGTCTATATACTTCATACATTCCATTCTTCAATACACCAAAGAGCCTGCATTTTTATTAACGATTAATAAAGTTTGAATATAGAGTTTAGTTTACGTTAGTTACGGCGAGGTTTTCCATTGATGGAGATTTTGGAAAATAATCAGAACTGGCATTTCGCAATTTCATTTATCGTTCAGCAACGAAGGAAACCCACGTGTTTTATTCAAAAAAAAATTTTTATTTAAAAAAATATTTATTTAAACAATGTTTAAGTACAGCATCTATTACATCTACGAAGGAAATCCACATCTTATTTTCTAGCAAAGAAATATGCGGGCAATAGAGAGGATTCAAAGACAATAATGGGCCGCACGTGTGGCTGGTGCAGAAGGAACTCACACACATACATATGTATGTACATCGCGCTCTCTCCTCTCTTTCTCCTCTCTCCTCTCTTTCTCCTCTCTCTCTAGCCTTTGAGTGCAAAGCACAATGGGCGAGAGCTGCAGGCAAGTGAAGGAGAACATTGTCCCGAGCATGCAGTACACGAGGAGAGCCGTTCGCTTCTCGCTCTGAAGATTGCTCATTTTTAGGATCCATTTTGGAGTCGACAATCGCTACTGCGACTGCCTATTTCTTTTAGAAAACCACGTGTTCTTCACAAATTTACAAATATCTGTACAAAAGAGGATGTAAAGAAGTAACATACTTACAATTAATTAGAAAATAATGTATATAATTTTTTTTATTCGATTAAAGGAGCACGAACGTCAACCGTTACCTGCTGGTTTTTTTTTACATTTTATTTTCGAGAATATTGTATACGCGACTCCATAAATCAAAATTATGGTAGGTTATGTTTGGAAACCGGTGGTTTATTTTTGTTCCTGTTCTATATTGGGCAGTTAGGACGCACGCCATCGATTGTGTGTTCGATGAGGTGGAATAATAAAAACTAAACTATACAAATTTAATTTAAATTTATAAAACAAGATTTATTAACATTTTTATTATTTAAGTTCATACGATAAGATAATTAAGAGTTTTATTTTCTGGAGCACGAAACTCAACCGTAACTAGTTTTTAAATTTTCGCGACTATTGTATTCGCGTATTTCGAGGTGCATGGTCATGCTTATTATTGATTTTTAGTTTTCTATTCGAAGATACTTTTCAAGTAATGTTTATTATATATTTATTTATCGTATTTTTACGTGGAACTTTTTACAACCATGGTACAAGCGGCACATACTGAAAACAAATTAATTTTATGCTGAGAATAAACACATGGAAACTCGCAGAAGAATTCGCATTTCCGGCACCAAACTCGACAGGCCGTTGCTCATAATTCATTATAGTTTTACCTCTTCGAATTTATATCGATTTTCCCTCTTCTAAATCCCGCTCGGTTCTCTTGTGTAAAAGGAGGAATAATTATACGAGATGCTATATTGCCAGTGCAACAAGAACCTTTCAAACAGATTCAAAGCGTGAATCGCTTACTTCCTCTCTCTTTTGAGGTGCCTTTGGTCGATCTCGCACTTGAGAGATCGAAGAGAAGGTATGAGTTTGAACGGCAACTTACTCATTGTTAGAAGTAGCGATGTATATTTGCCTAAATTTCCAGCATTGACATTAACTAGAGTACGATAGTGTCGAAATATGTATTTCATTCATTTGGTCTGTTTATCAACATTGGGCGGCTGCTTTGGCACAGCACATGGATCATGCTGGTGATGAAATAGCAAGCAGTTCTTACAAAACCGCCTGTCCGACAGAATTATGTAATTAGTCGATTAAAAGATTACAAAATAAAAGTTATTGGTATTAAAGTGTGCATGTTCAACAATTTAGAGGTTCTCGAAGTAGCATTGAAGTAATGTGACGCATTTCTCATAGTTCATGAGATTCCGCGTGCTCGTAACTGTGACATAGATAGTATTAAATTATTTATCGTACATGAAATTAATTCTTCGATCGGACGGGACAAAATATAGGAAGGAACGATTGCTTCAAGAAGGTTTCCGGCGCCAATGTAGCTACCTATAGAATAAAGGTACCACAATTTCTTTTATCGTTCAGCAACGAGGGAAAACAATGTCTTATTGTTTTTGGAAAAAAAAAACATATTTCTCCATCCTTAATTGTGTTTGCATCATTTTAACTCTTATTCATTCGGTATCTTCGGGGAGCATACTTCTCGCTACGAGCGGCACTACGATAGCACAATCGTTCTGCAACGAGAGAAAACCACATATTATTTTCAGACACAAAATATTTCGACAAAGAAGGATATAAAAGGAATTTAAGGCGTTAATGCGGAAGTTATCTTTTTTACTCAAATTAAACCAGCCTCATGCATCCTTCCTACGCCCCCGCCAACTCTGCCGTTGCTTGCCGCCTCTCCACTAGAAAGAACGCTACTTAAATTACCAGTAACTTATCAGAATATCAGCTAGCAATGAGGTTAATTAGAGGACAAGGGCATAGAGATGAAACTGAAACGCTGGTGAAAATATAGCAAGAACGTCAAATGAAAGTGCCGGCTAGACAAAATGGTGAAAAAAAACATAAACCTATTCGTCAAGTCCAACATTATAAAAAGATAAGCCCCCCGCCAACTCCGCCGTCGCTCGCCGCCTCTCCACCGTTGAAGCGGAGCGCGGGCGTCCCGGCGGTCACGACGCGGCCGCAACCGCAGGAAGAGCAGCAGGTGCAGTTGGAAAAGCTCATTTCTCTATCATGGTAATTTAGTGTAGATAATTTATATTTTATTTATAGGCCATCCTCGGGGAACAGCATTTCAATGTTTTTTTTTATATTTAATTTAATTTCTCTAGTTTATTAGTACATAGCGACAACAAGCCGAACAACGCCACTAACATTTCACTATTTCTTTTACCGTTCAGAAACAAGGGAAATCAACATCTTATTTTCTAGCAAACAAATATGCTAGCAATAGAGAGGATTCAAAGACAATAATGGGCAGCACATGCGGCTGGTGCAGCTGGAATAAAGTACTTCTCTATTTTGATTGTAATTATGTAACAACCTCAGGGAAACGTGTATTTGAGAATGATAAAGATGCGAAAAGAGTGGGAGAGAGAAAGAGAGATAGAGATGAGGAAACATATTTAATACTTATGACTTTTATGATTGTCCGAAAACCTTTGTCCGACTTGAGGAAATGCAGTACACGAGGCAAACCGTTCGCATCTCGCTCAGAGAATGGAAAATATTACAAAAAAAATATATATATATGTACATATGTGTGTACTATTCCTGCACTACAGAACCTACACTTTTGAATTACAACAAGTTATGGAATATACAGTTTAATTTTGGAAAAAAACCTAATAAATTAAAAAATTAATGATCTACAAAAAAAGAAACCTTGAGCGAATGGCAAACGGCGAGTTACCGATTGATGGAGCAAGCGATCAGGATGAAGGCGGAGATGATCTTATGCTCTAGTAGTCGGAAGAAACGTTCCGAAAGAGCAGAGAACGAGCACCTGGGGTTGCAGAAAATAAATATATCGATTTGTTTTTCAGCAATTTATTGTTCTTTCCACTTTTCGGAACGATAAAGAAATATCGAAATTGGTCGAGAATAACGTGCCTTTCTTGGAATATCGTAGAGAAAAATAATAAGAAAAGAATAAAAAGGGGAGAGAGTTACTTAAATGTCCAGTCACTTACAATAATACCAGGCAGCAATGACGTTAATTAGAGCATGACTTAATTTTAATGTGCATTTCATTTCTTTTATTAATAGAACACACAACCTCGTCGGAACGCTCCATGGATCATGCTGGTGAAGAAATAGCAAGCAAGTCTTACAAAACTGCCTGTCGGACAAAATGGTGCAATTTAGAAGAAAAAACGATATTGTTCGCTTAAAAAATTACAAAATCAAAGTTATTGGTATTAAAGTGTGCGTGATCACACCCGAACTACTTATAGATTCTCGAAGTACCAGTGAGGTAATATGAAGTATTTCTAACTGAAACTCGTTAAAGAAATCTTGTTTCCACTAATGTTTTGGATGACTATTATACAAAAAAAAAGAAAAAAAGAGAGAGAGAGAGTTACTTAAATTACCAGTAACTTATCAGAATATCAGCTAGCAATGAGGTTAATTAGAAGACAAGGCCATTGATATATGCGTTTCATTTATTTCTTTTATTTCTAACAATAGGCGCATGGGAAGAACGAGGAATACTCCATGACTGATGCTTCTGAAGTAATAGCAAGAACGTCAGACAAAACCGCCTGTTAGACAAAATGGTGAAAACAAATTATTCGTCAATTCCAACTTTACAAAAAAGGTAAGGCCCCCGCCAACTCCGCCGTCGCTCGCCGCCTCTGAACCGTTGAAGCGGAGCGCGGGCGTCCCGACGCTCACGACGCGGCCGCCACCGCAGGAAGAGCGGCAGGTGCAGTTGGAAAAGCTCATTTTTCTATCTTGGAAATTTAGCGTACATAATTTTAATTTTATTTATACGCCAACTTCGTTTAAAAGCATTTCAATGTTTTCCATTTAATTTATTTTCTCTTTTTTTATTTGTACATAGCCACAACAAGCCGAACAACGCCACTAACATTTCACTATATCTTCTACCGCCAATGTCAGAAACGAGAAACGAGAGATACCCGCATCTTATTTTCTAGTAAAGAAATATGCGAGCAATTGAGAGGATACAAAGACAATAATGGGCCGCCGTGCTGTCGCTTCAGCTGGAAGCAAGTACTTTTCTATTTTAATTAGATACTATCTTAAACACCCATCTTAACGCCTCTACAGTGTTACAATTTCTTTTATCGTTCTGCAATGATAGAAAACCACCTGTTATTTCAAATTAAGTTAAAATTCGGACTGAAGAATAAAGACGGAATTTGCAATTATTTCGGAAATAATATTTAAAAAGTTTTGTAATTATTATTAAACGAGTTTTCCTGACTATTCAAGTCGCGTCGCTCTTCACATGTCCATGAGACTCATGGAGAAAACGCGAATTCAATGTGTGTTTTTGTCACATTTAAAGGAGGTATAATTAACCTAAGTTTTTTTCTATGTGGATATGTTCATCTGGTCGTAAAGAGAGTTTGAGCGATTTTCTTCCATTAAATTTTGAGCAGTAATGTGAAAATTGGCGGGTAGAGAATTAACTACGGTAGATTAGATCAGCCTTAATGATTCACATGCTCTCTCGATTGAGCAACAGGCAACTTTATGAGTTCTAACTGGTTCTCTGGCGCTTCTGTATAATGATTCGTCGGATACTTCCTTTTACCCGCCTGTCGTCCGTAGAGAGTGAATTTGGAGGCCGAGTTGATGTACGGCAAAGCGTGAATGCCGTACATGACGTAGACGTAGCCGGGCGAGGGAAGCACGGTTATTGATTTGGATAATTTAGGATAGAGAGAGAGCGAGAGTGCGAGAGGGAGAGAGAAAGAGAAAGGGAAAGAGAGAGAGAGAGAGCGGGAAAGAGAGAGAGAGATGAAAAGGGAGAGAGAGAGAGAAATAAAGAGAGAGAGAGAGAGAGAGAGAAAGAGAGATAGAGAGAGGGAGAAAACGAGAGAGAGAGGGGAAAGAGAGGGAGAGAGAGAGAGAGAGTTACACAGAATATACATTTTTTTGAACGATAACTAACTTTAGAATAATGAGTTTAGGTAGTTTACTTTAGTATCCATTGATTGACCGGAATGAAGCTCGAGAAAATCTTACCAATATGCTTGAGTACCTACAAGCATATTGGTAAGTTTGCACCTGAACTTCTCGAACATCCAGATGCCGAGCATCCTAAATTGTCAGCCACGTGCCAGAATAACAGGCCACAACAACGTTATTTTTGAAGAGGCTACCATCGAAAATACATTTGACTTTTATTTATAATTAAAAGCGTCATGTTGCGTAACAAACGGTTTTCTTTATCATGCAAGTAAATTAATGCTAAAGATGCCCGACAAAACCGCCTGTTAGACGATATCGTCAAATAAAGATTGGAAATTTAAATCTTATGGTTAGTCAATTTGATGATTAAAAAAGATGTAAATGTTGCCATATGTTGGTATAGAAGCATTTCAAACGAATATTATTAAACTCGCAATATTTAGATGTGCTTGAAGCAGCATTCAGGAGCTTTTTCGAAGGTAACAAATTCCGCTCGTTCCGTAGTTTTACGTTGCTGCAAACCTTGAAGAAGGCGACCAAAATGAATGTCGAGAACTGTCTCTCTTTCTTTCTTTCTCTCTCGCTCTCTCTCACGCTTTCTCTCGCTCGTACTCTCTCTCTCTCTCTCGCTCTCTCTCCCTCTCTCTCCCTCTCTCTCTCGCTCGTACTCTCTCTCTCTCTCGCTCTCTCACGCCCTCTCTAGAATAAGAAATCTGGCATGTAGAATGGCAGATACGTGTATCTTATGAACAAAAATAATCTTAAAAGCCACACGCGAAACGCGCCAACTACGCCTTTGCCACCGTTGAAGCGGAACGCGTCCTGCTCTCGCTGCGAGTAGAGCGGCTGCCGCCAGCCATGCGGTTGTTGCAGTTGGAATAAAGTTTCTCTATCTAGTTAATTTAATTGCATAATTTTAATTCATATTGTGGAGGAACATTTCATTGTTTAATATAATTTCTCTATTTTAATTATATCGCGCTGGTAGAGAATAACGGCACCAGCATTTCACTATTTCTTTTACCGTACAGCAGCGAAGGAAAACCACGTGTTATTTTCAAGCAAACAAATATGTGGACAATAGAGAGGTTGTAAATACAATATAGCGCCGTACACTCGCTAGAAGAAAGAATTTCCCAATCTTTTAAATTTTATTTATAAAATAGATCGGGGAAAAGGTTTTCTCCATTTGAGCCTTACATCGTTATTTTTATTCTACTTTATTTCTCTGTTTTTGCGAGAGATCGTCGTTTAAGCGCTACTACATACTACTTCACAAAAAATTTGATGAAGCAGATTTCAAAACTGAACACAGAAATGCGAATGAACGGTATTTTGTCGTCAGGCCACTTGCCACCTCCTTAATTGAATTTGTTTAATTGAATAAATTAAAAAAAAAACCCATTTTACTTTTATGGCAAAAAAGTCTAAATTGTAAAAAATCGTATAAACGAAAATGCCCCTAGGCTAAATGTTCGTTTCTTATAGTTTCAATCTTTCTTTTCTCGCTCTCTTATCATCATTTCATTCTTTTCAACCTACAATTACCCCCGTAATTCCGTCATTTATTCTATGCCATCTTGCGCATATCTCATCTCTTCCTCTCTCTCGCTCTCTCACTCCCTCTCTCTGTCTTTCTCTTCTCACTCTCGCTCTCTCTCTGTCCCTCTTTCTCTCTTTCTCTTTCTCTCTCTCTCTCTCTTTCTCTCTCGCTCTCTGATTGCTCTGATCTCTTATCTCTCATCTCTCTCTCTCTATATCTCTCTTTCTCTCTCTTTCTCTCTCTGTGATTGCTCTGATATCATATCTCTCTCATCTCTCTCTCTCTCTCTCTCTCTCTCTCTGATCTCTGATCTCTGATCTCTCTCCCTCTCTCGCTCTATCTCTCTGTCTGATTGCTCTGATCTCTCACGTCTATCTCTTTCTCTCTCTCTTCTCTCTCTCTGAATGATCTGATGTCTCTCTCTCTCTCTGTCTCTCTCTCTCTTTCTAATGACCTCCTTGATTGCTCTGATCTCTCGCTTCTAGAAAGAGGTCCTAGAAATGTTTAGTGAAGCAGCTGCCGCCGCGCCGACCGGGCGGTATGTGCAAGTGGAAAAAGTCATTTCTCTATCTTGTTATTTTAGTTTACATAATTTTAATTTTATTGATACGGTATCTTCGGGAAAAAATCATTTCCCTGATTTTATTGAATTTAATTTCTCCAGTTAATTGTATCTAGATCGCAATATCGCAACGTTACTAACATTTCACAATTTCTTTTATCGTTCTGCAACGAGGGATTTAAAAAAAAATAAAAAATAAATTGACAGATGATGAATACAGACGGATTTGCAGTCAATTCGGAAAGAATATAAATCATGTTTGTAATTCTCATTAAAGGAGCACCAAAGTCCGCAGAAAATGAAGATGGAGGCCAATTTGATGTACCGCATTGTACATCAACTCTGCCTCAAACTACATACAAATTGTTATGACTTTGTAATCGCTGCTCCCTAAATCAAA
The DNA here is from genome assembly GCA_945643635.1 of Allodiplogaster sudhausi. Taxonomy (NCBI): domain Eukaryota; kingdom Metazoa; phylum Nematoda; class Chromadorea; order Rhabditida; family Diplogasteridae; genus Allodiplogaster; species Allodiplogaster sudhausi. The sequence goes on along the minus strand of CALZFC010000006.1, from coordinate 5,007,637 downwards.
AAAATATGGTAAGAGTTTTCGGAAACCGGTGGTTCGTGTTGTTCGGGTTCTATATTGGCTAGTTAGCACGCTTTCCATCGATGCGGATCCCTGCTCATATTGAAAAATGTAGTAATCAAATTATTTTTAAATTTATTAAACAAGATAAACAAAAAAGTAATAGCCCACAGACGGAAAAAAACGCACATTTTTTGTCTTGTTTCGGAGACCGAGAGAGAAGCAACCAATCATTAGCGGAGTATTGTGAATGTGGACAGAGAGAGAGAGAGAGAGAGAGAGAGAAAGATAAAGGGAGAGAGAGATAAAGAGAGAGAGAGATAAAGAGAGAGAGAGAGAGATAAAGAGAGAGAGAGAGAGAGAGAGATAAAGAGAGAGAGAGAAAGATAAAGAGAGAGATAGGAGATAAATAGATAGATAGATAGAGAAAGAAAGAGAGAGAGATAGCGAAAGTAAGAGAGAGACAAGGGGGAGAGAGCGAGAGAAAGTGAGAGAGGATGAACTGGGACACGTCCACAAATTCCTGTCGCCTGGCTACGGGCCTCTTCTCTGACTCAGCCGTGAGTATTCTGGCAGAAGCAGAATGCGATTAAAGAGGAACGAGGCAGCAAAAAACTTTCCACTTTTCGCTTTATACATATATCTTTTGTAGTGCCTGCTTTAGGTTTAACTTATGCTGAAATATCTATTATTATTTTTCTGCCTCTATGTTTTTATTGTATTCCTATATTTCGATGCTAACTAATCTTCTCTCTCCCCTCTCTCACTCTCTCCCTCTCTCTCCCTGTCTCAATCCTCTCTCTCTCTCAGTCAATATCTTTCTCTCTTACTCTCTCTCTCTCTCTCTCACTCCTGTATAAGAAGGAACCTGAAGTGTGTACAAATAGATTTCTACTCATCTAGAGTGCAAATGTCCCGCCGTTATTCTGCGCCTGAGGTCGGCCGACGCTACAGGAACTATGATATCTACGATGAAGACAGTGTCAGTCATTTTTTAATCTCTCTCGCTCTCTCTTTCTCTCTCCCTTCCTCTCTCGTTGCCACTCTATCTTTCGCTCTATTTCCCTTTCTCTCTCGTTGCCTCTTTCTCTCGCTCTCTCTCTCTTTCTCTTTTCTGTTCTCCCCTTCCATCTCTCTCACCTTCTCACCACCTCTCATTCTCTCGCTTCCTTAATTCTAGGAATACGATGACTACTACCGCAATCGTGTTCCATCTCCGGTCTTCACTCTGGACGATCAGCTTCCGGAAAGCTCGTTAATTGGTATTCAACAAATAGTATTCTTTTTTATTCTTCAAAAATGTTATAATTACTATGATAAAATGATACATATTTCTTATTTAATTTTTGAAGACTACGATCTCGGCGACGACTACGCTGACAACGACTGGGAAGACGGCGGACGGAGAGGGACAAGCAACCGAGAATCGGCGGGGCTTCCTCGCTCCTACGAATACTCGCCTGCGGGCTACCGGGCGGACGACAACCGTACGGAGAGGAACTACCGCGACTATGACTACGAGGCACCACGGGAAGGCGACGACCAACATGAATACAGGGTGCGCACACTAAAAAGTTGTGATGTTTGAGAACTATCGCCATACTGAACAATTCTATTACGCAAAATGCCATTATAAAAGAGTTTGGCGTCGCCTACTCTATCTTTACCTTTCATATTGACACACTATTAGGAAATACAAGCTTGCCAAAGGTTTTAACATACAGTCCCACTCAACATTGTTGGGTCCGGTATTAATAGTATTAATAGTATTAATATAAATAATACAAACTGGAATAGCGCGCTGCATACGCATTTTCGTGCCATTTCGCGTAGGAGTTTAACTATTTCGACCATGGAGATTACGACTGTGAAGACCGTTTTCAAAAATATGCTGAAATGGCAGAGATCTCATAATATTGCATTTAATTTGGCTGTGTTTGGGTTCCAAACGGGCTGGCTTCAACTCCTGGACTACAAAGTGCAAAATAACGTGAAATTTTCCGAGCACTTCTTACCTTTTTTGAGTTTCTTGTTTTATTTCGTTTGAGTTTCTCATTTTGTTTATGTATAAACGGCGTAAAAAAAAGCAAAAAAAATTTTCGTGCTTGCAAAAATCTGTTCTCAAAAGGGTATCGAACCGAGACCCCGAGATTGCCTGTCAATGACTTACCAATACTCTACAGACGGTACAAACGGATCTGAGGATACCTTTTTTTGGACAGCGTCGATTGCTCACAAAGGAAACGTCGATTCTGAACACGTTCGCTCATACTTTAGTGGGAGACAGAGAGAAAGAGATAGAGAGAGAGAGAGAGAGATGGAGGGAATGCGAGAGAACGAGAAAGAAGGAGAGAGGGAGAAAGTGAAAGAGAGACCGGTGGAGCGAGAAATAGAGAGCGGGAGAGAGAAGGGATAGAGAGAGGGCGAGAGAGAGAGAGGCGAAAGAAGGTGCAGGTGCTATTAGCTGACAATGAGAAAAATCGTTGGTCTAACGACATACCGTAGCTTCAGCCTTGAAACGGTGAAGCAGAGTAGATGTAGTCGACGCTGCACCTTCTTTCGCCTCCCTCTCTCTCTCTCTCACACTAAACTAGGAAACATAGAGTGTTCAAAATCGACGATTACTTTGTGAGCAATCGACGCTGTCCAAAGGAAGGTATCATGAGATCTGTTTGCGCCGTCTGTAGAGTATTGGTAAGTCTTTGACCGGCAATCTCGAGGTCTCGGTTCGATACCCTTTTGAGAACAGAGTTTTGCAAGCACGAAAAATTTTTTTGCTTTTTGTTTTTCGTCGTTTATACATAAACAAAATGAGAAACTCAAAAGAAATAAAACAAGAAACTCAAAAAAGGTAAGAAGTGCTGTGAAAATTTCACTTTATTTTGCACTTTGTAGTCCAGGAGTTGAAGCCAGCCCGTTTATAACCCAAACACAGCCAAATTAAATGCAATATTATGAGATCTCAGCCATTTCAGCATATTTTTGAAAACGGTCTTCACAGTCGTAATCTCCATGGTCGAAATAGTTAAACTCCTACGCGAAATGGCACGAAATTGCGTATGCAATTCCAGTTTGTATTATTTATATTAATACTATTAATACTATTAATACCGGACCCAACAATGTTGAGCGGGACTGTAGACCACATACAGGGTGCAACTAAAATCATTTCGCGCATTTGAAAACCACCTGTATGCACATCCAATTTCAAAAAATAAAAATTCTTTGAAAAATAATTGACTAGAAGATGAAGTCGAAGATGAAATAGTAGTATTTGAAGGAAAAATTATAAATTGTCCCAGGAAATGCCTCAATTCGAAGGCGAAACTACGAGCCGCGATGCATACTCGTGGAAGTCGGCGAGGGGCTCAACGACATCGTAGGATTATTTCTGATTAATTAATTAGTATATTTAGAAAAAAAAATACATATCACATTCTATTGCTCTTCCAGCTATTATCCGCACAAAACTCAACAGTATTAATCTCTGACTAATGTAGTCGGTGTTTCTCTAAATCAAATGTTCTCTCTCGCGTCCTTGAATTAGGGAAAAGGGCGCGAATTCAAACTTGAATTTTGGCTACTTTAAAGGACGTCATCGCCGGTGGCGCGCGAGACGGGGGCCTTCTATGGCTCGACGACAACGCGTGACGAGTTCACGTGGAAGTCTGCGAGGGGCCGGCAGCGGAAGGAGACGCCGTGGGGATTTTATTTTATTTTTTAATTCTGATTATTTATTTTTTAAACATTTAGTATCTTAAAGTTTTATTTTTGTTTTGTTTTCTATTTTAAAAGTATAGAAAAAGTGATATTATTCGTGGACTAATTAAAAAATTTGCTTGTAGCCCCTTCCGCGATCTTCCGCCCTTTGAGTCGGATAAATAAAAGGACAAAAATTAATAAGCGAATAATGGCAAAAAGAATCTGAAAGAGCAACAATTATGGAAATGACGATTTAACAAACATTTCCTTGCCTTAAAAAAACACTTTTTGAAAACTGCTTCTCCTGCCAAAACTAGCAGCTACCGTACGTATAAACAGTACGATTGCGCGTTCAAAATGACGAAGTCATAACTTTTGTCTCGGAGACAAGAAATGACATTTGGCGTGTTTGTTTCGCCTCTCTTCAAATTGCATACTCTCTCGCCTTCTCAGGATGTCTTGGACATTGTCCCAGACATTCTCGATGTCTTGGACATAATATTTTCCCAAAAGTGTCCGAGACATTTCAAAGACATATGAGAGACAGATGCGAGACCCGTGTATTAATATAGGCCTTTTCCTTAGTGTCTGGGACACTTGTCTCCCACCCTAGAAAATGTCCTGGACATATCAGAGACGCTTGTCCATGTCCTCGAGGGAGATTAATCGTGCGGCTGGTTCAGAGTAGTCACAGAAGGACGGTGAGTCACCGGCAAGATCTAAAGGATAGCTCAAATAAAATCCATTCAAGTCAAATCCATCAATTTTTATTATTGCTCCATTTCTAATTTCTTATTTTCTTTATTGCGATAAACAATACTGCAATCAAACTTTTTACATAGTAATAATATTTCCAAACACTTTATTCTCTGCTCATGTAAAAAGACAGGCATATTGTTGGAGATTGAATGAAAACAAAGAAAACACAGCGAGCATTCTCTGCATAATGTGTTTTCTTAGTCCTCCATCAATGTACATCCTTCCCAAATTGAAGAGCACACGAAAAGAAACAGAAGCTAAAAATGACAATTAGGCAGCACTTAACGGCGTTTTGCAGAATTCCATGATTTCAGAAGCAAATGGCACTGATTTTTCACTGTATGAAAGACCTGTGCAAACTATACGCGAAATTCTGTAGTGAAAACCACCGGTGTCAATATTGTTGACATGTGAGGAATTGTATTTACGGTTAGTTTGCTGTGTCAAAAAAATTTACGCTCATGGCTTTTGTGTGTTCTTCAAGAAAAGAATATTCTGAAGAGCATTTCATTTTTTAAATGAATTTGAATCGAATAGTGAACACTTGTACGCGACATCATGTCCAATTATTTTTTTTGCAATAATCAATAAAAGTGACGGAAAACCACCGGGACATTTTTATTATTATAATTTTATAATAATCTTCTATTCATTATTGATTTCCACACAAATTGTTCTACACTCTTGCAATCAGAGCAGTACTGCAGAGAGGAGTTGTAGCTGTTGCCGCGCCCATTAGCGTACGGCACTTTTCATTTATTTAATAAAAAAGAAAAAAATATTACTTGTTCAAACATAGACATATTAACAAAGCATCAATTAAAGGCTGAAGTATTTAGCGAGATCTCACTTTATCTTTCGCTCTGTGTCTGCTTATCTCTCTCTCTCTCTCTCTTTCTCTCTCTCTCTCTCCCCTTTCTGTTTCTCACTTTCTTTTACAAAGTGTTTTTTTCTTTTCAAACCAAAAAAAGCATTTTTTTTTTACTGCACGAATGCGTAGAAACTCGAAAGTTTGTCATAAAAACAAAAGTGATGTCACTCATTCTGCGATATGAAGCAGCATTAAAGAAAATAATTTTGTAGGAGCTCCATTTGAGTGTACGTGCTTTGCCTGAAAGCGTATCAAAAGAATGGTGCGTAAAACATTTCAGAAAGTCAGGGCGAGGGAACGTGAGAAAAGAGAGAGAGAGAGAGAGAGAGAGAGAGAGAGAGAGAGAGAAAGAGGGAAAGAGAGAGATGGAAATCATGAAATACAATGTTGCGATGTCTGATCTGAACGAACAAAAAGAATTAGTTCAATTATTAGAGCAGAGAAATGATTTTATCAATGCAAACATGCATTGATTGATCCGGGACAGTAAGATATTGAGTGTGTGCGAAATTACGGTTTAAGAAGATTAGAGATTGTTTACAACACAAATTATTTTATCTACTGCTTAAAGGTGTATTTTTGAGAATTTTTAGAGTAGACTAATTGTAAGAATGTAAGATTTAATACGTATTTTGAGGCTATCAAAGTGCAGACGGAGTCTCGTGAACTCTCCGATGAAAAATCAACGACTATCTCTTTACATTACTATCACAAGTGTCTCTCTCTCTCTCTAGTTGGATCTCTGGATCTTTTCTTTCTTTCTAACGATCTCGCCCCCGTTTCCATCGCCTACATATATATCTCTTTCTCTATAACTGCCGACCGCACTTCGGAGAATACGAAAAACGAAAGAAATAAAATTTCGCCGTTCGTTTTCTGTCGCCGTTACTGCTTATTCCAACAGTAATCAATAGCTTCCTGATGCGTAATCTCTTTCTAATCTTTTCATTGCGATGATCATCAGAATGCTCTTCTCTAAAGAACACTCGAAAGTATTCGCATTTTTCCCAACTCCTTTTCACAAGGCGGAGGCTAAGCAGGAGATGATCGGCGCTAAAAGTAGGGCTACCGTTTATATCAAGTGACACTCAAGAGATAACACATCTTGGGCGAGAGCGATAACACATGAGTCTTACATGACAACGAAATGAATGTAAAAGTGCCGGCACTTTAATTATTTGTGAAATAAATAAAACTAGAAAAGTAAAATATATAACAGATTTTGATGTCGGCGTTTTCTTGTTTTTTTTTTGTTAATGCAACTCCTATGAGGAGGCCGACGTCGTAAGGAGTCGCTGCTACATACATCGCTATGATCTAACATTGATCAATCTGCAGCGCGGCACAGCACATCGAAACGGTGAGGGCGAAGCCCAGCACCAATGAGATGGGAGGAGAGGATTGGGTGCCCGTTTTCAAAGTGAAGTAGTTCTAATTGCATGTCATCAAGCCTGTTCCAAAGAGTGCAATTCCGGTGCTTTTTTGTTAGGAAAACAATTCATGAATAAAAATATACGCAATACGAATTTTTATTTTAGTTTTATTTTATATATTAAAACAAAAGTGATGAGCGAACCAGAGCAGCAAATTCTGCGGTGTGAAATCACATTCGACCGAATGTCTTATTTCGAGCAGTAAAAGAAGCTTTTTGTTTGTCATTATAAAATGAAATACATTTGTTAGAGCGAGGGATAAGATGTAATAGCATGAATGAATCAATGTAATCTGCCGCGCCTTCATTCTATGGTAAAAGTTTTGGGAGCGGTGCGGGAACTTTCAGAATTCCCGCACCGGTCCCGGAAAGTTCCTGGAGAAAATCTTGAGTGGTGCGGGAAAGTTCCCGGAGAAAACAGTGTGTCATGCGCACTAAAATTGCATTCCTTTTGCATGAAGATATTTATTCGTATATTTTATTACTTTGATATACATTTTCAAATTAGAATTTCGTCGTAAGCTGTTCTTCCTCCTGCACTGCAAAGAAAGTCTAACTTTCCATTGGAAAGAAAAGACCATTTTAACTTGTAACAATGACGACTTGATTTTCTTTGTGTGCATATTTTGGCTCAAATTACATCGCTTTTCTCCAGCTGTATTAATAATCAGAGAACCGGATTCTCTAAAAAATAAAGTGAGAAAATATATAGTTCTTGAGAACGAAGGAGCAACTTTTTCGTTGCAATTCATAGCTTTCTGGAAAGATGTAAGAAAGAAAGTTTGAAAGAAAGAAATCAAGGATGAAAGTAGGAGGCAAAGTATGAAATAAGGAAAGAAAAGAAGAAAGAAAGACAGAAAGTAAGTAAGAATAGGTAAGTTAGAAAGAAAGAAATAAAGTAAGAAAGAAGGAAAGAAAATAAGCATGAAATAAAGTATGAAAGATAGTAGGAAAAAAGAAAGAAAGATAGTAAGAAACAAAGTAAGAAGGAAAGAAAGAAAGTAAGTAGGAAACAAACTAAGAAACAAAGAAAGAAAGAAAGATGCCTAGAAAAAAATCTCCCGGACCTAAACGCGACATGGGTTCGGGTGTCGGTGAGCGTTACTTCCCGGAAATCGCTTTGACTGCGAGAGAAAACTAAAGATAACCACGAAATGAGAGAGGCCAGACAAACCATACCTCGAGTAGGTTTGTCTGCGCCTCCACTTTTACACGCTATTTCTCACGATTTGAAAGATGCGGGATCTTTCCCGGAGCGCTGGGTACATTTGAGCAAAATCGGTCCGGTATCTTTCCCGGAGCGGTCAAGAAAACCTCCGAGGTTCCATGCTATAGCATATAAAAAGTCCGGGAAAGTTCCTGCACACCTCAGAACAATTTTTTTCGAGTTCCGGGACCCCTGACCGAACTTTCTTGAGAATGAAGGCGCGGCTGAGGGATCCCTGTGTGTGTGTCTCTCTCTTTCTTGTCTCGAGATTTTTGATAATTTGTCCTCGGTTCAGTTCCTTCTATCCACTGCAATGATCTTCAAAATTTTCTGGTCTAAAAACAATATACAGTACGGCTCAGCGGCCAGGGGTCTCGGCTATAGCGGCTATAGCGGCCGCGTGCCAAAGAGGCCAAGCGAAATTAAGCCATTTAAGATTTTTATTTTCAGAATTCGTTGTTATTTTTGTGTTCAGGGTAACTTGCTGCTTCGATTAAGCTCAAAAACTTTATAAAGTGATGCATATTAGCGAAAATAGAAAATCTTGTAAAATTTATGGTGCAGTAACACCTCAATTCGTAGTGTGTGCGTGTGCCATCGTTTCAGTGAAATTTATTAAGGCAGTTGCATGAACAACATTACTTTAACTTACATTTACAGACTTCCTTTAGTATCCTTTTGTCTTATCAATTGACTTTTTAACGCATCAAGTGATAAAGGTTGCCAAAAAAACCTAGCAAAAAAACTGCAAAAATGTAGCTCAAAAGAGGAACCGAACACATGCACTTCTCCCAATGTGCAGAGAAGCATGCCAATGCTCTATCCATACTCGTTCTTACTCTAAACAATTTTAGAAAGCATCTTGACGGTATTTTTAGGTACTGTCTACTTGACAGTACAACCAAAAAAATTCCATGGCATCCGCAGTGTTCTTTTCTCACGATCGCTCTGCACAGAGCATTTGGTGAGCCGCTTAGTTGACATAGAATAGCATACACTCTCAAAACGCCGGCCACAATAGGGTGCGCGCCTTGCTGAACAGTTTCTTCTTTTCGATTCCATCACGGTCAGGGCGACCGCGGCGAAGCTCTATCAAAAAATATTTATAAATGGCGCGAAAATTTAATATTTTTGAATTTGGTTGGGTATTCACCTGAAATAATTCTGACCAGCCTGTTTGGATCTGAATTCTGCTTATGCTTTCGAATGAAATGTACTGGGTGTGGCAGACAAGATTTCCGTTGTGATGAATACAATATCAAAAGTACGAAGTCCACCCAGCCATGATGCAAAAGCATCATGGCTGGGTGGTTGTGTTACACACAATCGACATAACTGGCAGTGGTTCGGTTCCGTCACGTAGCAAAATGTTTGCCCATTTTAGTTTGGGGAAACTTCTTTTAATTTCCTTTAGCTTTTTCTTGGAAAGCCTCATGATGGAAATATTTCAGCAGGTCACCCAATCGAATTCAAACATCTTATATTTTCGAGCCAATCTAAATATTTTTGGTAGTGCTCATCCGCGGTCCCAAGATGTGATCCAAATGCTCTGTGAAAAGCGATCGTGAGAAAAGAACACTGCGGATGCCATGGAATTTTTGTGACTGGACTGTCAAGTAGACAGTACCTAAAAATAGCGTCAAGATGCTTACTAAAATTGTTTAGGGTAGGAACGAGTCTGGATAGAGCATTGGCATGCTTCTCTGCACATTGGGAGAAGTGCTTGTGTTCGGTCCCTCTTTTGAGCTACATTTTTGCAGTTTTTTTGCTAGGTTTTTTTGGCAACCTTTATCACTTGATGCGTTAAAAAGTCAATTGATAAGACAAAAGGATACTAAAAGGAAGTCTGTAAATGTAAGTTAAAGTAATGCTGTTCATGCAACTGCCTTAATAAATTTCACTGAAACGATGGCACACGCACACACTACGAATTGAGGTGTTACTGCACCAGTAATTTTACAAGATTTTCTATTTTCGCTAATATGCATCACTTTATAAAGTTTTTGAGCTTAATCGAAGCAGCAAGTTACCTGAACACAAAAATAACAAAGAATTCTGAAAATAAAAATCTTAAATGGCTTAATTTCGCTTGGCCTCTTTGGCACGCGGCCGCTATAGCCGCTATAGCCGAGACCCCTGGCGGCTGAGCCGTACTGTACCTTTAGAAAAAATCTAATCTTTTTAACGGACAACACTAAGATATTGTGTAAACAGATGCCAGAAATGTCCACTAGAGTACCTTCTGGACACCTACACTGATATTCAGGTAATCCAACAAAACAGTTGTTCTAGTATTTTCTTTAAAAAAAGAGAAAATTTTATAGTCATTCAAGGAAATAACTATTGAAGATATTGTTAACAGCAGAAATTAAGCCAACGTGGTCGTTGACGGATCAAGGATCTTCGCCAGACCTCAGATTTTTTCTAAAGGTCTTATATGCCAACGAAGTGAATGTAAAAGTGACGGCACATTAAGTATTAGTTAAAAATAAAGAAAATTCGAAAAATAAAATACAGAACATATTTTAAGGTCAGCTTTGTTTTTCATGTTTATGCAACTTTAATAATTAGAGGGTCGATGAAAGATCGGCGACATGTCAACGATCTAACTTCGACCATTCTTTAGCAGAGCAGCAGAGACAATTAGGCTGTGGCCGGGTGATGTTGGACGAAGATAGAGAAAGGGAGAGATAGAGAGAGGAGCGGAAGAGAGAAAGAGAGAGAGAGAGAGATAGTGAGAGAGAGAAGCAGACACAGAGCGAAAGATATAGTGAAAGTAAGCGAGATTTCTGGATTTTATTTTCGACTCGAATTTTCTTTTTTTAAGATAGTAAAAATTCATGTGAAGGCATTTTTTATATTCTTCATATTCCACAATCATTGTCAGGTCTGATAAAATCCTTTGTTGGACGATCGCCTTTATACCCTTATTTTAATACTTTTAACATTCTGCCCAATAATTTTTTCCAGGAATTTTGTTTGTTAATTTGATTATTTTAAAATATTCATTACTTTTTTGAAAACAAATGTCATGCGGTGAGCCCGGTGACTTTGATTGGGCAAGACTAGCTGCAGACTGCTTCGTTCAACGAATCACCTGTGCCAGCTATGTACATATATGACAAATTCCGCTGTGAAATGCACCGGTGTCAATAAACATAGATGACTGGGGAGTGATTGTTTGGCCTTAATCATTATATTTTTTTTCTCGATATACTCCAAGTTCTCCAAATTGATTTAACATATTTTAAATATTCTTCCACCAGACATTTAACACAAGTTATACATTTTCTCTAACAAATTTAAGGCAGCTAATAGAGTAACAAGCTATTTATAATTTCTAACTTAACTTTTTTTTAAATATATGACACATGTTTTTTTTCTTATAATAGATACTAATAACAAATAATAAACAATAAATAATAAGAAAAAAATTATAAATGAATAAATCATGTTTTAACTTAATCATTTTTGAACATTGATTAACATATTTTAGCAAATGACACGCTGTTCATGAATTTTACGCATTCGATGAGTAAAAGAACTATTTTTTTCTATTGGAATAGAAGATGCAATTTGGAAGAGCGCCTTACCATGTGAACGCGCTTTTTTTGCCTGAAATGTCTCAAGAGAAGTATTATCTTTATATTATTTTTACACGGCGCTTTTACATTCATCGCGTTGTTATATAAGACGCAGTTCTATCAAAGACCCCTGATATAAGCCAAGTCCCTTCCCCGAAAGAAATTAAATCTACCCCGGTGGTTTTCTTTCGCCTCTGCTGCATATTTTAAAAGTTATCGGAAAAGTCTCAGTTCGTACTTGGTTCCATTGTTCTGTATATTCATCGCTTTGGTATGTATGTATATAAGCAACGGGTCTGACAAGGACCCCTGATCCTCAGTTACACTTGAGCTTTATTTCGAGAAAGGAAAATAACGCTTTTTGCTTACTAGAAAAGGAAATACATTTGTAAGTGCTCCTTGTGATGAGTACACGTCTTCTTTTTTGTCTAAAAACGCCTCCGGAAAAGATCTGTCTCGTGTAAAACATTTCGGAAGGTGAAAGCCAAAGGAGAGAGGAAAGAAAAGATGTGTCGTTCTCTTTCTCTCACTCAGTCCCAAACATCGGCAAAGGGCCGATGATGGATCGTCGGCACTCTCTCTCTCTCTCTCTCTCTCTCTCTCTCTCAGTTTCTTCGCCAACAGTCACAGACGACATCTCGACGATCTAAGAGGGTCAACTACATGTCATTAATCTTCTCTCCAGTGCCTACAGCTCGACTAATTGTAAACGCCCGCACAAAAAAGCGTAGGCACTTCAGGTGTTCTTTGATGAGGAAAACAATTATAAATAGAAGTTACAATGTAATAAGTAAATAAAAGAAAAGATTCCCGGTGGTTTTCTATTGACTTTACTGTTTATTGCAAAAGTATTTTAGGATGATAACGATGCACAGATTTGGCGTCATCCTTTCTATCCAACTTCAAAACGTTGTGCTGAAGACGAACATTCGAGAACATAAGCTTATCTTTGTTTAAATGAATTCTTTTGACTAGGCAGGCTAAACAAGAGATGGTTGACCAGTGCAATAGTATTATTAATAATTTTTTGCCTCTCTCTCCCTATCGCTCTGTCTCTGCCTCTCAGTCTCTCCCTAACTTACTCTCTCTCTCTCTCTCACTCTCTTCTCGCACTTTCACCCTGCCGTAGTCCACTTATATCTACTGCTGTGCTGTAGATGCTGACAGGTCGTTGGCATCGACTCTTTGCGGCGTCGACCTCCTCCACTCTTCAAATATTAGTGTTGCATAAACAAAACAAAAAAATAACGATGGTGTGTAGATCTATATTTCTGTATTTTATTTTTTCAAGACGAATTTGCTTTATTTTTAAACAAAAATTAATGTGCCGGCACCTTAATGCCGCTCTTCAGTTCAGCACTAATGACCTCCTCCGCTATTCAGAACAGCTCTAATTCTGCGTTCCAAAGAGCGTAGGCACTTCTGGGACTCTTTTCTGAGGAAAATAATTGACTACCTGAAGAAGTGAAAACATATTCCTTTCACTGCTTATTCGAAAGGTGTTGGAACAAGGCAATGATCTGATTGTGAGATGGTTGGGAGTATCGCCTGAAAAAAATTCCATTAAGTTACATTACTGGCTAGCCATTTCGAGCTATTCTTTGTCTGTCTGTCTCTCTCTCTGTGTCTCTGCCTTTTTTGTTCAATCCTTGTCTTGCTTATTTTCACTCTCTGTCTTCATCTCTCTCTCTCTTTCTCTCTGTCTCTCTCTCTGTCTCTCTCTCTCTCTGTGTCGCTGCATTTTTTGTTCAATCCTTGTCTTGCTTACTTTCACTCTCTGTCTTCATCTCTCTCTCTTTCTCTCTGTCTCTTTCTCTGTCTTTCTCCCTCTCTCTCTCTCTCCCTCTCTCTTGCTAGCCCAGCATTTCCCTGCCATTGCTCCCTTGTGTCTTCTGTTTTGCTGCAGATTGGTCGCTGTCAGATGATTGACATGTCATTGACATATCGACGATCGACTCCTTGCGGCGTTGACCTCCTCCGTTCTTCAATTATTAAGGTTGTGTTAACAAAAAAAAAGAAGAAAAAACACTGGCTTCAAGATCTACAGTGATTTATTTTATTTTTCGAATTTTATTAATTTTTAAATAAAAGTTAGTGTGATGGCACTTTTATGCCGGTGCCTTATGCGGTATCGATTACTTCCGCTCTTCCACGCAGCACTATTGGGAAGTCGCCCACTTAAAGAGCTCTTTTTTAAGGATAACAATAAATAAATAAAAATATATGGTATAAAAAATTAAATCTTCCCCGGTGGTTTTCTGTCGCCTCTGACTTATTTCATAAGAAATAGCATGTGACAATGGTTTGCCGAAGAATTATTCTTCTGTAAATTATTCTTGTACCAATTCAAACTCTTCTTTCGAATGCGTGGTGATCGTCAAATTATTCTGTTTTGGATGAAAACTCGAAAACATGAACTTACTTTTTCTATCAACTCCTTTTGACATGGCAGAGGCTGTACAGGAGATGTCTGGGAGCAGTAAGATTATAAGAAATATGTAAAATTGATGAGAATACAAGGATAAGCGTTGACTTGTCTATGATAAGTGGAACGGACAAGGGGGAAACAGCTGCAGAGGCCAAAAAATGTCTTAAAACGAGTAGATCTTGAGGACACCTACCCGGTCATCATCCTTATTGTTAGATAATAGTCAGGCAATGAAACAGTTGAAACAGCTGTTCTAGATCGTGTTGTGACCAAAAAAGTTGTCTTTATAACATCGGCGTTCAGAGAGAGAAAGAGACGGGAGAGAGAGAGGGAGAGAGAGAGAGTCAGAGAGAGAGATAAAGAGAGAGAGATAGAGAGAGAGAGAGAAAGACAAATAGCGAAAGAGATAGTGAAAATAAGAGAGAGAGAGAGAGAGAGAGAGAGAGAGAGGAATAAAGTGATATTTCTAGATTTTATTTTTAACTCGAATTTCCTTTATACTAACATGGCAAATCTTCTGCTCTAAAAAACACCCGAAAACATGAATTTTCATCTCCTTTAAAATCTGTTTTACTAGAAAGGCTAAAGAGGAGATGTCCGGCATAATAAGATTCTTATTAATAAATAAGTAAAGTGTCATTTTTTACATCTTACTTGTTAATGTGTGATTATTGAACTTGCATAATCAGAAAAGCTTCAATATTAAAATTTCTGTATTTTGTTTTCTAACTCGAATTTTCTTTACTTTGTGATGAAAATTAATGTGACGGCACTTTTATTTCCTTGCGTTGGCATATTAGGCTGAGGTCTGACAAAGATGGTTGATGCCACGGTCTCGAGTGCAGCTTATTTTTATACTCATATTAAATAATCTTTCCAGTAATTGTTGCTATTTTTGTAATTCATTTTTTCATTGGTGCTCCGTCCATCTGGTTATCTTTTGAATAATCTTCACTTTTTCATTTGCATAAAGTAACGCTCGTCCATGGACTCGACATCAGCTAATTCTGCGGCGTGCAGCATTAAAAAAAGAGCTAGAAAAGTAATATTATTTTAGGAAATCTTGTACGGATTAAGGAAATCAGAGAAGCGCATGCAATATTTAAACAATGGTTTAAAATATTTATTTTTGAATGTTTACAGTACAGAAAGAGAGGCACTAAACAGAGACGGTCGCTCGAGAATCAACGATGCTATCAAGTTGCATTACTGTCCTCTCTCTCTCTCTCTCTCGTTCTCTCTCTTTCTCTCTCTCTCTCTCGTTCTGTCTCTCTCTCTCTCTTTATCTCTCTCTCTCTGTTTCTCTCTGTCTCTCTCTCTCTCTCTCTGCAAGCATTTCCATGGCTTTTGGTGAGAAAACAATTAATCAATAAAAAGTTCTAGAAAACGAAAACTAAAGTCATTGAAAAAAATTTCGCCGGTGGTTTTCTGTTGCCTTTGCTGCATATTTCAACAGTAATAGAATGTGACAATGATTGGCCAAGATAAAAAGAGAGATATATGAGGGAATAGGACATATCAATGTCATCTGACAATGAGCGCTTTCTTTGCTCTCGATCCCTGTCTCTCTTACTTCCACCCTTTCTTCCGCTCTCTCGGTCTCCGTCGCTTTCTTTCTCTCTCTCTCACTCTCTCATTCGCTCTGCCTCTTCCTCCCTATCGTTTTCAATTTCTCCTCTTCAGTACATCTCTAATTATATTCGCCTGTTCCAAAGAACGCAGGCACTTCCGGGTTCTTTTGTGAGAAAAACAATTAATGAATAAAAATTACGAAATTCTCCCGGTGGTTTTCCGCCGCTTTTACTGCTTATTTCAAAATTAATGGAAAATATAACAATCAATCAGTCTTTGGTTCCTTCAAAATGTTCAATCAGTAATTCTATATGATTGCATTGTTAATCATCTCTCGCTTCTCTCTCTCTCTCTCTCTCACTGCCTATCTAACTCTGTTTCTCGCTCGCTCTCTCTGTCTTTCTCTCGCTCTATCTCTCTTTCGTTCTTTCTCATTCTCTCTCTCGTTCTTTCTCTCTCTCTCTTTCTCTCTCTCTCTCTCTCTCTCTCTCTCTCTCTCGTTCTGTCTCTCTCTCTCTCTTTTTTTCGCTCGTTCTCTCTCTTTCTCTTTTTTTTTCTCGCCCACGTTGTGAAACGTTTGGGGGTAATTTGTGATCTAAACAATGAATAAAAAATACGCGATGCGAAACCTGAAGAAAGGCTACTTTCCACGTGGTTTGCAGCCGTCGTTGTTGCTTATTCCTAATGTAATAGAACATGAGAATGATTGTTCCGTAGCAATTAGCACAAATTACCTGCGCTAATTGTAAGGAGACCTGAAATAACGTTGTCAAACGAAACTTCATTCTCTCGTCCGCCCTCTATGTCTCCATGTCCGTCGCCTTTCTATCTTTCCCTGAATCTCTTTCCCCCTCTCTCTCATTCGCTCTCTCTTTCGTCTCTCTCTCTCTTCTCTCGTCTCTCTCTCTCTCTCTCTCTCTTCTCTATCAATCTGCGTTACTCTCTCGCTCTTTCTGTCTTTCTCTCGCTCTGTCTCTCTTTCTTTCTTTCTCATTCTCTCTCTCGCGCTCTCTCTCTCTCTCTCGCACCAAGTGTCAAGCCGCACAAGTAAGTTAAAGTTTTCCATTTTCATCATCTTTCACTCGATGCTTTTAATTTCAGTAAGGATGCAACGTGCGAAAAGTTGCCTCGCGAACTGTCCCGCGGCCGCCGTGCGTCGCGAACTCTCACACGACCCGCCGCCGCCGTTATGCCTCCTTTGATGTTTCAAAGGAGGCATAACGGCTTTTAATATTGATATATATCATTCTATGCATGCCGTATAAAGTAAGGCAAAACTTGAACCCTAATTAGGGTTTTGGTCGACCAAATTTAAGCCGTCCAGGAAGGGTCTTAGGCTCCGCTCCAGCCTAATTAGAGTCATTGTGGAAAACCAGAGTATTTTCTGTAGAAATGAAATAAAAATAGGCAAAGATAGAAATGAATTAAAAAGAAGCAAAATTTCGGAAAATTTTTTATCATTATTTTTTACCTACTACTCGACTGTGTCAGCATCACAAGATGAAAAACTGCGCATACTATATGATAAATTCCTCTGAAAAGCACCGGTGTCAATTCTGTAGACTGGGGATGGATTGCTATACATTATCTCCAGTTTCTCTCTCTCTCTCTCTCTCTCTCTCTCTCTCTCGATATTCTCCAATGTATTACTCAATATAGTTTTACAATATTTTTTTTATATATTTTCCCGCTGGACAACTAACACAAGTTACACATTTTCTCTTACAAACTTAAGGTAGTTAATAAGGTGAAAAGCTATGATGAGTTTGTAATTTAATCTGTAATTTTAATATATTAAAAAGAATTTCTCAAATAATAATAAACAATGAATAATAAATAATAATAAAATAATAAATAGGTAATAAATAGCAAAATAACAAATCTTCCTCTCTCTCTCTCTCTCTCTCTCTCTCTCTTTCTGTCTGTCTCTCTGTCTTTCTCTCTCTCTCTCTCTCTCTCTGTGTATCGTCGCCAACATTTACCCACCATATCTCGACGATCTTGCAAGAGGGTCAACGACATGTCGTTAATCCTCTCTACGGCGTCGATCTCTCAGGACAGCTCGACTGATTTGAAACGCCCGTACCAAAGAGCGTAGGCACTTCAGGTGTTCATTGATGAGGAAAACAATTACAAATAAAAGATTCAAAGTAACACATAAACTGTAGAAATAAAAGTTTCCCGGTGGTTTTCTGTCGACTTTACTGCTTTTTGCAAAAGTAGTGGAACACGACAACGATTGACAAATCCCTCACCCGGAAGTAGATGCTGATCTTGAAGAATGAAAAGTTCTCGAGCTTCTTTGATCGTGCGGGATAGTATGAGTCGACCGGATTGTCCTTGTAGATCAAAGATTCTGTTTTGATTACAACAAACCTCATGGGCGCAGCAGCTGCTAATTCTATTCGCTCGACAAGTAAAAGAACACTTTTTTATTGGAAAATATAATGCACTTTGTAAGAGTTATTCGCCATGGGAACGCACGTTCTTTTCTTACTGAAATGTCTCATGAGAATTTTTGTCTTAATTTCATTTTTACACGGCGCTTTTACATTCATCGCGTTTGTATATTATACAAAGATTTGACTAAAACTCTTGATATTTGGTCGTAGATAAGATGTGTCGCTCTGTTTCTCCCGCACAGTCCCCGTCTCGCTTACAGACACTTCTTTCTTCCGTGCTCTCAGTCTCCGTCCTAGTTTCCCGGTGGTTTCCTGTGGACTATAATGTTTATTGCAAAAGTAGGGGAAGATGACAACGATATACAAATGCTTCATTTCTCCTTTTAATCAAATTTCTTCTTTTCACTGCGATGCAGATTGGTCGGATGTTTTGTAGATAATTGTGATGTCGACGATCTATAAGATCCGCCTTCTGCGGCGTCGACTCTCACTTCTCTTCAATTATTAAAGTTGCATAGACGAAAAAGCTGCGTTCAAGATCTAAATTTCTGTACATTATTTTCTACTCACATTTTCTTTACTTTTAGATGAACATTCATGTGAAGGCACATATCAAACAACGACAAATAAGACTCATGGTCATGCACGGTGAAAATACTTGTTTTGTAGATCGTCATAAATTAATTCAATACATTAATTCAATACATTAATAATAACTCTACTATTTTTTTCGCAAAGCAGCAAAATAATTCAGCATTTAATTGATGGTCTGTTGATTTGTTTTTTTAAATAATTATATATTTTTTTGCGCGGAAGCTGATAGCTGCGGCTCTAAAAAAACGGCCGCCTGTTCCAAAGAGTGCAAGCACTCATTGCTAAAAAAGTGTTAATGAATAGAAGAAAAACTAAAGTAATATAGTTTTCCTAGTGGTTTTCTATCGCCTTACTATTCTGCTCCAAAGAGGATCTAAAAAATTTTGCAGCATTTATCAAATCCTTTTGACGAGACATACCAAACAGGAGATGACCGGCGAAATAAGACTCTCTTGTTCCCCGTTTCTCTTAGTCTCACTCTATCTTCCCTCTCTCTTTCTCTCTTTCTCTCTCTGTCTTTCTCGCCCACTCTTTTCACTCTCTTTCTGTCTCCTTCTCATTCTCTCTTTCTCTTTCTCTACTTTTCTCTCTCTCTCTCTGCCACATCTCACTCGCCCCTGATTGGTCGATGGTAGATCGCGCACGTGTAGTTTACATGTCGACAATTCAAGACCATCGTTCTTTATTTAGTAAGTAGCATAAACCGAAAAAAAAACACTGGCTTCGAGATCGAGATTTCTCTATTTTATTTTTCAACTCGAATGTTCTTCATTTTTGATGAAAATTCATGTGACGGCACTTTTACTTTCATTCAGTTCGTATATAATACTAAACTCTGGTAGTAATTCTTGGTTTCATTTCGGTTCGAAATAGCTCTAGTATTTTTTCCACAATCTACAAAGTACTTCATCTTTTAATTGATGCTCTGTTAATTTGCTTCTTTTTTTTATAATTATTATTTTTTCTTTTTCATAAAATAAACAAAAGTGCCCGCTCATGGACTCGGCAGCTGTTACAACAGCTCTCTTCTTTAGAAGAGTTCATATCGTTTGTCAGAAGGCTTGTACCAAAGAGCGCAGGCACTTCCTGCGCACTTTTGGGAGGAAAACAATTAATGAATAAGAGATATTTAATATGTATACTAGAGGAATTTTCTCTCTTTTTTACTGCATTTTCAGAGAAGGGGGGGGGCTTTCTCCGCCCACTGTGTTTTCTTAGTCTTCCATCAATCTACATCCTTCCGAGATGAAACAGCATGCTGCAGCATACGAAAAAGACCGGGCACCCTCAAAGAAACAGAGGCTAAAATGACAATTCGGCAACACTTTACTGAGTTTGGCGAGTAGGCTTTTGTTATCATTCAATGAAACGCCTGTGTAAAAAAACTATATGCCAAATTCTGCTGTGAAAACCACCGGTGCCAATATTGTTGACAGGTGAGGAATTGTAAAACTTTATCACCAGTTTTTTTTATTTTGATATTCTCTCTATCTGTCCCCCTTCGTGTTTTCACTTTCTTTCTCCTTCTCTTTCTCTTTCTCTTTTTCTCTCTCTCTCTCTTTCTCTCTCTCTCTCTCTCTCTCTCTCTCTCTCTCTCTCTCTCTTTCTCTTCAGCCACCTTCACCCTGCCGTAGCTCGCTTTTCTCCGCTGCTCTAAATTTTTGAGTAATGATATTAAATAATTATCATTACTCAAAAATTTGTAATTAAAAAATGAATTACTGAGAAACTTGGTGATACAATTATTGAAGAGATTATTTTTAGAATAAAAATAAGCCAAATGTGCGAAAAATGGAAACAGCATCTCTGCTGTATATGCCAAAAAGAAAATAAAAGTGCCGTTACATTAATTTTCATCTATAAAGAAAATTCGAATAAAAAAACAAAATAAATAAATGGATCTTGAAGCTTTTCAAATAATTCAACTTCAATACATGATCATTAACAAGTAAGATCAAAATAAATAAATAACATTAATTCTTACTTATTAATTAATAATAATCTTATTGCGCCGGTCATCTCCTCTTTAGTCTGCTTCGGCAAAAGGATTCGACAAAAACATATTTAAAAAAAATTCGGGTGTTCTTTAGAACAGAACATTTAGATTATGATCGTAGCGGAAAGAAGAAATTGATTTGAGGAGAAACGGGTATAAGTTGGATAAATGGCCTTACGCTCAAGGTAGCAATCATTGACACCTTCTATTACTAAGTGGGGATCAAGGAAAAGTGAAAACAGTTGTCACTGTGATAAACAAGAGCGGGTGTGTCGATTCAAGATGATAACTATAGAGTTTCAATAGTGATAAGGACAGAGAGTGAGAGAGAGAGCGCAAGAGAGAGTGGGAAAGAAACGATTATTGAAGTTGTATAAACAGAAAAGAAACGCTGATTTCAAGATCTACTCTGTATTTAATTTATTTTCTTGACATGTTGTCTTTAGTTTTAGATGAAAATTCATATAAGGGCGGTTTTATATTCATCGCGTTAGCAAATACGATACAGATCCAGTAAAATACTTTTTGTAGATCGCCATAACTTTACAATACTTTACCAATACCTCCAGTATTTTGATTTCATCAAGCATCAAGATAATTCAGCCTTTAATAGATTAAAACGGGAACGTGCCAGTTGATCATTTTCCAATTACCTAACAACTAATATTACTTTTTTTATTTAAAAAAATCGTTTTCTTTTAATGCGAGCCCAAGCATTTTGCACCATTCAGTTTTTGTTGAAATTCTAAGCCTACTCAAATAAATGTGCAGTTGGAGCCAAATTTGTTTTATTATGTTTTTCCTATTCATATATTCTACCTCCGCAAAACAAAAGTCCGATCGAGCTAGCCATTTTATTTCCCGGAAGAATTTTACGCATCCATAATAATATGAACATTTTATGCATCAATGAAGGAGTTCTGTCGTGTATTTTCTCGATGTCGATTCATAGTCAATATTCTGGTGCTCATTTCTCATGGTCTGAGTTGCCCTTTTTTGACGAGGGTCCAACGACCTTGAAGGATGTTTCTGCAGATTTCAGCAAGAAGTGTTGATAGCGCAATCGTCTTGCTCCATTTCGTTCCTTGCCACAAAGTGCCGCCCGCTCATGGGCGCGGAAGTAGTTACAACTCACCTCTTCTGTACAGCTCCACTTGCATGTCGACCAAAGAGCGCAGGCACTTCAGATGCTCTTTTTTGAGGAAAACAATTAATGAATAAAAATATACGCAATATAAAGAAGAAAGAAATAAAAATCTCCCGTGTGGTTTTCTGTCGCCTTTACTGCATATTGCAACAGTAATAGAACAGAACAGTGATTTTTTATTGCCAGCTTCCTTCGATGATAGTCAGTTAATGAAACAAATTCAAACAATTGTTCTAGTTCGCGTTGCGAACGACGATGTCGACTATCAAACATCGATCCTGTGAGGCAGCATTTCTGATTAATAAATTGATATCGTGTCAGTTGAATATGGGTTTGCTCTTTATTACGTAGGAGTACGAATCTGTTGATATTCCTATTGAAATGTCCCAAGGCTTGGTACGATGGGGAATATTTAATTTTGTTAACTGAGATATTTCGTGCTGCGTTAAATTGTTAATTTTTGAATTTTTATTATTTTTCATTCGCCAAATAGAGTCTCCGATGGGCGCGGCAGCAGAATGCGTTGAATTAGCTGACATTAGAAGATAATCATTCGCATTCTATATGGAAATCACCCTCAAATATACATACGCATAACGGCCCTTCGACATCTTTCTATTCTATATTATTTTTAAGTGCAGCATTCTGTCACACATCATCTTTAGAAACACAGTGCAAACTGTATATGCCAAATTCCTGCGCGAAAACCACCGGTGCCAGTTCTTTTCTCGGCATTCGATTAAAATTTCCTGAATGTCAAGGCCAAGAGAGTAGCAAGATAGATGTATGCAGAATGATTTCTCTGCTCAGTTCTAATTGTAACGCCTGTTCCAACAATTATTGATGTTGCATTATCAGAAAAGCGTCAACATCTAAATTTTTGTGTCTTATTTTTAACTCATATTGTCTTTATTTGGTGATGAAAATTGATGTGCCGGCACTTTTGCTTTCTTTGCGCTGGCACATAGCAAGAGTGCAGTCTGAAAAAGATGCTTGATGACCGTTCCGTCAATTTGTTTATTTTAATCTCTCTTCGTCCAACTTGACCTTGCCATTGCGCACTCGTTTCTGATTGGTCGGTGTCAGATGATCGACTTGTCCTTGAAATCTCAGCGATCTAACATCGACAGTGTGAGGCGACGACCAGTGAGATAGAGAGAGTGAGAGAAAGAGAGGCGAGAGAGAAAGAGGCTACGAAGACACCAAACTTGAGAGAGAGAGGCGAGAGCGAAAGGAAGATTGAGAGAAAGAGAGAGTAAAAGAGATAGAGAGGCGAGAAGGATAGGAAGATTGAGAGAGAGAGGCGAGAGAGACAAGAAGCGTGAGAGAGAGAGCAAGAGAGAGAGAAAGAGAGAGTGAGAGGTGAGAGGGACAGGATGATTGAGAGAGAGAGAGAGGCCAGAGGGATTGAGAGAGAGTAAAAGAGAGAGAGAGAGGCGAGAGAGTGATAGGAAGATTGAGATAAAAAGAATGAGAGAAGAGAGAATGCAGATAGCTGTAGAGATAGTGAAAATAAGCGAGACAAGGATATACATAGTATAATCGTATTTTATTATCGATTCGAAATTCCTTTAGTTTCAGGTAGTAAAAACCTTCATAACCATGGGTATAAGATCTGATGGAGAGCTTAGTTGGGCGACCGCCTTCATCCCCTTATTTTGATACTTTTAACAATCTCTCCAGTAATTTTTTCTCACAAATTTCCCGTAATAAATTTAGTTTTATTTTTTTATTTTTTATTAACTTGATCATTTTAAATATTTATTCATTTTTTAAGCAAATGTCACGCTCTGATGAGCCCGCTAATTGAACACATTCGAAGAAGCTACCCTTTGCAAGAGCTCCTTGTCATGGTTCTTTTCTGCCTGAAATGTCTCAAGAGAAGTTTTGTCTTTACGTTATTTTTACACGGCACTTTTAGATTCATTCCGTTGTCATATAAGACTCAGGTCTGGTAAATACCCTTGGTGCTTCCTGGTGTCCTTCACCATACTCTCACTCACTCTTACTCTCGCTCACACTCTCATTCTCATCTCTCTCTGTCTGTTTCTATGTCTCCCTCTCTCTCTCTCTCTGCACTGCCTCTTCTCGCTCTCTCTCTATCTGTCTAGCTCTCTTTCTCTCTCTGTCTCTCTTTCTCTCTTTTTCTCTCTTGCTCTCTTTCTCTCTCTCTCCATCTGCACAAAACTGACGACCGTTCATCGGCTCATTCGAAAACGAAATAAACTTAAACGAAATAGCGAAACAATTTCGCCGGTGGTTTCCTAACCAGCTTATGGTAAAAGAAAAAGAATGATCAGATGCTGTATTATTTCTTTCCACTGTAGTTTACAATTAGTCTCCTCGTTCTCTCTCTCTCTCTCTCTCTCTCTCTCTCTCTTTCTCTTTCTCTTTCTATCGCTCCCTCTCTCTCCCACTCTTTTCCACGCCCTCTTTCTCACTTTCTCTCTCACTCTCGCACTCTCTCTCTCTCTATCGCTCCCTCTCCATCTCAATCCTTTCTTTCCCACGCTCTCTCTACCTCTCCCCCCTCGCTCTCTCCCTCACTCTCTTCGCTCACGTTCACTGTTCCACAGCCCACTTGTCTGTGCTGCTGTGCTTGATTGAGAGAGCATTTGCGAGGCAGAGACAGAGTTCAGAGAAAGAATGATGGAGTGAGAGAGGGAATGTAAGGGAGACAGCGATAGAGCAAATGAGAGAGCTAGAGAAAGAGCTAACCGATTAATGAATAAAATGATACGGAAGACGAAAGAAATATACTTTTCACGGTGGTTTTCTGTCGCCTTTACTACTTATTGCAATAGTAATGGAAAGTTGCATTGCCAAAGATTAGTATTATGAGTTAAATTTCTTCTTTCCAATGCGATGGTCTTCAAAACGTCTTTTTTTCCACTGCGATCATACTCAAAATTATCTGCTCGAAACAACCGAAATGTTTTATTTATTCATTTTTGAATCAATTTTACAGGAATAAGATTGTAATTTATAAGTAAATACGATGTCATTTTTTACATCTTACTTACTCATGTGCAATTATTGAAGTTGCAGTATAAAAAAGCTTCAAGGTATACATTTCTGTATATTTATATTTCTTTCCAACTCGAATTTTCATTATTGATTGATGAAAATTAATGTGACGGCACTTTTACTTTCATTGCGTTGGCATATAAGGCTTATTTCTGGTAAAGATGCTTTCTCCTTGATTTCCATGGCTGGTTAGAGAAAAAATGTAAAGGGCCAATAAAATACACCAAATGTAGAACAAGACTATTAGAGATACATTGTGCTTGAAGGATAGGTAAAGAGAATGAGATTAGTCATTAGAGAAGCTAGAGAAAATGACTAAAAAGAGTTAGTGAGTTAGTGGAGAAGAAGGAGAGAAATGGAGAAACGTATTAATTTGGACGATGTAGGCATGAATGCTGACTAATACGACGAGGGAAGAGAAGAAATGAAGACACGGTGATGGGGTTGTGAGGGAGAGAGAGAGAGAGAGAGGGAGAGAGAGGGAAATAAATAATGAGAGAGAGAGAGGGAAAGAGAGAGCGAGACAGAGTCTCCTTTCTCACTGTGTTTTCTTCGTTCTAAATCCTTCACACAGATTAAAAACAACCGTCCACCTTCAAAAAAACAAATGGAAGAATGACGACACTTTACGGTCTTTTTGCGGAACCAGAATTTCTACAGTGACAACATATAGAATGGTTTTCTCGACTTGCGAGACGAAAGGAACTGTAATACTGGAAATGTAAAATGCTGTGAGTGCTCATCGAGAAATATGACTGAGAGAAATTAGAAAATTGGCGGAAAGGGCAAGGGAATGGAAGGGCAGCGGCGGTTCATCTGAATTTGGCAACTTCCAAGTGATGATGGGGGTGTAGCAGGCCCCGTGGAGTTGGCTTGTCTAACTCTTTCCTTCTCGCACGCCATCTCGCTCTCTCCTTCTCGCACATCTCTCTCTCTCTCTCTCTCTCTTTCTCTTTCTCTCTCTCTCTCTCGCTCACTTTGGGAAAATTCCGGGGCTATTTAAGAATTAACTTATAAAAAATATTCGCAATACGAAAACGAGAGAAATAAACTTTCCCTGTGGTTTTCAGTGGCCCTCTCTACTTATTTCAAAAGTAATGGCATGCCGCCGTTTCGCCAACATTTCTTCTTCTGAAGTATTCACGTTTCAATTACCATTGTTTCCAATGCGTGATGATCTTCAAAATGATCAGTTCTAGATGAACATCCAAAAATAAGTTTTTTTTCTTAAATTATCAAATCCTTTTGATGAGGCAGGCTAACTTAGAGATGGTTGACAGGCGCAATAAGATTGTAAATAAATAAGTAGGAATCGAGACAAAACTTCCGAACCAATATGTCCGAACATTTCCAGACCGTGATGAGGACGTCTTTCCATTATATTTGAGAAATATTCAGGTAGTGTAACAAGTTCAAATAGTTGCTCTAGATCGCCTTTGGTTCAATCTTTCCACAAACGATTTGCTCTACTGAAGAAGAGAACTTTAGCTGCTACCGAATCCATGAGCGGGCACTTTTGTTTTGTTTTATAAAAAAAAAGAAAATTAATAATGATAAAAAAGTAATAGAGCATGAATGAAAAGATGAAGTACTTTGAAGCTTGTGAAAAAATTACTAGAGATTTTTTTAACGAAGGGAAACCTGTCCAGTAATCAAGAATTATTGCCAGACTTTAGTGTTATAAACGAACGCAATGAACGTAAAAGTCCCGTCATATGAATTTTCATCAAAAATTAAGAATATTTGGGTAGAAAATAAAGTAGAGGAATGTAGATCTTGAAACCAGTGTTTTTTTTCAGTTTATGCTACTTACTAATTGAAGCGACAATGTTAGACACAGCACTTTGTCCCATTCATTTGTTGGGAAACAACCCTCCTCCCACTGTTGCACTGTCTAGATCCAAGAGGATCATAAGCAACAGTGCTGATTCAAAAAAAGTTCTTAGGTGAAGTTGATTTGCGATCAGGGAGGTTGCAGCACCCTATCTGTGACGGAGCTTCGCATGCATGGGACTAGAACACTTTTAAAATGAGAACCCAATCCTCTCCTCCCATCTCATTGATGCTGGCCTTCGCCCAAAAAGGCCGGCAAGTGTCGGTTGCGCGCCTCGATACCGGCTACCGATGTGCTTTCACGTTAATTTTTGTGGTTTGAAATTTGCGGGAAAATGTTCGAAATTTGAAAAAATAGGCGGAAAATTCAAAAAAAATTTTCATAGTGAGAACAAATGAATGGTCCACCACTGTTTCGAAGTGCTGTGTTAGATCGCACTCTTAAATCGACCAATCAGGGACCAGTGAGCTGTGACAGGGTGAATGAAAGTCGACCAGAAAAAAGAGAGACAGACAGAGAGAGAAAAATCAGACTTTAGCCGCCTTCACCCTGCCCTAGCCCGCTTGTTTCCGCAGCTGCGCTACATATTGTTAATTATTGAGTAGTGATATTAAATAATTATCATTACTGAACAATTTACGATGAACATGTATTGCGGTGCAAGTTGGTGATACAATTATTGAAGAAATTTTTTTAAGTATAAAAATAAGACAAACATGCAAAAAATGGAAGAAGCGTCCTTGCAAGTGAAAGTAAAAGTGCCGTTAAATTAATTTGCATCTATAAAGAAAATCCGAATAGAAAAACTAAATAAATAAATGTAGATCTTGAAGCTATTCTAATAATTCCACTTCAATACATGATCATTAATAAGTAAGATGAAAATAAATAAATAAATTTACATCTTACTTATTTATTAATAATAATCTTATTGCGCCGGTCATCTCCTCCTTAGTCTGCTTCGTCACTAAGAATTCGACAAAAACATATTAAAAAAATTCGGGTGTTCTTTAGAACAGAGCATTTTGATTATGATCGTAGCGGAAATAAGAAATTGATTGTAAGCTAAAACGGGTATAAGCTGGATTACACTCAAGTAGACGATCATTGACATGTTCTATTACTTGTCCAATAAGCAGTGAAGGCACCAGAAAACCACTAGGAATATTTTAATTCCTTAGTTATCCTATTTCGTATCTTTTATTGATTAATAGTTTTCCTCACAAAAGAGCACCAGAAATGTCTGCGCTCTTTGGAAGAAGCGGAATTGCAATTAGAGCTGTACTGGAGATCGACGCGGAGAGGGCAGAGAAAGAGAGAGAGAGAGAGAGAGAGAGAGAGCGAGAGCGAGAGAGCAGAGAGAGAATTAAATTATGAGAGACTTGAATAGAGCGAGAGAAAGAAAGATGTATTTCGAGATTTAAGGGAATCAGGTGACATTAATACATTGTATTCCTCCTTCTCTCGCTCTCACTCTTCTCTCTCTCTCTCGCTCTCCCTCTTTCTCTATTTCTCTCTCTCTCTCTATCTCTCTTTCTCTCTTCGCCATATTCACTGTCGACGATAAGACTATTGTCAAGGAAAAAAGGTTGATAGAATGCTGTCAGATATTTTCAACAATCTCTCCAGCAAGTTGCAACTCCGCCTGTAATTGATGTAAATTTTTGCATAATAATTAACTTATTTTTTGTAGCAGCTAATTCTACACTTCTACCATTAAACGCACGTATTTTTATGAGGAAAGTGAGGCCTATTTTCTTGCTTGAGCTTGTCTCAACAGAAACTTTCCCTCGTATAAAACATTTTGAAAACTGAATGCCAAAGGAAAGGTCAGAAAGAGTGAGAGAGCGGGAGGGGAAGAGAAGGTGGAATACAATGTATCAATTTCACCTGATCGCTCTCTGAATCTCGAAATACATCATGCTTTCTCTTGCTCTATTCAAGTCTCTCATAATATAACTTCCTCTCTCTCCCTCTGCCCTCTCTCTCTCTCTCTCTCTCTCTCTCTACCCTCTCTCTCTTTCTCTCGCTCTCTCTGTTTCTCTTTCTCTGCCCTTTCCGCGTCGGTTTCCCCCGCTCTTCAGTACAGCTCTAATTGCAATTCGGCCGCTTCTTCCAAAGAGCGCAGATATTTCTGGCGCTCTTTTGTGAGGAAAACAGTTAATTAATAAATGATACGAAATAGGATAACTAAAGGAAACACCTGGCGGTTTTCTATCGCCCTCATTGTTTATTTGAAAAGTAATGAAAATTTCATAGATTGTTGAATGCTTCTTTCGCGTCTTTTCGTTCCAGCTAGATTTCTTATTTCCACTGCGATGATAATCAAAATTGTTTGCTCTAATTGTAAGGAACAGGCGAAAATAAGCATTTGATTTTTTTTACTCGAATTTTATTGTTACATATTCGTTTCGAATCCATTTGACGAAGCAAACTAAATAGGAAATGATGATTATTATTAATTATTAAATAAGATACCACCTTTATTTACATAAGATTATTATTAATAAATGAGTAAGATGTCATTTTTATTTCCATTTCACTTGTTAGGCAATGATTTATCTTCCATTATCAGAAAGTTTCAAGATCTACATTTCTTTATTTTATTTTACAACTGGTTTTTTTTTAATTTATTGACGGAAATTAGTGTGACGACACTTTTACTTTCATTGCGATGGCATATAAGAAGACTCATTGTCAGGTCTGACAAAGACATTTGATTTGGCGGTGGATTCAGCCAATAAAATAGCATTTTTTGTAGCATAAAAGAAAAGACATTTTGTAAGATCTTCTTGTCATGGGTTGGGGAGATAAATAGAAGAGGGAATAGAATATATCTTATACTTTATTTACGCACACCTTAGTGATACGTGGAGGTAAAATTTAGCGAGTAAAAATAAATAAAATGAATGAAAATGAATATAAATTGTACAGATCATAAAACAACCGAAGGCTTATTGCTGGCAATAGAATTGAATAGCTTCGCGGCACGGATAAAGAAGGAATGAGACCGAGCTTTCAATCGACTTGTTGAGTAAGCTAATTTAAACGAGAGGCCACGAGTTTGGGAATTACGGAAATAAAAGTGATGGGGGTGACTAAGGGACAGTTTTCTATGACCAAATATGAGGCGACGAGCCAATGTGAAATCAAAATCTTCCCGACGCGCTTTAAGAGAAGGGAGGGAGAGGATGCGGTTCCTTTCCTCACTAGGAGGGACGGATAATGCTGAATAGCCATAACATCGACGGAAAATAACGCGGGTAAAGTAATTCTGGACTTTTTCTAAAACGAGGATATCTTTTAATAAATGGGGAGAATAGACAGTAGTACAGTTTTCTAGTATGGAGCGTACGTAGATACTGTAGGCAGATAAGAGTTCACTCTTGTTACAAGTGCGGAGGGCCCGAAGAATAAGATATGCCTTTGCGAGGGCAGAATTGGCTATTTTATTACAATGAAGAGAAAACGATAAGCGGTCATCGATAATAATGCCAAGATCGCGAAAGAAAGAAGATCAAAATGGGCTGCCTCCAGAGTGGAGATTCGTTTCTCCTTCTCGGCCAGGAGAGTGGAAAGGGAATGGATGTCGTCGTCCTTGGCAGAGAGGGCGACGACCAGGGCGTCGACTTTCTGGGCCATGAGGTGGATGAGTTCGTCTTCGCTTGCCTCGTCGCCAACGGAGCCGCCATCAATCCGCTTGCGGCGGTTCTGGAATCGATCGGCAAACGAGACCAGAGGAGAGACAGTCTTGGGAGGGTCAGAAGAAGAAGAGTCCAGACCAGACATAACTCATAAAGGGCCTAAGTAGATCACGTATTCCCCTGGCCCAAGGGTACTAGTTGAGTTGGATGACGAAAGGAGAGAGAGAGAGGAAGCTCGTATACGGCAAGAGGTAACCTTAGAAAGTGCCTTTGGAGACTTGGGAAGGCCTGAGGCACACAGGCGGAAGCATTAGCTGCAGCTGAGCGGACCGTTAAGGAGCCAAGAGTTGAGCGGCCGCACAGCAAGAGAGGGCAGCGGGTGTGAGAGAGGGCAGCGGGTGTGAGAGAGGGCAGCGGGTGTGAAGGGCAGCGGGCATCACTGAGCGCTCTCTTCTCACCAATTCTCTCTCGATCCTTTCTTTCTTACTTTCACTCTCTTCCGTATATGCAAAACTACGGTTTAATTTTTCATTTTCTCTCCCCTCTCTCCGGTCTGATTTCTTAGCATTTGCGGCTGCAAGCGCCTGTCCTGGAAGACGTCAATTCCATGCATCAATGTGCTTCGGAGGTTCCAGCAGTGACATCAAAAACGTTATCAGCTCGCTGAGAGCTTTCGGATGATGTATAATATGTTGAGTTTTGCCACCCCCGCCGAAAGACTTCCCTTGTGAGCAAAATCTCAACAGAATATTTGCTAAACTTTTTGCCAACTTCGCTGCCTCCGGCTCATTCGTTGTCCTCGTACTCCCCTTTTATTTAAATACAATGCTTAATCATTTTTCCAGTGTGTGTCTCTCATTTTTTAACGTATTTAAATCTTACTGATATGAAATTAGTGAAGTTCCTGTCGACGGTTTCATCACTGTTAAGTTTCATTACTTTTGGAATAAACAGTGAAGTCGACAGAAAACCACCTGGAAATTTTTATTCCTCTCGTTTTCGTTTGGTTGCTTACTCAGTTTTTTCTTGATAATTTAGGGATTTTCTGGCGGGAAATACTTGTTTGATTATTTTATATTGTGGTAAAAAAAACTTAGTTTTGCTCCTAATTTGGAGAACTATAATGCAGTTGAAAATCCTGACGAAATTTCCGAAGTCCACGATATGTTTATGTATGATTTGCTTTTATGCATTACGTTATAAAGTTACAAATGAACTTGTATTATAGTTACCTATAGAAATAAAAGATTCCCGGTGGTATTCTGCCGACTTTACCTCTTAAACGGTGAAAATACTTATTATGTAGATCATCAAAAGTTTATTTCAATATCTCCAGTTTTTTCGTTAAGAAGCAAAATAATATAGCTTTTAATTGATGCTCTGTTGATTTATACATTTTTGAATAATTATACTATTTTTTTCTTTTTTATTAAACAAAAGCTATCATTGGCGCGGCAGCAGATACATAGTTGTGCAGCTCTAAATTACAGTTCAAATTGCAAGTCGTCCGCCTGTTCCAAAGAGTGCTTCCATGGCTCGTTGCTAGAATACAGATAAAGAATAGAAAGGTTTGGAGCAAGAAAACTAAAGAAATATAATTTTTCTAGTAGTTCTCTCTCGCAATTACTGCGTATTGCAACTGCAATTGAACAAGAGAATGATCACAGTAGACAGAACTGCACCCTTATTTCTCGCTTCAGTTCCATTTTCTCTTTCCACAGCGATCAGACTAAAACTATTCTGCTGAAATTGTTGTAACTTTTATCAAATTCTTTGACGAAATAGGCTTAACAGGAGATATAAGATAAGATTCTCTCGTTCCCTATCTTACTCGCACTCTATCTTGCGGGCGAAATAAGATTCTCTCGTTCCCTATCTTACTCGCACTCTATCTTGCGCTCTCTGTCTCTCTGTCTTCCTCTCTCTCTCTCTCTCTCTCTCTCTCTCTCTCTCTTTCTCTCTCTCTCTCTTTCTCTTTCTTTCTCTCTGTCTCTCTCTCTCTCTCTTTCTCTCTCTCTTTTCCTCTCTCTGTCTTTCTCTCTCTTTCTTCTCGTCTACCATCACCTTGACTCGTCCCTGATATGTCGATATTCGATCGCGAACATGTCGTTGACATGTCGCCAATCCAAGATCGTCGCTGACCTCCAATCCGCTCTTCAATTAGTAAGTAACACAAGCAGAAAAAACACTGGCTTCAAGATCTACATTTCTATATTTTATTTTTCTATTAGAATATTCATTATCTTTGATGAACTTCATGTCACCGCACTTTTACGTTCATTTCGTATATAATGCTAATGTTTGCTAGTTAAGTTTGCTTTCTTTATCTGTCTCATTTCCGTCTTAAATATCACCAGTAATTTTTCCACAAGCTTCATCTTTTAATTGATGATCTGTTAATTTGCTTATTTTTTTATAATTATTAATTTTCTCTTTGTCATAATATAAAACAGAAGTGCCCGCTCATGGACTCGGCAGCAGGTACAACAGCTCTCCTCTTCTGTAGAGTTCAAATCTTTTGTGCGGAAAGGTTGCCTGAATATCATTTAATGATGCTGGGCAGGTGTCCTCATCAATTTTCGCCAGTTTTCCATAATTTTCGCCCTCTTTAGCCTGTCACCGACTGCTATCTGATTTGCTACAATTTTTTGTAAGAAAGTTGTCAATCAATGCAAATCTTTGTATTCTCATCGATTCTTACTTATATATTAATAATCAAGTAGAGAATATTGAGAAGAATAAGAAAACTGATGATAAAGCTCAATAAACAACTATCCAGCCAACCGCAGTGACACCGGCGGTTTAGCAAGCGGAATTTGTCATATAGTTTGCGTATTGATTCATCGAATGATTCTCCTCCGATGTAGGCCGCAAAGCAAAACAAAATAAAAATTTGCGCATACTATAAAATCTTGGAAGAATGCAGATCGAATGAAAACACAGAAAATACAGCTGGCGGAAGAAGCTCTGCTTCACGCAACCAGCCGCTTTGTTCGGAATTCTCTTATTCCCCCTCCCCTCTATCGCATTTTATTCCGTTACTTTCAACTCTTTTATCTCCATTCGTTCATATGGCCAGTACAATTTCTCGATCACTCCATGAGATCCTACTCTTAGGTCGTCGACATATTGTAGCGAGGAGAAGAGAAACGTATGTATGTATATGTAGAGATGTATGTATGTATATGTAGAGAGAGAGACAAAGAGAGAGAGAGAGAGGCGACAGAGATCAATATCATTGTTAAAACATGGAGAAACAGTGAGAAGGAAAGAAGGAGATATAGAGAGAGAGACGTGCATACGATGTCTCAGCATAAATGTATAGTGATAATCACTCATCTTAGACTTAACACTATTGCATAACATTCAAAAAGTCACCTTTTCTCCGATTATATAAATCTTGCATGTAGCATCTCTGATATCTTTAAAGCGTATTAGATCTCTTAAAATAATTTTATTTATCTTTTTTCCGCTTTCACACCGCAGAATTAGCTGATGTCCATGAGTAATAAAAATTATCATTATTCAAAAATAACCAGATTGATTAAAAGATGAATTACTGAGAAAATTGGTGGAACAACTGCTGCGAAAATCAGTTGTCTTTGCCTGATCTATGCCATATATTCCAACGCGATTAAAGTAAAAGTGCCGTCTCATAATAATGCTATAGTTTTCATTAATAAATTAAGAATATTCGAGTTGAAAAATAAAATATAGAAATGCAGATCTTGCTGATTTTCAAATAATTACTTATTATAGTATAATACCGTGGCAATCACTTCTTTATAAATAATATTCTCATGTGAATTAAAAGAGACCTCCTACTTGTTTACTAATACGGTTCGATAAAAATATATTAATAATTAATTTCTTAAGGCAGATCATTTTTATTATGATCGCAGAGGTAAGAAAGCATAATCTGCAACGAAAATAGAAATAAACGCGGGCCTTGAATCTTTCGCATAGCCCGCTATTTTTGGAATAAGCAATAAAAGCGGCAGAAAACTACCGGGAAAATTTGTGTATCTTTCATTTTTATCTTTTTATTCATTAATTCTCTTGCTCACACAAGAGCCCCAGAAATGTATGCGCTCTTTGGAAGAAGACTTGCGACTTGCGATTAGAACTGTACTGAAGAGCAGTGGAGATCGACACCTGAGAGAGGGTCAACGAGGTCGTTGAGCTTTAGTTACAAAGATAGTCGACATGTCGGGGGGGGGGGCGAAATTTGGCGAAGAGAGACAGAAAGAAAGAGAGAGCGAGGAAAAGATAGAGAGTTAAATTAAGAGAGGTTTAAAAAGAGCGAGAGAAAAAAGATGTACATATTTCGAAATTCAGAGAGCGATCAGATGAGATTGATGCATTGTATTCCACCTTCTATTCCCTTCCCTCTCTCTCTCTCTCTCTCTCTCTTACTCTCTCTCTCTCTCTCTCTCTCTCTCTCTCTCTCTTTCTCTCACCTGTAATTTGGCATTCAGTTTTCAAAATGTTAAAAAAACTTCTGTTGAGCAAAAAAAGAGGCCTTACAAAATGATTTTTCTTTTCTAATAAAAAAAAATGCGTTCGTTTACTGGTCGAAGCGCAGAATTAGAGTCCATGAGCGTGCGTCACTTTTGCTTTAATCGAAAAAAAAAGTTTATTATTATGGAAAAATTTACATCAATTACATGCGGAGTTACTTTGCAACTTGCTGGAGAGATTGTTGAAAATATCTGACGGAAGCTTATCACCCTTTTTCCGAGACCATAGTCTTTATATACCAAACACAACCAATGTAAAAACTCGAGCTTCATGTAGGTGATGAAACTCATGTGACGGCACTCAATTTAAAGAGTTATTCGAGCTCGACTTTCCGAACAGCAGTGGGGATCAAGGAAAGTGAAAACAGTTGTCACTGTGATAAGCAAGAGAGGGTGTGTCGATGCAAGATGATAACTATAGAGTTTCAAATGTGTTAAGGAAAGAGAGAGAGAGACAGCAAGAGATACAGAGAGCGTCCGATGACATACATAGTGCAGTGCTGAAGAGGGGAGCGGCAGCTGCTCCCGCGCAAATGAGCGAGAGTCGTTTTATTTATTTTATATTTTAAAAAAACCAAAATTATATTATATTCAAAAACAAACAGAGCAGAAATTAAAGGCAGAATTATTTTGCGACTAGGGAAATAATTTTTGAAGAGATTGTTACATGCAAAAAAATAAGAGTCGGTTAGAGACCTACATATCAAGGATCTTTGCTAGACCTTCGTCTTATATGGGAACGCGATGAAGGGAAAAGTGCCGGCACACTAATTACTAGTTAAAAATAAATGCAATTCTAAAAAAAGCATATCTTGAGGCCAGTGTTTTTTGTCGTTGTTTTTGTTGTTTTTGTTTGTTTATGCATCTTTAGTAATTGAAGTGCGGATGAGGTCGACGCCGCAAGACGTCGATGCTACAGACATCTAACATTGAACGATCTGCAGCACAGCAGCAGGGACAAGTAGGCTACGGGTCGGTGAAGCTGGGCGAAGATAGAGAAAGAGAGAGACACAGTGAGAGACTGGAATTAAGATAGAGACCGAGAGAGAGAGAGAGAGAGAAAGAAATATTGCCAGAGCCTATCAGAGTTCTCGGTTCGTCTGTTTGCCTTGGAAGGTCGCACTGTAGTCAATAGACTAATGGTTGATTGCGGCCACTAGGTTCAGAACAGGCTGCCTGACTCGAGCTAGTCATCATGGGTACCCAATCCTTTCCTCGCATCTCATTGATGCTGGGCTGCAGGTTGATCAGTGTTAGAGCAGAGGAGATTAACGTATCACAGGGTCTTTGTCAGATCTAAAATCGGCCAATCTGTAGCATAGCAGCAGAGACAAGTGGGCTATGGTCATGGTGGGCGAAGAACGAGAGATAGAGCGTACAGAGAGAGAGAGAGAGAGAGAGAGAGAGAGTGAGAGAGAGAGAGCGAGAGAGAGAGAGAGCGAGAGAGGCAGAGACAGAGAGGGGGAGCGAAACAGAGAGATATTGAGACGGCTATATAGAGTAATATAACTTAATAGCATCTATTATTTTTCGTACAGTTTGAATGCCTCGATATACTTTGCAAATGTTACATTTTCGCTGACTGTAGAGTGTAAGATGTATGACTATTTTGAGGCATTCAAAGTGATATCTCTACCGCCCGAAACTTGTCACTCTTACTTTCACTCTCTCGCACGCTCTCTGTGTTTCTGTATCCGTCGCCTCTATATCAGGCGAAATTAACCCTGGCGAAATTTTCCCTGGCGAAATTTTCCGATTCTGTGTACAGTAGAGAATATTTTAATTTTTATAAATAACCCTGGTGAAATTTTCCGATTCTGTGTACAGTAGAGAATATTTTAATTTTTCACTTGCCGTAACCAACATATCGATTTTGAGCGTATGTCTATTTTTATTTTAAATTATGTTAACTAGCAATTATTCAAGTTGCGTTAAAGGAGGTCCGAGGCGAATAAATAGTGCCTTGTTTTTTTCACCTTATTTATTCGGGTTGTGCTAGAAACTTCGATTGCAAGTGTCCCGAAGTCACAAAAACCTTCATGCCCTGAGGAAATTAACACTGCTTTCTACTTTGAATTCCCAAATATTTTATTTTCCCGCCATTTTTAAAAAATTTTAACAGAGCAACACCGTGGCCGCTGGGGCCGAACGTGTCATGCCCATGAATTGCATACATACGTTGCGCGCAACCAACATTGGCCGGGTTTTTCTTAACACGTTGGCGCACCTGGCAGTGGTGCAAGCCACAAGTTTCTGGGGAGAGAAGCAAGGGGCAGTAGCACCATTTCTGTTGA
This sequence comes from Allodiplogaster sudhausi, assembly GCA_945643635.1. Taxonomy (NCBI): domain Eukaryota; kingdom Metazoa; phylum Nematoda; class Chromadorea; order Rhabditida; family Diplogasteridae; genus Allodiplogaster; species Allodiplogaster sudhausi. Next base: position 4,970,627 of record CALZFC010000006.1, on the reverse strand, counting down.
TTCATTACTCCGTTCTTTTTATCATTCCGTCCAATTCCGGGACTTCGTGGTAGGAGATTTTCCTTATGGCCTCCTTTAACAGTACAAAAATAACACTAGCTTCAAGATCTACATTTCTGTATTTTGTTTTTTCTATTCGAATTTTTCTTACATTAGTTTGTTGATGAAATGTGAAGACACTTTGCATTCATTGCGTTGGCATATAAGACACGGTTCAAGGAAAGAAATGCTTGATATCTGAAAAACGAGAAGGAAAAACAAATAAGAGAGAGTCGATGAGAATACAAAGATTAGCATTGACTTATTGTTAGACGGCATCACAACAGATAATCAATATAGAGTCGACGACATGGTAAGCGGGCTCAAGAAACAGCGAAATATCGCTTTCTGTCTTCCTCACTCTCTCTGTCTCTCTCTCCCTCTCTCTCTATCTATCGCTCTGTTGCCTGTCGTTCGAAAAATCAAAAATTCAATCAAGTAACATAAATGACGAGCCATTTCATCTCTCTCTCTCTCTCATTCTGGTTCTATCTCTGTCTCTATTTCTTTCTTTCTCACTGTGTGTCTATCTCAATCTCGTTCTGCCCTATCTCTCTCACTTTCATTCTTTCGTCCGCTTTCCATGTCTCATTCTTTGTCGCCTCTCTTTCTTACTATCTTTCGGTGGGTCTGTCTATCTCTCTCTCTCTCTCTCTCTCTCGCTCTATCCCTATCTCTCTTTCTCTCTCTCTCTCTAGCACACTCTCTCAACCACTCTCTCTCTCCCTGTCTCTTTCTCTCTCTAGAATGTTTTCAGCAACGTCTTCCTCTTTTTCAGTTGCACTAATGGCATGTAGCCGCCTGTTCCAAAGAGCGCATGCAGTTCCGGAGCTCTTTTGGAAAAACAATTAATGAAATATGCGAAATACGAAAACTAAAGAAATAAAAATTTCCTGGAGGTTTTCTTTCGATCTGGGCGTGATTCACGATGTTAAGCATAAAGCTTCAGAAGTGGGAAAGGGAAAGAGACTGAGAAGGAGATAGAGAGATTGAGGAGAAAGGGACAAAGAAATAGAGATTACACGAGAGCATGTCTGATATTGAGGAAACGATAGCATTTGAGGCGTTGATCTCCAACGCTTTTCATGACGTGTAGAAGGAGAATATCGCCGAAAAAAATCAACGATTCTATAAGCCAGATTTGTGCAGAACCGTCTCGCTATCTCTCCTCTCAGTCTTTCTCTCTCTCTATTTATATATCTATCTATGTATTAGTATATTTTTGTACTTAATTTTTCCACTCGAATTTTCTTCATTTTAGATTAAAGTTCAGGTGACGGCACATTTACATTCATTACGTTGGCATATAAGAGCCAGGTCTGGGTGAGTTCCTTGATTTTGTTTTCATCTGAATTTTTGGCCTTAACAATCTCTGCAGTATATTCCGCCCGAACAGATATATGTATATTTCTGCTTTTGATTAATGCTGTGTTTTATCTATTTTTGAAATGTTTTTCCTTTTTTACATATAAGAACAGCTAATTCTACTCATTCTATCAGCAAAATATTTTTTTTTTTGCTAGAAAAGAAAATTCATTTGTAAGAGCTCATTGTCTATAATTTTTTCCTAAAAGCATCTCAAGAGATGTTTTATCTCGTGCAAAACATTTCGGTTAGGGAAGGGCAAAGAACAGACGAAAGAGGGCGAGAGAGGGAGACAGAATGTGGAATAGAATGTATCAATGCCATCTGAGGCCTCTTTGTATATCAAGATACATCTTTCTTTCTCTATTTAAGCCTCTCTTAATTTAACCCTCTCTCTCACAGTCTCTCAGTCTCCCTCTCTCCCAGTCTCACTCACTCTCTCTCTGTCTCTCTCTGTCTCACTCTCTCTCTCTCTCGCTCTCTCTCTCTCTTCTCCCACCTTCACCCCACGAGATGTCCACGATCTAACAATAGCTCAACGACTCGCAGACCCTCTCTTCAGGGTAGAGCTCAACTGCTCTTCAGAACAGCTCTAATTGCAAGTCGACCGCCTGAACCAAAGAGTGCAGGCACTTCTGGGGCTCTTTAGTGAGGAAAAGAATAAATAAATAAAAGATACGGAATACGAAACTAATGAATTAAACAATTGCTTGTGGATTTCGGTCTCATTCTGCTTATTTGAAAAGTAATGAAAAATTGCAATGATGTTCGACATGTGACCGCAGCAATAGGATTATTATTAATAAATAAGTAAAATGCCACTTTTTATTTCCGCCTTACTTGTTAACGATCATTTGTGATGCTGCTGATCAGAAAAGCTTCAGGATCTAGAAAATTCATGAATGTTGGCATATAACACAAAAAATGATTGGCCTGCATCTAAACATCATTTGTTTAAATACTTTACTTTCAATAATTTTTCTACAAAGCTCAATGATTCATCTTTTAATTGATGTTCTGTTACCTTGTTTATTTCTGAATAATTATTTTTAAAAAATTCAGTTTCGATTAACAAATTAATGCATTTAAGACAAACGAGACGCCGCTCTTGGGCGCGGCAGCAGATGAAAATTCATTCAAATGACGGCACTTTTACATTCATTGCGTTGGCATATAATACTCTCCTCTGTGAGAGATCCTTGATCATCTGGTCTGATCCGTTATACGATTGCGCTATCAAAACTTCAGCTGCGATCTGCAGAAATATCCTTCAAGGTTGTTGAACTCTCGTCAGGAAAGGGCAATTCTGAGAAGAGTCCGCCAAAATGAGCACCAGCATATTGACTGTTTGTGTGCTAAGAATTGACAAAAACAACTCTTTTTTGATGCATAAAATGTTCGTATTATTGTAGATACGTAAAATTCTTCCGAGGAATAAAATAGAACATGAACAATTATTAGGTCTTATTATATAAAATCAGCAAAAAATAACTTCAAGCTTATTTCCAGCGTCCTCATCGCTCTTAGTTCTTCATCAACATGAATATGCATGCATTGCTGATCTACCATAAATCGTTCCATGCCTAGATGAACTAATCACGCCGTACATTGGTGAAAAAAATGACGGAAGTTTCATTTTTCGAATGCCAAACCTTGTTGAAATACAAAATCAAAAATGTATAAAAATCGATATAAGCATATTTATAAGCATACCGAAATAATTCATAGTCAATGATTCATATATTTATTTAATAATTTTTAACAGTGAATTTTATCAATTGGAAATGCATGCGAAAAGTTCTGGTGGTTCTGTTGCACTCATTCAACTGAAAGGCAGGGGCTAGAAATTACATCTGATAGTCCCGTTTCACCTCGTCGCAATCAATTATTAATATTCAGCAAAATTGGTAAAAGGTAAAGAGCCGCTATATCATTTTTCAATTAAACTTTGTGCTAGACCTACTCGATGAGGGCTATCCAAAAATGAAGAGAACATGTTCAATAGCTTCCGCCACTCGAGGTACTTCCCTTGTCAGTTCAGCCCAATACCAGTGATAAGTAATTTCGTCAATAATTTACAATTACTTTTACACTTTTAACATCCTCCACATTATTTTCTTAAACAAGTTGCTCCATCATTGGTTTTTGTTCAAGTAATGCAAAGTTAATTTGTTTATTTTTGAATAATAATAATTATTATTATTTTTTGATTAAAACAGAGGTGATGGGTGAGGCAGCAGCTAATTCTGCGTTCGCGCTTTATTTCAAGCCGGAAAAGAACGAATTCTTCAACAAGTAAAAAAAGGTTTTTTTTTTAAATTAGAAATTTTTAAAAGCTTCTTGCGATGTGTACGCTTGATCTTTTCTTTTTGGTCTGAAGGCGTTTCCGGAGAAGTTTTATCTCGTGTAAAACATTTCGGAAAATGAGGGTCAACGGAGAGGCGAGAGTGAGAGAGAGAGAGAGAGATAAGGTGGGGAAAAACTCAACCTTTTTGTCTGACTCTTTCTCTCTCCCTCTCTCTGTCTCTCTCTCATTCACTTTCTCCATACCGTAGCACTCTTATCTCTTATCGCAGATTGGTTTATGATCAATGCAAGGATGGCCAAAACACGCCCGGGCCTGGTCCGCCACTCTCCAGGAAGGGCCCGGGCAAGGATGGCCAGGCCCGGCCCGGCCCGGCCCGTTGCTAGGTTGGCGGGCCCGGGCCTAAATTAAATGGGCCGGGCCGGCCCGGGCCCGGTCCGCATGGCATAGGGCCCGGCCCGCATCTGAATTTCAAATCCGGGCCTAATTTCTTGCCTTTCAAACCAAAACATACTCCGGAATCCGAGAATTAGTTCGAATTAATGGCGGAACAAACTTAAAAACCCGTTTGTTTTCGCGTTTTTGACCAGTTTTGATATATTTGAGATATGTCTGCAAAGGAATACATGTATTTTTGATGAATTAAATGTGTTTTTGCCCACCACAAACATTTTTTTGGTTGGAAATCCGGCCCGGGCATGGCCCAGGCCGGGCCCGGGAATTTAAGGCCCGGGCTTGGCCCAGGCCCGGCCCGGCCCGCCAGATATTTTTGAAAGACGGGCCGGGCCCGGGCCGGGCCTACGATTCCAGGCCCGGCCCGCAGAGTGGCGGGCCGGGCCCGGGCCGGTTTTTGGCCATCCTTGGGATCGTAGCCCGGTTGTTTCCTGTCGCTTTCACTGCTTATTACAAAGTAAGATAGTAGGGCAGTGATCCCCTAGACTTCTTCTTTCCCCTTTGATGATCTTCACATTCGAAACATGAGTTCTTTGTTTTTGCCAAATCATTTTTGACTAGACAGGCTAAGCAGGAGATGACCGGCGCAATAATTATTAATAAATAACTATGAATCGATGAGAATACGAAGGTTTGCATTGACTGGCAACTTGCTTGCGATTGGCGGATCGGATAACAAAAAATAAAAGCAAACCAGAGATAGCAGCCGGGAGTGTCAATCTGCAGAGGCCAAAAATGTCCGAACAAATATGTCCGAAAACTAGCAGACCTTGATGAGGACAACTTTTTAAAGTAGAGTTAGAATGTATGCTTTGTGAAGTATTTTGAGGCACTCAACGGAGACGGACGCTCGAGAAGTATCGTACGAAAATTAAAGGAAGTATCCGACGAAAAAATAACTTCTTCTTTTATATTCCCATATGATCAAGTCTGAACTAAAAGATCGAATAGAGGTGGTCCCGCTTTACGAAAGTCAGTATTTAGCCAGAAATTTGCATTTGTTTTCTGGAATACGGTAGAAAACGTCTCTGTCGATGCACCCGGTGTATGCTCAAAACCAAGCAAGGAGTGCCAACGGGTGGGAAGAAGAGGCAGTCTCTGCCCGTCTTGCTCACTTTGCACCCCATTATCACCAAGAGATGAGAGATACAGACGTTAGAGAAAAGCGAGACAATGAAAGAAGTCGAGAGAGGTTATATGCACATACGTTTCAAATTTGAAATTTTGTAGCGGGCGCTCAAAAAAGGCTCATCCAGTTGGGAGTTTAGCACAGTTTGAAAAGTAATTTAATTAGATACGGTATTCTTTCGTCGGATACTTCCTTTAACGATTCTATCAAATTACATTGCTTTCGGGCTTTCTCAAGTCTCTCCCTCTCCTTTTCTCTCACTTTCACTCTCTCTCTCTCTCTCTTTCTATAGCTCTATATTGTCCCTCTTACTTTCACTCTCAACCACAATCTCCCTCTCGCACTCTCGCTCTCCTGTCTCTGTCGCCTCTCTCTCTCAATCTCTTGCTCTATCATGACCTCTATATGTTTCTCTCTCTCTCTCTCTCTCTCTCTCTCTCTCTCTCTTCGCCAACCTTCATTCTGCCATAGCCCACTTGACTGGTCGATGTTACATCGTTGACCCTGTCTCCGCAATCTGTTCCTGTGCAGCGCGGACCGCCTCCGCCCTTCAATACAGCTCTAACGATATATCGTCAAGCCTGTAACAACGAGCGCAGGCACTGTTTCGTTGTTTCTTGATCCTGCTTGCCATGAAACTTGCCGACCTTACTATCGGGGTTAAGCCACGCCCCATAACACGCTCCTCACTTGCAAGCATTTCATTGTTAGAGAGAGAGTGTCCCAGGACACCTAGCGGGTGGCCGCTTCCCGGCTCCCGCTGACCCACTCGCACCTTCTTCTCCCTCTTCTCCCCTCAATACACTTCTCTTCTTTCTCACTCTCTCTCTCTCTGCACACGTTCTCTCTTTCTGTCCAACTTTCTAGCCTTCTTAACACCACAACGAACAAGAACAATATCAATAACAAAAGCAATCTCCCTCTCAACTTCTTCTCTCTCTTATTGTGAGTATGTATAATATGTAAGTGATAAATATGACTTGACATCTCTTTCTTAATAACATTTACAAGCTATCGCTACACTCGAGATTTCTGCCTTCCCTGTTCGGGAATCCCCCGAGGGAAAGCACGATATTACATTGCTTAGATGTTGTGATCAAGCCATATTTTTCACCATCGTATCAGTTCATTTTGTCTGGACTCAGTCTTAAATGCCATCGTGATGCATTTAAAAGTGCCGTCATATCAATTATTTGTAATATAAATGTGAAATTATTGTTTGTATTTAATTTTTCGTCTCGAAGTCACTTTATGTTTGACAAAATTCATGTGACGGCACTTTTACATTCAATGCGTTGGCATATAAGACTCACTGCTGACAAAGATCCTTGATTTGTGTTTGTACCGGCACATTAATTTTTGTTTTAAAATAAATACAAATTCGAAAAATAAAATACATAACATATTTTGGCAATATTTACTTTCTCAAACCTATGCAAAAGGGAAGAAATATGGTGATAATAGTAATAACTTTACCAGCTTTCAGAGGGATCAGAAGAGGTCTTTTCTTCGCACACCTCCCTTTCTTTTTCTATCACTCTTTCTCGCTCCCTCTCTCTCTCTCTCTCCTTCTCTCTCTCACTCTCCCTCTCTTTCTCTCTCTATCTCCCTTCGCCCACCTTCACCCTGCCACTTGTCACTACAGCTTGCTGCAGATTGGTCGACATTAAATTGTGGACATGTTGCCGCTCTTTCATCGACCCCATGTGGCGTCGAACTCCTCCGCTCTTCAGTACAGCTCTAATTGTATCCCTCTGTTGCAAAGAGCGTAGGAAATTCCGGCGCTGTTTTGTGAGGAAACAATTAATTAATTAATAAAAATATACGCAAAACAAAAACAAGAGAAATATGAAAAATTATCCCAGTGGTTCAATACATATGTGTTTTATATTCATTAGGAATCAGGTCCGGGGAAAATCTTGCTAGGAAGATTAGATGCAACCCCCATAACTTAATGCTTTAAAGAAAATCTCCAGTAATTTTTCCACAACTTTCTTGTAATAAATTCAAATTTTTTTTATGCTCTCTTTTATTTTGATTATTTTTGAATAATTATTAATTTTTTTCTTAAAATGCGAATGTCACGCAGGTTCATGGGCGCAAAAATTCTTTTCTGACTGAAATGTTTGAAAAGTGTTTTCTTTACATTATTATTATATGTACACGGCGCTTTTATATTCATTGCATGGGCAGATAAGACTCATGGTCAGGTCTGACAAAGTCCCTTGATACGCGACTGTCCTCCAAGTTAGTTTACAGTTAGTTTATAGTTTTAGCATCGACCCCGGTATTTTGTTCCATAAAAAAATTTATGCATTGTTTATTTTTGATTAATAATTTGTTTAATTTTTTTTCAAAGAAAAAAGTGATGGGCGAGTCAGCGGCTATTTCTACATTCGACCAATAAAATAATACATCGATGTCATCTGAGCGCTCTCTATACATTGCCATTACACTCTCGATCGCTCTCTCTCTCTCTCTGTCTCTCTCTTCGCTGCTTCCCACCCCCTCCAATAATGGGGCGGGCTTGCTCGCTGCGTCCCATCTCTGCAGCTGGCACATCAACATCAGAGACTCAGTATATGCGTTCAATTTTTTCCCTTTTATCTTTCCCCTCTCGTACTCTCGCTCTATTATGCATCTCGTTCTCTCTCTCTCTCTCTCTCTCTCTCTCTTTCTCTCTCTCTCTCTCTCTCTCTCTCGATCAAACACTGTCTCGCTTACTCTCTCTCTCTCTCCACTGATCTTACTCTCTCTTCTGCTGTGCTGCAGATTGTTCGATGTTAGATCGTCGACATGCCGTTGACAGGTCGACGATCTGCCATCGTCCCTGAGCGCCGTCAACCTCCTCCACTTTCAGTACAGCTCTAATCGTAACCGCCTGCAGCAAAGAGTGAAGCCGATGCTCCTTTGTGAGGAAAACCATTAATGAAGAGAAAGATATTCAGTTCGAAAAATAATTGTAATGAAGTTAATTTTCCCCCGGTGGTTTTCTGTCGTCTTTACTGCTTATTTTCAGCGTTTTTGCAAATACAGTTGATTCGTGCTTGAACGCTAAGGTATCCCTGATTAAGTTTCATTTCTCCTTTTCTCTGCGAAGATCTTCAGAATGTTCTGCTCTAGATGAACGCCCGAAAATATGAGCTTTTATTTCTTTATCAAATCCTTTTGACGAAGCAAGCTAAACAGGAGATGACCGGCGAAATAGGATTATTAATAAATAAGTAAGAATCGATGAGAATACAAAGATTAGCCTTGACCGACTGCCTTGCGAACGATAAGCGGGAAATAATGTCCAAACACTAGTGGACCTGAATGAGGACACCTGTCCTGTATCCTCCACTGATATTTTGGTAATGTAACAGATTTAAACAGTTGTTCCAGATGGCCTTTACGAACAGCGATGGGGATCTAGGGAAATAGAAAACAAAATACAACAGAGTTTTAAATGTCGATAAACAAGAAGGGATCTGGGCGTGATTCACAAGGATAACTATAGAGTTAAAAAATTGGGAGGTGAGGGAGAGAGGACGAGGAAAAGGAAGAGAAAGAGAGAGATAGAGAGAGAGAAGAGAGAGAGAAGAGAGCGACAAAGAAAAAAAGAAAATACACGAGACCAAGTCTGATTGAGATGGGAAGAGAGCATGCAAAGATAGAGTTCAAAAGAAGCCGAAAATGCTCATTGACAACAGCTGATAACCTTCTTGGCTCTTTGCCAATTTCTCTCATTCGTAGTCCTCGTACTCCCCTTGGCCGGCTGAGTTAGCAGCATCGTAGTCGTCTCCACCACCAGCCTGTGGTGGGGGTGGGCAGGCTCCTCCCGGAGGAGGGGGTCCACCATGGCCCCCTCGGTACCCGCCAGGGGGTCCTCCACGGCCCCCTCTGAATCCTCCACGGAAGCCACCGCCGCCGCCTGGTCCCCATGACGTGTTGTCACGACTGCCCGCGTACGCTAGCTTCACAATGTACGGCGCACGGCCGGTCGGGGAGAGCTGGAATTTTTTTTGTTGTAATAATTATAATAATTATTCTACATATTATACAATAACATACATATTTACTATTATATTATTTTAACTGTGGAATAAACTTGTAAACTCGTTATACAATAACAATTGAAATCACTATGGTATCATACAATAATAATTGTCATTATATTATATCATTATATTATATGTAGCATATCTTCAAAGAAATATATATAAGAAGTTAAATTTGTTTGGTACATAAAAGAATTTGTTCAGAAAAATTTTTTCTTGTTAATACAAAAGATACAGAGAGAGAATGAGGGAGTAATTGAAGACAGATAAAGACGAGAGAATTTTTATTTTATTTTTTAAACTATTAAAAAATAGTTGAAAATAATTTTTAAAAAAGCAGGACTAACAATAGGCGTATGATTGGCAAGAGCTCTCTCTCTCTCTCTATCTCTCTCTCTGTATCTCTATCTCTCTGTCTCTGTCTCTCTCTCTCCCTCTCTGTCTCTCCCTCTCTAACTCTCCCTCCACTAACAACGGGCGTATGATTGGCGAGTGCAATTGCTGCGTTCGCGTCTTCAACCGTTGCGAATTCCACCACGCCCGATGAAGATCTTCAAAATTGATTGAACTAAATTCGACAATACTAATTTTTTTCTTTTAATTATTCACTTTCGCATATAAAAAACCAAGACCAAAAGTCCAATGAATAGGACACAGAGATCCAGATAATTATTTCCTACTCCATTAAAAATATTACATCCCTAAATTTATTATAAAAAATAAATTTTATCCCAAAAAATAACTTAGTTTTATGTTAATATATGCAAATATTAGAGGTTTTAATAAATAACAAAACAAAAGAAGAACCTCTCAGAGCGCGACTGGAAGATCGTGACTGAAATTGGCACGGGAGCTTGGCGTTCGGCAAAAAGCTGAATTTATTATCGTTATTATTATTTCTTCACTTTTATCTTACTCATGATATCTTGAACAAGTCCAATTAACACAGTCACGATCAAATTACGAGTCGACAAACTGAAATAGCTCTTTTTTTACACTTAGAACTTGTAGCTAACAAAGTCGAATGGAAAAAGAGAAAGATAATGTAGATTAGAATGGATACATAGAAGAAGAAAAAGAAATGAAAAAAATAAAATAAAATACTGACCTCCTTGAGCCTATCCTCGGTCATATTGACTGGAGCATTGTACCAGTGGACAATGTTCGTCGGCCGAACTATGCGATTGCGATGCACGAGCTCGGGAGTAGAGAATCTGATGGAGAGAGAAAGGAGAGAGGGAGGGAGAGAGAGAGAGGGAGAGAGAAGGAGAGGGAGAGAGAAGGAGAGGGAGAAGAGAGGGACAAAAGAGAGAGAGAGAGAGACAGAGAGAGAGAGAGAGAGAGAGAAAGAGAGAGAGCTAGAATTAGAGGTAGGTTGAGTGAGAAAGAATTTTCGCCATCATTATTAAACTTTCTCATCCAAACGATCTAATTCCATCCGTCTATCCATTCCACATATCAAAGATGCGGTAAAAAATAAATAAATAAAAACATTGAAAGGTGATCGATAGAATGACGCTAAGAATGAACGGGAAAGCGTTGAAAGAAACGGAATGAATTCTGAGAGAGGGAGGAGGTAGGAGAAAAAAAAATAATAAAAAACCTCTGGTTGCGCGATGCAGAGTAGTCCCGGAATGACGGTGAACCATCAGCGAGGTCGAAGGGATCGCTGAAATACATTTTAAAAAATTAAAATTTTCTAACAAAATTTTTCCAATATTAATTTATTCTTTTTTTCATTGTGACAGACAATGCTATAATAACTTCTTTCCAAGCACTTTATGCAGAATGATAGAAAGACAACGAGCTTTCTCTTTCGCCCACTGTGTTTTCTTTTTCTTCATAAAATCTATATCCTTCTGAGATAGAACAGCATACGAAAATGACCGAGCACCCATAACGGCGATACAGTGAAATTTTCATTTATTACTATTTTTTTTCATTTTCAAGGGCCCTGGTCGATCTTGCATCATTCAATAAAGTTCTGCGCAACCTATATGCCAAATAGCGCTGTGAAAACCTCCGGTATCAATATCGTTGACTAAGGAGGGAATATTAAATTTTATCACCACATTTTTTCTCTCTCAATATTCTCTAATTTATTACTCCTAATAGCTCTAAGATATATTTTTTTCTAATTTGTTTCCGTCGGCCAACTAACACAAGTTATATATCTTCTCTAACAAACTTAGGGTAGTTAATAAGGTTAAAAAACCATTAGGAGTTCGTAATTTAACCGGTCAATTAAATATATATTGCACATCTCTTTTTTTTTAAATACATTTAACAAATAAATAAATAATACTAAGTAAAACAATAACCGTATATCATGGAGCTCTGGCTGCTTGCTCGGTTTGAGTGCGAGGGTCTGGCCAAAGATCCGCGCGCCTTGCAAGTGTTCCATTGCCGTTTGGACCTGAAATCCGTTTGTTTTAATCTATTTAAATAAAACATCTTGTTTTCTAATCATATACAAAACGTTTTTATAATTAAAATTTTTCCGATCGTTTAAAATGTATTCTTAGTCGTTCAAAATTTTCCTCTCTCTAATTCTAATTCACATGGCGTAACCAAAAAATTGTAAACAAAAAAACATAGAAATATGATCTAGCCTAACGGTATTTTCCTTAACGGTATGTTCTTTAATAGAATTTTCCGCTACGAAATATAATTTGAATGAAAGCGTCAAAAATACTCACCTCCCTCGCCGCTCCCATTTCCACCATCGCCGTGTCCGGCTTCGACTTCATGAATTTGATCTGAAAATGCTCGCATTATTATCGTATGAAATGTCATTACGGGTAAAAAAAACACTTGCCCTCAGAAAAAAATGTGGTTTGGAGGACAAATGCACAATTCATAAATGTTCTCCTTTCAGATAATTAATTAATTGATTAATTAATTCAATGATAGGTTCCAAAATTTATTGTATATTTATTCTCTCTCTCTCTCTCTCTCTATATATATATATATATATATATATATATATTTATATAAATAAAATCTTTTTTTACTTTCTAAAAAAAACTCCACCAACCCGCTCGACATTGCCATATTGGCACATGACATTGAAGAGCATGTCGCAGTTCAGCTTGCCCGGCTCGATGCCGTACACCATGACGACGGCGCCCTCGCGCGCCCACGGCGCGGGACGCGGACCGCCGCCACCGCCGCCGTACGAATCGTAGCCTCCTCCGCCGCCACCCCCGCCCCCGCCGTAGTAGTCTGAATCTAGGCTACTATATTAAACAACGACAAAAAAAAAGTAATTTGAGACATTAATCCATTATTTTAGACTACCATATTTTACACAAAGATGGGAATAGAAGAAATTAATTTAAAAAAAAACTACACATTAGCACTGCAAATTATCAGAAATTTATCTCTAGCAAAACAAAAATTTCGCTTTCACATTTCTAATGAGATATTCTCCTCCGTGAAAACACGCAATGTTTTAAGACGGCCTCTCTGTAAGAGTCGAGCATGCGCATACGGCAGCCTGCCCCGGGAAAATTGTTTTCGAATTCGTTAACAGAAAACATTTTTCTTATACAACTCAAGACGCTCTATTTAATGAGCCTAATTTCATCATCATCCGATTTTTTTCCTTCGGGATACACTACCGTAACTCTAAAAATTCATTGAGCCATAAATTCATCCAAAAACCTGTTTTGTGAAACCTTTACATATCATTCAATAGCATTTCGAAAGCGCTTCAAATTTAATCTAAGGACATGTTTTGTTTAGATTCCATTTTAGTCTAGAAATTTTAATTAAATAATCTGAAGAGTTATCATTTCACTTTATGATCATTTCCACACTCTGGAACCTAGATAAAAAGAAAGAGCGTTAAATTTGCTACAAAATAACTATCATTCAAAAAAAATTAAAGCGTACGATGTTTTCGATATCAAGCGGAAAATGCGCGCGAGGGTCAAAATGGCGCATTTTAGGTCGACGAGTCACAATGCAAGCGCATTCATTGATCAATAACTACGCTCAATGTTAATCTTTCAAAATCGTAAGTATATCATCTTAGACCTCTCACGGAGATCTTCAAATGTCACATACATACTTTTATTGAAAAGATTGGACTTATATGGGAAATTTCGTTTTGTAGGATAAGAAGGCTTAAAAAAACTACTTCAAAAACATTTCCACATGCCCAAACATACATCATAAGAAAGAGCATGAAATTTGGTACAAGATGAACCCCTTTAAATGAAATTTCATGCGTACGATCTTTTGTTATAAGCCATAAGAGTAGGATAACGAGGCCTTATGGAAAAAGTGTAGAAAAAAAGGATTGGAATATTCTAATTCGAATAAACTAAACGACGAATACGAGCGAAATGACAGTGACGCTACTGGCCCTACTCTTATGGCTTATAACAAAAGATCGTACGCATGAAATTTCATTTAAATTGGGCGTTTGGAGGTACGCTCTCTCTCAGAGGCGAGCGCGGTCGCGTTGCGGTTAGGGTCACGGGGTCACGGGGAGGAGAAAAGGGGGAGAGAGAGGGGATTGCGTCATTCTACGCCAGTGTGTCCGTGAGAGACGGTTTGGTGTCTCTAGCGCAGTGGAGTTTCATCATGGCAGAAGCGGGTGACGGTGACCATCCGGAGGAGGATCGGCGTCAAGAGCGTTCCCGTTCACATTCCCCCGAGCCCCCCCCCCCATCAGGAGGCTGCCTTCTCCGACAAGCAGCTCAAGCAGCTCCAGAAGATGTTCAAGGCGCTCAGTCGTCTTCTCGCCCGCCAGTCCATGTTTCGCCTCGAGTGTCTGGCCTGTCGCAGCAGGCCCAGCTCGATTTTAACATCGGCATTATGAACAAGATGGAGCTGGTGGGGGAAGGCGACAGGGATGCCTGGTACTCGATCATGGATGACTTGAAAGGCCGCAATGCCCTCCTGGTCGCGTCTGACAAGAACCCAGCAGTGTTCAGAATGCATGACCAGATGAAGGCGTTCGAGATGGTGGGGTCTTCTTCGGCCGGCCCCTCGTCAGCAGCACAGATGGCCATGGCGGCTTCTTCCTCACGCCCCTCTCCCCCTCGTTCTCGCTTCGCCCCGTACCCTTCGCAGCCCTTTCGGCAGGGGGGGGGCAGCTGCGGGCCAAGCTGCCCCCCATTTCGTTCAGCGCAGGCCGGAGTATGGTGGCAGGCCCGACTACGGTGGCAGGCGGTTCAGGGAGGGCCCTCTATGCTATGGCTGCAACCAGTATGGCCATATCAGAGCGGACTGCCCTGCCAATCGGGGAGGAAACAGGTTTGGAGAGGAAAGTGGCTTTTGAGAGTATGAGAGAGAAGGTTGCTTTTTGGGAGAGTATTGGAGCGAGTGGTTTTGCTATTAATGTTATCAAGTACGGTTACAGGTTGAATTTCTGTGTCAGAAGGGAGGACATTAACGTGCCGTATTCAGGCAATAGGCAGTCAGCGAGGAGAGAAATTGCGTTTGTGAAGAAAGAGGTCGGCAAGTGGCTGTCAACGGGAGCGGTAAAGCGAGTTACGAAGAGGCCAGCAGTGGTGTCCCCATTGGCGGTGGTCACGTCAGGTACTAAGCAACGCCTTATTCATGACCTTAGCGACCTTAACAAGTACTTGCATAAGACCAATTTTAAGTACGAGGATCTTTCCACTATTTGGCATGAATTAGAGGGTATGGAGTTTATGGCCACGTTTGATTTCGAAACAGGCTACCATCATTTGGCCGTTTGGGAGGAGGATAGACAGTTCTTGGGCTTCGGCATAGATGACAGTGAAGGGGAGATGCAGTGGTTTGTGTTTGCAGCTTTTCCGTTTGGCCTCAGCCCCGCCCCGTTTGTTTTCACAAAAGTGTTTCGTTGTTTAGTCCGTTCATGGAGGGCGAAGGGGATTGTGTGCTGCCTATATCTCGATGATGGCATTATTCTCGGCAGAACACGAGAGGAGTGTGAGGCTTCCGTGGAGACGGTAAGGGGTGACCTGGCCAGGGCTGGGGTCTATGTTTCAGCGAAGAAGACATTTTGGACTCCGGCACCCGTTGGGAGATGGCTGGGTTTTGAGTTGGACCTGGGACAGGGTAGAGTGTTCATTTCCCGGGAGAGGTGTGAGAAGGCTTTAGAGAGGGTACGAAAGTTGAGAGAGAGTGGGAGAGAGAAAGGGCAGTCTCGGGATCGTTTGGCAAGGTATCAGAGGAGGCGAGAGAGGGGGACGGAAGAAGGTGGTCAGCCACCAGGTGGCCAGCCACCTTTGTCAGCGGACGCGATGGACGGTGGTCAGCCACCAGGGGGGCACGGGCCCGCCCTTGTTACTGAGAATAAACATCGGACGCAGCGGCGGGGTGGGATGGAAGAAGTGAGTATCAGACAGAGTAGGTGGGCAGGAGTGCAAGTCCCAGTAAGGCTGATGAGCCTCCCCTCAGTTTATGACAGAGAGCGATTGCTCGGAACAATCAATTCGTGCCATATCGTCTTAGGGGACGAAGCAGTGATGCAGTCGAGATGCCTGGCAACGACAGTGGCGAGTCAAGTAAGAGCGGGAGTGCCGCGGAGCAGGGGGCTGGCGTTGTCGACAGGTGAGAGCAAAGAAGTATCATTCTGGTTAAGAAGGTTTTCCCGGGGCCCGTTTAGGGAAACGGCTATGAATCTTTTCCATAGTGAATGTGCTTTGGAATGTGATGCATCGGAGGTTGCGGTAGGGGCGGTGTTTAGATGTGCTGGCACCTCCAAAGCGGCTTCCAGGAATTTGAATGACATGGAGCGTTCAGAATCTAGCACTTTACGGGAATTATTGGCGGTCCTGTTTGCAGTTCTTAGTTTTGCAAGGGAAGTCAAGGGTAGAGCAGTCACAGTTTTTTCAGACAGCCAGTCAGCGGTAAGAATTTTGAAGAGAGGAAGTCTTAAACCGCATTTACACAATGTGGCGCTCAAGGTGGATAGTGTATTGCGAAAACTTAACTGTCATAGGGGTTTCATTTGGCTGGCAAGGGACTGCAATTGGGAAGCAGACGAGGCTAGCAGAGATGTTGACTTTGATGACTGGGGCATCCAAACGAGAATTTTTGAGATTTGTTCCAGGAATTGGGGAGAGCCTCTTTGGGACTTGTTTGCGGATGACAGGACTGCGAAATGTGAGCGTTTCTGTTCCAGAAGGTGGTGCCCGGGGACAGCCGGAGCGGATGCCTTCGTCCACCAAGATGTGTGGGCCGCCAAGACTCTTCTCTGGTTGGTGCCACCTCCGTCCCTGGTGTCCAAAACCCTAGCTTTTGCCAGGCATTTCAAGGTAAAATGTATCTTGGGTGTTCCCCTTTGGAGTTCTGCAAGCTGGTTCCCGAGACTTTGCAGTGCTAGCGGGTGGGCGCCATTTGTAAGGGATGCTCTTCTGTTTGGTAAGGGGGCGGATATCTTTATTCCAAGCTCGTTTGTAGAGGGTTTCGGTGCGCCGTTGGCTAGGACGGAATTCGTTTTCTTATTCTGTGACTTTAGTCGGTGCTAATTCAGCTTTCGAGAATAACCGCCTTTACCCAGGTTCTACGTTTGTTGTTGAGCGAGCCTCTGAGAGAGTGGGAATCCAAACGGGAATTATGGTAGGCGACGGAAGGAGCGTAGCGTACTGTAGGAGCCACCATAATTGGGCGTTTGGAGGTACGCTCTCTCTCAGAGGCGAGCGCGGTCGCGTTGCGGTTAGGGTCACGGGGTCACGGGGAGGAGAAAAGGGGGAGAGAGAGGGGATTGCGTCATTCTACGCCAGTGTGTCCGTGAGAGACGGTTTGGTGCCCACCCAATCCCGGCCCGAGGGCAGTAGCGCGAAGCGGTTTGTATGGTTCCCTGCCTAAGAGTACGGTATTTATGACAGGCCCGAGGAAGAGGTTTCTATCGGAGGGCATCAACGAGCTTCCTTCCGACCTACAAGGAGCAATTTGGCACGCGGCGGAAAGATCCCTGGCAGCCAGTACGCGAGAGATGTACGAGCAGAGTGAGCGAGCCCGGATCAAGTTCAGCCGCAGCATTGGCCTAAACCCAAACCGCCCGCTGGCTTTGTGCGCGTATGTAGCGCGCAAGTATGCGGACGGCGCTTCGGCAGCGACACTGACTACCGCAGTGGCGGCATTCAAGTCGGCCACCGGGCAGGCGATGGATCCCGAGAAGGAAGGAACGGTGGTTTCCATGGTTGGAGGGGTGATGGGTGGCATAGCGGAGAAAAAATGAGGTTGCTTAGGCACGGGCAGCGGCGCAGAGGCAGCAGGCGGTGCGTCATCATTCAGCGGCGGAGAGGGCGGAAGTTGACAAGCTGATCGCGTGGGCGCTCAGGAAGAACGCGCCGCAAGAAGACATCCGCATCGGGATATTTGCTGCGCTGGCCATGGCTGCCCTCCTTCGGGTGTCGGAAGCGGTCGCACTGCAGAGGAAGGACATCACGGAGGAAGGCGATGTCATCGCCATTCGGATCCGTAAGGCGAAAAACGACCAGCTGAAAGAGGGTAGAGTCACTAGGGTTATGGCGGGGCCAGGTTCTTGTGGTAGAAAGCTGTTTGAGTTGCATATGAGTTGGCTTCCTAATCAGGCTGAAGCATTCATGTTCGCGAGCAGGAGCACGGGTCGGCCGCTCACGACGTCCACAATACGGAAGGAATTGGCCCGGGCGTGTGCAGATGCGAACATTGCGCGGATCACTCCACACCAGCTCAGAGTGGGCGGTGCGGCGGTGTCAATTGGGTCAGGGGCGGCCCTAGAGCAGGTACGCATCCGCGGGAGGTGGCGCTCCGTAGGTGGCATGCAGCCATATATTAGAGACTTGTTGCCGGCCCAGGGAGGGGCCCTTCCGCTATAAGAGTCACGGAGGAGGTTTTTTGTTACCTTTATCTTGCGCAGAATACTAGAGTCCCAGGGAAAAGGGTTAGTTTTGTTTTAGCCACAGGTAAAGTACAAGGATTTCAGAATTCGATCTCCTTGGTTGCCGCAAAGCAGGTGGTGCGGGGTTTATCCATATATGTTACGGTTCGCTTCGTGATGCATTCGTAGCGGCATGCATATATGTATATATGTATACATATGCCTATTCCTATTGATGTAAATATATGCCGGTCTGAAGGGCCATGCTTCTTTGTTTACGGTATAGTGGTTTTTGGACATATTTTGTGCATTCGTATATCCATGTGTACACATTTGTGTTCTTGACGTTTAACATGCCTTAGGCCCACGGGGGTGCGCGAGGTTCTGGCAACCAGTCCTTGTAAGATGTATGTATGTATCTGGTGAATACTGTGTTTTGTGTCGACATCAGTTATTCGAGTGGTGCTAGTGAGCACGATTGTTACGGACACGCAATAAAGGCGTAAACTATAACTACGTTTGTTGTTGAGCGAGCCTCTGAGAGAGTGGGAATCCAAACGGGAATTATGGTAGGCGACGGAAGGAGCGTAGCGTACTGTAGGAGCCACCATAAGGGGTTCATCTTGTACCAAATTTCATCCTCTTTCTTATGATGTATGTTTGGGCATGTGGAAATGTTTCTGAAGTAGTTTTTTAAGCCTTCTTATCCTACAAAACGAAATTTCCCATATAAGTCCAAACTTTTCAATAAAAGTATGTATGTGACATTTGAAGATCTCAGTGAGAGCTCTTAGATGATATACTTACGATTTTGAAAGATTAAGATTGAGCGTAGTTATGGATCAATGAATGCGCTTGCACTGTGACTCGGCGACCTAAAATGCGCCATTTTGACCGACTCGCGCGCATTTTTCGCCTGATATCGAAAACATCGTACGCTTTAATTTTTCTTGAGTGATACTTATTTTGTAGCAAATTTAACGCTCTTTCTTCCTATCTAGGTTCCAGAGTGTGGAAATGATCAAAAAGTGGAATGCTAACTCCTCAAATTATTTAAAGCAAATTTTCTTGACTAAAATGAAATCTAAACAAAACATGTTCTTAGATGAAATTTGAAGCGCTTTCTAAATACTATCGATTGATATGTACACGGTTTCACCAAACAGGTTTTTGATGAATTTATGGCTCAATGAATTTTCAGGGTTACGGTAGTGTATCCCGAAGGGAAAAAATCGGATGTTGATGCAATTAGGCTCATTAAATAGAGCGTGTCGAGTTGAATAAGAAAAATGCTTTCTGTTAACGAATTCGAAAACAATTTTCCCGGGGCAGGCCGCGCTCGAAGCTTACTGACATGCTCTCTTAATCATAATATTTTATTCTTATAACTAACCAAAATTAAAAGAATGAAGAAACGAAATGAACAAAACAAGAACGAACCTCCTCCTGGAGGGCCGTACGAATCGTATCCGCCTCCGCCTCCTCCTCCATAGGAGTCATAGTGTCCTCCGCCTGGAGGTCTGCCAACGCAATTTTCTTGGTTTATTGATAAAACTTTAAAAAAATTTTAATGATAATATGTAAGCATGAAGAAAAGTCTAAGAGTTAAGGAAAATCTTAAGGTAAAGTCTTAGACTTAAGGAAAATCTTAAGGATGTTGTAGAGTTACTATGATACTCTCAAGCTTAAGTTTTAGACTTAAGGAAAATCTTAAGGTAAGGTCTTAGACTTGAGGAAAATCTTAAGGTTAAGTCTTAAGACTTGACGAAACTCTTAAGGTAAAGTCTTAGACTTCACCTTAAGAGTTTAGAAAATCTTAAGGTTACGTCCTAGAGTTAAGGAAAATCTTAAGGTTGTCCACTAACCCGTAGTCCCCGCCATGACCGCCACCAAAGCCACCGCGCCAGCCGCCACGTCCACGGCCGCGACCACGAAATCCTGAGAAAAAAGGTTAATTTAAAAAAAAATGTAGGAAATTGTCACTAAAAATAATATATTATATGACAGGATTACAACTTGCTATAAAATTTAGGGGTCAAGAAGTCTTTGATATCAATTCAACGAGGCAAGAGACAGTTATTAGCTATTAGAATACCTCCACGATCATGGAAACCACCGCGTCCACGATATCCGCCGCCTGGAGGGCCATCTGAGATATGATGATGATTAGTCAGGAAAAGAGAGAGAGAGAGAGAGAGAGAGAGAGAGAGAGAGAGCGATAGAGAAAGAAAGAGAGAGAGAGAGATATAGAAAGAGAGAACGAGATAGAGAAAGAGGGTTAGATAGATAAGCAAACAGAGAGAGTGAGAGTGAGAGAGAGAGAGAGAGAGAGAGAGAGCGAGAGATAGAGAAAGAGAGTGAGATAGATAAGCAAACAGAGAGAGATAGAGTGAGAGAGAAGGAGAGAGACATGCAGAAAAATGCAGAGTGAAAAAGTAATAAATATAACTCACCGTAGCCTCCACGATTCGCATACGGTGGTGGACCGCCACCACGATCTGGCAAAAAGTAGGATGATTTGCGCATTATTATTTTTCAACATATGAAATATATATACATATGAGCTTTTTTATTACACTAACACATATTCTGATATATACAATAAAAATCCCATACGCAATAAAAAAAATTAAAAAAGTAATAAAAAATACAACATATAATAATAAAAACAAACGAGGTCCGTTCGAGTCGCCAATAAGAGGTCGCCTTCCACCGTACGAGTGCGATTCATCTCCGCCACTCGGAAGCTCACCTGCACATCAAAGAAACGGGGATACTGTAGGCTGACTAATATTAGCCACTTTTAAGGAGCCAGCGCGAGTGCTAATGACGATCTGAGCCTTTTTTTATACTCCACAGTGGGAAAATGTTCATCTAAATAGAGGCTATTTTCATAAAGGAAATAAGGAAATAAATGCGCATTGCTTCTAGTAAAAATATATGTAGAAAAGACGGAGAAAAATGAGACGAGGGGCAAAGATGAAGGAGACAAAGTAAAAAAAAAAAACCAAAAAAAAACTTACCTTCCCTGAAAGAGGATGGAAGTGCCCAAGCAAGGAATATTGCAAAAAAGAGCCTTCTAGTAAGCTTTTGAATGATAAGGGGAAAACCGCCATCTAGGAAGCTAGGTATACGGTAGGCTGTAAGAGCCAACTTAATTAAATTTCTAACAGAAATGGATGAGCTGAAGAGCGCCAGGAACTATCTCAAACAGTGCGATCGAGCTTGTAACGGACAATAGTGTGCTGGGATGGGAGTTGGGATGCAAAAGTAGAGGTGAAAAGAAAAGTAGAGAGAATGAGAGAGAGAGAGATTGAGAGAAAGAGAGACTGAAAGAGAGAAAGAGAGAAGGATAGAGAAGGTGAGACTGAGAGAAAGAGAGAAGCGAACAGAAGGGATGAGAGAAAATGTCATAAGAGGGAGGCATAATACTATACACGAATTATAATAGGAGATCAAATGGAGCGAGAGAGGCGGAAAGGGGAGGACGGACAGCGACAGAGAAAGAGAGAGAGAGAGAGAGAGAGAGAGAAATAGTGAGAGAGAAGAGAGATAAGAGAGAAAGAGAGAGAGAGAGAGAAAGAGAGAGATAGAGAGAGAGAAAGGAAGAGTACACTGAAGAGTTGCTACGGAAGGCTGGCGGGCCTGCTGAGCCGCCCGAACCGGGGACTCTCAGCTCGGGAGGAAGCGGCCGACGGCTGGACATGAAAGAAAGGACGAGCTTCTTCCCAGTCAGTTCGTCTTTCTCTGTTTCTCTCTTTCTTTCTTTCTCTGGCCTCTCTTATTCTGCCTATTCTCTCTCGTCCCTCTCTCTGCTTTCTCTCTCCGTGTCCATCTCTGTTGTTGGTGTGCCTCTTCTTGTTGTGGTTGACTGTAGTTGTTGCTGTGCACTCTGCTTCTCTGCGTCTCTCCTCTGTGTCAGTGTCTCTGCGTCTCTTCCTCTTCTGCGATGTCTTCCAGATGTTGTTGTTGTTTGGTTCGTGGGGGGGGGGAGATATGTGAGTGGGGTGGGAGAGGAGGCTGTTGTTCTGACCCTATACATAGTTGTGGAATGTTGTAAGTCTACTTGTAAGTATATATTCTCATGTTCTACCACGCTGCTGCTATGCTTTTTGCTCTCTATTTGGAATTCTTGCTACTGCGATGCGTCTAAATGTGCGATCAAAATGTAAGTGTCTACAAGAAAACAACAAATGAGAGTGAGAGAGACATGATGATGATGTTGCGGTTTTAAAGTTACGCTTTCAAAGTTCCCGCTTTACAGTAACCCGCCAGCCTACCGGGTCCTAGAGTGTAGTCGCGTTGGTCTTGGTCCTGGCGCGTCACCTTGACGTGGTCTGGCTAAAAATACGTTTTATTTAAGCACAATCGTTAAAAATTAAATATTAGCTAAGTTATTAAAAACAGTAGAGGGTTTTTTAACGTACTTTTTAATATAACAAAAAAAAGAAAATTGTAAGAAACTAAAAAAAAAGGAAATAAAAGGAAATTAACGCTTTTTTTAAACGGAAAATCAATTGTGTAATAAGGTTTTCTTCATACTTATAAAACTATCTAAAAAAAATATGACGATTTCTACCTTGGCAAATTCGACTTTGAGTGTGCAGCAGCCGCTGTAGATGTCTGCGCCGTTCATTGCATGTTTCGCCTTAAAAAATAAATATAATTAAAATTAAACAGAATTATTATTTAATACACATATCCAACTATATGAATCGCAGTTTATAGAATAATTGCACGTACTTTTATACTACTTGAACGATATGCTCAGCCGTAGCTTAAAATGGAGTGCCTAAAACCCCTGAAGAAGGATGAGTGAGGGGACGGTGGAGGTGTTAGATTAATGCTAAATATTACTATCATGTTCAATTTTATTATGTGACTTACGCCCGAACTATCACTTTTTTTTAAACTAGGACGAATGAGGGAAAATTTGACAAGGTTGTCAGCTTTTAAGCTTTGTGCTCATTGTCAGCTTGAACATTTATTAATTATGAGATCTACGGGCTCCCCTTTTCCGCTTCCAGGAAAGAGTGAATAGATGGACCCCTTCATCCTAGGAAAAGGTAGGTAGATGGACCCGCTAACCTTCTTGGCCACCTCGGCCGACTCGTACTCGACGAGTGCTTGTAGCATCGATCTCCTGATGATCGCAATCCTCTTGACGTCTCCGTGCGGGTTGCAGATCTCGTGAATCACCTGGAAATTGGCGGAATTCACACAACTTCATAATCTTGTTTCACTACATAGTGCATAATATACATTTGTTTAACAACTTATTTTTTTCTTGTGATTAACTTGAAAATATAGGCTTTGTTTAAGCTTTTCTGCTATAAATTCCGAAAAAAAATTTAATGGTAATAAACAACTCGTAATAGCAGGAAATATGCTTTATTATTTTCATAAAAAGAATCCTTTAAAAAATATACAACAGAAATATAATTTTTTTCAAAGGAAAAAAGTTTGTAAACTCACGTCAACAGTGACCGGATACTGTGCGTTGTAAATGGTCAGGATGAGTACGTGGTTCGGAATCTCGCTCTCGAGGCCAAGGCGTTGAATCATCTGGAAAAATTTTTTATTTTTATTTTATTTTTAGATTTACATGCTTGTATTAAATGCAACCTTTCCATTAACACTGTAGTAGAATCTCCAATCACAAATTACGAATACCTTTCATGAATAAAATAGAAAACTGGGCATTTTTAAGAAATAAAAAAAGCTACAATATACTATTGAAGTTGAGTAATGTTTAGAAGAAAACATGTTTTAAAAAAAACTTTGCTACGTGACATTCTCAAAGTAATATTTAAAAAAAGCTACAGTATACCTTGGACGTCGAGTAATTGAAGAGGGCCGGCTGTCCCGCAACGTATATCTGATTCGTTGACGCGTACATGACACATGCACGAGCGCCTAAAATAATCTTCTTTTAATTAATTAATTAATTTCTCCACGAATAAAATGAATAAGTTGAACTCCCTTAAATTGTTCAATTACAAAAAGTGAATGGATTGGGACTAATTTAAGCTAAATTCTATTTTAGTTACTGACAAATGAAAATAATCTTTTATTTTTTTATTTTGAACAATTCTTTTTTTAATTGGCCTATATTTAAGTCAATTAATTAACCATCGAGAGTCTCAAATTCGACGAGAGCCATTCGCTTGTTCGGCATGCATGTTGCATAGGAGATCGGGCCAAAGTGAGAGAGCGCTTCGAGGAGGTCGGCTTCGGCGGCCTAAGAGAACAGATAAGCAAATTACAATTAGATATCACATGGTAGATCAAAGAGACCAACCAACAATCTCGACTGTCACTTTGATCTCTCAATGGCATAGGGGAGTAAAATGCCCCAGAATACTCTTCTTTTTTCCCCATTATACGAATAATTCGAACGCTATCAGATATTGGGAAAGACTACCTTTTTTTATACAAATTATAAAGCAAAAGCTGTATGACCAAGTGGTAAACAAAGCAAAAAGAACACACCAAGTGATAACAATAACCTTGGGACTCAGATTCCGCACGTGCACGACAATCGATGGGTCCGGGTTAGTCGGGTCAACGTTGTCGTCGCGTCTGAATGTAACAGAATTTTTTTTTTTGCAAAAATACAGGCTAAATTAATTGTAAGGCATCTAAACAAGCTCAACGACTCCAATATGCAGAGATTTCGCCTTATTCTTGCAACCAAAACGAAGCAAAAGGCAACTTCCCATGCCGGGAATCGAACCCGGGCCGCGTGGGTGAAAACCACGAATCCTAACCACTAGACCACATGGGACCCGGTGTACGAGTTCAAAAGAATGCTAGTTCGCATAGCACCCGCCCTGCAAGTTCGCTATGGTCTTCTAAAAACTAACAAAATGAACAAACGCTTGCAGCAGAAGGTGCCAGTAAACATATGATAATCGCCTATTGCTCAGCCCCATCCAATTATTCTTCCTTTTAAATCCACTTTTTTTAAAAGATTTATACTGGCTGTACCGGATAAATTGGAACTCTTGATAATTTCTCTTTTAGTTTATTTCATATTCTCTTTTCTTTTCCTTTCTTTAATTTCTCATTTCATACTTGCAAGTCTCCTCAAATGTCCTCACCGATATCGCTTGAATGGAGGTCCGTAGTCATTCGGGCCACCTCCGCCATAGTCGTTGGAGCCATTTCCATGCCCTCCGTATTGCTCGTGATGCTCTCCTCCTCCACCTCCGCCACCTTCACCTGCGCCTCCTTCTTCGCCCTCTCCACCGTCGACGCCTTGGTGATAGCTGAATGAAACCAATTTATTCTTATCATTTCTATTAACACCAATTTAGAACATATACTTTAAATTACTTCAAAATACTACACTTGTGTAAGTTATAATGAAAATGAGTGCTCAATATTTTCATTTACATCAATTTCGAGATTGCTGCAAATTACTACAAGAAACTACAATTGAGATCTATCAGAAAAAAAACATGAGCTTGTACTTCGAACTACAGAAAGCATTAGAAACATCAAAATGAATTTCTACAAAACGAAATTTATCTACTCCCCGATATCTAATTGTAGCAACCATGATCCATTGTTACAACGAAATCTTTCCTTAACAAACATCAAACGACTCACAGATCATCGTAGTCTGCCATTCTTCTTTCACTTCAGCGAAAAATGAAGCTGAAAAAGGCCGGGTGTACTGTAACCCACATCCAATTCAAGAAAGTAAGGTATAGAAAAAAAATCATCCTATATATCTGATAGCGTCAATGAAACACTGTTCTTATCGCATATTTGTTATCATTTGTCAATTCTATTCTTTATCAATATGTGAGAGGATAAATGCATCGACAGTAATAACAGTTCACACCGTTTGCTCATTTCTACAGTATCTAAAATAATAAGACCCGAGTTGAATAAAGCAAGGCGAAATTATTCCTGTGTCTATCACAGATGAATTATCGGGAGCGAGAGAGAGAGATTCAGAATCGCGTTGATATTCAAGCAATAAACATTTAAATTATACAAAAAAAAGAATCGATGATAAATCACAGAGGTAAGAAAGACAGAAAGAGATTGCGGAAATAAATGTCAAAGATGGAAAGAAAGGAAAACCGTATGTATATGCCTATGAATAATGGTTGAGCGCGGTACTACAATAAATGAATAAACGGAAGGAATGATTTAGAATCGGGCAGCGTACGTGTGTATGTTACTTGAGCTAAGCTGTTAACCAGTGTGCTGAAATAGGAGGAAAGGAGTGGGGTCAGAAATATTACTGCAGAAAAACGTGCATCGGCTTCCCGCACCGATCGGGAATCCAATTAAACAAGAAAATGGCGCCAATTCAAATGCTCGTTTATGAGAAGCGAAATTGGTGCACTCTTTTTCGACGCTTCAACACCGCCTCGTCCCACGGTCCGTGGATGGTCCTAAAAATTGACATTAGAAACAGAATCAACAAAAAATATTTCAAAATAACTATTCCCTTAATAAGATACCTTTCTTCTATAAAATAGCTAGATTTTTCACAATAGTAAATATTAATACTATATTTAAAACATATATTTAAAAAGAAGAATGTACCTTTTCCTTTTTTGCAATCGCATCAAGAGAAGAGGGCAGACGAAGGCGATAAAGATTTGCGTTAGAATCCATGCGATTGCAAGAGGACGCGAGTTAATCCAGAGGAGATAAGTGCCTAAAAAGTTGTTCTTGTAAATTGCATCATTTTTTCATGACAATGCCATATAAGCCGTTCGACACATCAGAGATATTTCTTTTACGATAATCTTTTATAGTTCCGTGAAAAATTTAAACCACATGTCGTTTTTCCCCCCATTAGACGACAAATTTCTCGCCTGATGGGGAATTTTTTTTTGTGATAAATCGACAAAGAAGTCCGTGGATACCACAACAGTGCTATATGAGACTACTACAGTACCCGAGAGACAAGCGAGACATCCGGACAAGACCATCGTTCGCGGGAAGCCACTGAATAGGCGATTTCGCACTACGGATGAATACCTGCATAAAAGATACCTCGATATCCTAAGCCCAAAATCATTGACAGAGAAGAAAAATTACTAAGAAATTCCGAATTTAGCCTCACAATTTTTTCCCAATTATATGCGGCAATGTTATACAATGTGATTATACAAAATAAATAAAAATAAAAAATAAACACCAACGCATGAAGAGGGAAGGACAGAGAGAGAAAGGCAAACGCTGTCGCGTTCTCTTCGAGACGAGAGATCAGAAGGACAGAGGAGGAAAGGCCGGTTGACAGCGAGAGAGGCCACCACACTCTGCAAGGGCGAAAGAGAGAGAGAGAGAGAGAGAGAGAGAGAGAGAGAGAAGTAAAAGACAACGAATGAGGGAGTGAGTGAATGAGATGCGGGGAGAGAGAGAGAGAAAGAGAGAGAGAGAGAGAGAGAGAGAGAGAGAGAAGGGAGAGAGAGAGAGAGAGATTGAGGGAGGCTTCTCATGGAATACAAGCCAGCAGAACAGGGTGGGCCTTGGGCAAATGTAAACCAGGATGGGGCTGTGATTTTTAAGATTAATAAAAAAAAATTCCTTACAGCGGCGTCTTGATTCCACCGTAGTCGTGGAATAAGCAGCTGACAGTGGCGCTTCCCAACGACATCGCATAGATGGAGTCGGTCGATATTGACGTCGTCAGGGTACTGTAAATAGATATACAAAATAGTAAGAGAAAGCACACTGTAAATAGATACAAAATAGTAAGAGAAAGAACATTGTAAATACCAGACAAAATAATCGTAAAATGGAGACTACTGTTAATATATAAATATTTATATAATTGCAAGATAGAATAGATGCTGAAATCACAAGTGTTTAACAGACTATAAAGCAAAATATTTGGCTATTTATCCTTTTAGAATTTTAACAAAGATATAGAATTGGCATATATTGAGGTGATCAGTAATGTATATTTCTTCTTTTTTTATTTATCTCTTTTTATTTACATTTGGAAACTCCTCATCTCAAGAAAAAAAAACAATCGAGCAAGAATTTGCGCTCGAAAAATAATAAATCTTTTAACTAAAAATTACCGTATTATTGGCGTTAGCACGTAACCGAGTCCGACGATCGTCATCAGTGTTCTGAAAAAGAGAGAGAAACTAATCATTAGTCAATTTTCTTGCCCAACATATTTGCCTAGACTCAGTCTCTTTCACAACAGGCGCTTTACCGTTCACTGTGAGACATAATAATTCGATGATGTCTTGGAATCTTTGATACGAACCCTTTCGGCATTCGATAATAGATCCAACCAGATTATTGACTCTATTGTCAGTAATCACACGCTTAATGTAATAGTAATTTTGATTTTTTTTTGTATACCCAATTTACTAGACTTTTCCAATGGCTTATAACGATGCCTTATAAACCGACAACCAACTTGGTACTTTTCTTTTTAAAATAAACTATAATAAAGACAAAGCCAATTAAAATGCCTACTATTGCCATTATTAAAAATAAATACATATACATTTAACAATAAATGAAACATTAATAATCACCTGAAATGGTCAGAAATGTCCGGAGGTGGTAGCTGCTTATCCCTGATCACCAAAATGTACACTAGGTAGACTCCGATCGAGATGGAGCCCGCCAACGCGCATAGGGCGGACAGAGTCACGGAACCGTCCTGGAAAACGTTTTTTTTTCCACTTTTGGTCTCGCGGTCATGGAACTGTTCGGGAAAGTTTTGAGTTCTGGTCTGGAAGCAAAGTTAAGCTCCTTTACTTAAGCTAAAAATGAACAACCCATGATAACAGCCAGCCAATTTCAACTAGCAACATGTCAAACTCACTCCTATTTCGTTCTGTAACTTTTTTTGCACTATTTACGGATAATAATAAGAAGAAGAAAAAAAGGGCCCGAAAGCTTTGTGGGCCACAGACCGCGTACCCATACGTTTACTGTAGAGATTGTCAAGAAGGCAGGTCTGATTAGCTCGTTTCCATATAAAGGCAGAAAAAGTAATACTAGATCCTGCTTGTTAATTACTTAAGCTTCTCCTCGCTAATGCTGCAGATATTGATCAACTTGTAAATCAGTACGCGTCAACAGTTCAAAAATAGCTGCGATGATGTTGAAACAACTAATTTGTTAAAGATTCTTCGTATTTTATGTCATTTTCTGAACTTTTTTTTTATATTTTCTACAAGTATTGATACCTGGACGTATTCGAAGAGCAGAAACTTGACGATGAGTATGTTGAGATGGCACAGGAGATGCAGTGCAGCGCGGACGGCCTCTCCGAAGGAGTAGAGAACCGCGTTCTCTGTGCAAGAAGAAAGAAAATAAGATAAGAATGGCGACTGAAATTCAAAAAGGGAAATAATAAAAAAGAGCCTTTTCAATAACACCGCAAATGTTCAAATTTTCTCTTCTTTTCGTATTTTCAAGACTGAAAAAGAAACAACAATACAGGAAGAAAAGAGGAGAGGAGTTAATAATTATACACCTCGTAACAATTACCATGATATTCATATTATAGGAAATACTCCATGGGATAAAAGCAGAAAACTAAGAAAGGCCATATTATAAATGTTTTCGGATGACATCAAAACCAACAAACTACATGGCACATCATCATTAAGTTTTTTTTTTTTTACGAAGAATATGTTTTTGTTTCTTCGAAGAAGCCATTTCAATTACACTGCGAACGTTCTTTTCTTCCTTATTTTCATCTTTTCAAGCCGGAAAAGAAGCTAAAGACAATATAACGAGAAAAGATTCCAAGTAACAAAAATAACAACAAACAAACAAACAGAGAGAGAGAGAGAGAGAGAGAGAGAGAGAGAGAGATAAACTCACCATTCTTGCGAAGTTCGGCGAGAAATCGCTCGTCTCCTCCCGAGTAGTTGTCCGGGAAGGGTTGCCGTCGATAGAGCACCTTCTCCCACTCCACTTGTGGTTGTGGCCGGCTCGCCGCGTCTCAAGAACAAAGTAGGTAATAATAATGATAACCAACACAAATCTATGATTAATCTTTGATAATAAGGAACCGCTTATTCAACTCTAACTAAACTGGGCTTTAAAAATTTTAATGTTATGGTTTTATGCACAAGAAAACAAGGAAAATTATCTCGTGTTTTAGAAAAACCAATATGGCTTAAAAGATAAGCGTCTAGGGGGAATGGCGCTACTTTCTAAACGTATTTTTTTCTATTTCACACGAAAAAAAAAATCTCTCGAACGTCATACTATATCCAGAGCAAATGATTTAAGCCAAAATATTCGCAAACTACTTTTTCTGCCTTCCAAAGGAATGAAGAAGTGCGCAGTTAAAGTAATTATTTACCAAGTCAATTTAAACTAAATTGGCTTGAAATCGCCACTGCCTTTTCAGAATGACAAGATCCAGGGCAGAATAGCGTAAAAATTTTGCAACAATTTCGCATTACATACACCGACCGATATGCTTCTAAAAGGGTAAGTCAATCCCAACACCCCAAAAAAGCATAAACAATGCGAACTTTGTGTTACTCCCCAAAAATAGATCCGCAAAAGAATCAAAAAGAAAGCCCGCGCCCCTCCTCCCTACTCACCCAAATAAATAAATCGTGAACAAAAACAAACAGCGCACTGGAATTAAATAACGACTTTTATAACTTCCTCCAAAAGTACCAATAACACAATCACCGTTTGATCCAAAACATATTTTGTTCAGAAAACGAAACCAAAAGAATGTTAATCACTTTCTAATGGTAAGGCTATTTGTTGCTATACTTGGGCAGAGGCCAGAGCAATATTTTTCTCCAATTCTCACATGAGGACCATAAGTAACCGAACACAAACTGTTTACTTCCTCCTCCACACCCAAGAGACTCCTTTGGAATGGGAGCGTCGTCGTGAGGATTGTGGAGGTGGGAAGAAGAAGCTGCGGCATCGCCGTCGGCTGTCGTTGTTGCTGTTGTGCGATCATCCCGTCTTGTCCGGAGCTCTAGATCGGCACCCATTCAACCATTCGTCGCACTGAAATCAGAAAAGAAAGGCTTCAATAAAATTAACAAACAAAAACAACATCAAAAAACCTAAAAAGGGCATGCCCGCATCGGGATTTTTTTTTTTTGCGAAAATCCTATTTCACGGTCCGACAGTGTGCTCCATTTCACCCTATTCGGTAAACATAGAGGGCGGAATCAAGTAAGAAGGTATGATGTAATTTCCTCAAATAAATATACATAAATATTTATAACATTGTTATATAATATATATAGTAATAAATATATAAATAATGACAGATATATAACAGAAAGTATATAATAATAAATATAAATGCATCACAAATATAATATATCACACATCTTATTCATTTCACAGATCACCGGTGGTTTCAACAAATTATCTTTGACATATATAGTTTAGTCGCCGGTTTCGCTTTTGCTATACTCTTCTGACCGCGATCATTTCGAATAACACACTTTGAAATTATTAGAAATTTGGTCAACATAAATAAAGCATTTACTTACCTTACATTAGCCAAAAAGAATAGAATGTTAGTCATTTATAAACAGGATAGATATTCAGTTAGAAATAGAGTTACCATAACAAATAAAGCGAACTCCTTGAGATCAAGCGAGGATGTATGGACACATAGAGAGAACGAAATAGTGGTTAACTAGTATGAATAAAATTAACATGTACAAACAAATTTAACTATTTTTTTTACATAAGAAAGGGTGGAAATAGAGAGAGAGAGTGAGAGAGAGAGAGCTATGGAAAGGTACAATTTCATCTACACAGCCCCTTACTCTTCTCACAGCTCGTTCCTCCAGGGCAAGCCGAGCACGTCTTTCCTTCCTTGTACACGGGTGCAGTTACAATGTTGCCGCTGAAAGATGTATCTTACTGTCATGCAAAAAGAATCCCAATTTAAACCATTCATGGTCCTAGCACGAAATCTTTTTTTTTATTACTGTAGTCCACCACTAACTTGGGCGAGTAGTGGCAGACGACAACAGCCTTTGATCCTCCTTCGCAAACAGCAATACCGCAACCGATGCGTCGAGTGGATGACCAGACCATCTAACAAGGAATCTTGGATCTCTCTCTCTCACTCTCTGTCTCGTTCTCTCTCTCTCTCTCTCTCTCTATCCCTCTCTCTCTCTGTCTTTCTCACTGTCCTTCTCTCTCTCTCTCTCTCTAAAGCTCAAACTTTTTCCCTCACTTCACTTCTCCACTCTCTCTTCGCCACACTTTTCTCCCATTCTGATCTCTCTCGCTCTCCTCTGCATCTCTATCTATCTCTCTCTATTGCTCTTTCTCTCTCTCGTTCTCTCTAGCTCTCTCTCTCTCTCTCTCTCTCTCTCTCTCTCTCTTTCCACCTGAATAGCATGCCCAATTCCAGATGAAATAAGCTGTGGTGTCGTCAGCAATGATGGCCATCCAAAGCGGCCAAACTCGTCTGCCCATGCCTTTGAGGCGGTCTCGAGAAGATTATCAATAGATACCTGAAGAACATTCTCTCTCTCTCTCTCTCTCTCTCTCTCTCTCTCTCTCGTTCTCTCTCTACCCTCTTTATCTCTCTCTCTCTGTTCACACTCTCTAGCTCTTTATCTTCTCTCCCTTTCTCTCTCCTGCACTCTCGCCAAAGATCTACCTCCTATCCTTTTTGCACTCTATCTTAATGGCGGAATCCGATAACTTCTAATATTATGTCAATTATAAATAATAACAAATGTATGTTGAAATAAAATATGAGATCGTCTTCAATCAAAGAAGAACGCATTTGCCACCCTTTGCCCATGATAATAAAATGGTAACCACGTGGAAACCACGTCCATAATAAAAAATATGGAAATAAATGCTAGAGGATCTCAATAAGTTGCAAAATGTATGTAAGTACATATATCTTGTTTTTTCACTCTCTCTCTCCATCTCTCTTTCTCTCTCTCTCTCTCTCTCTTTCTCTAGTTTTTTTCCTATCTTCTTTCTCTTTTGCTCTCTCTCTCTCTTTCTTCTAGCTGTAATTCTCTTTTCTTACTCCCCCTCTCCTCTCTCTCTCTCTCTCTCTCTCTCTATCTCTCTCTCTCTTTCGCTTTCTCTTTCAAACTATTTCCTTCTCGGTAAACCTTACTCTCTGTCTTTCTTCTTGCACTTTCTATTTTTCTCGCACTCTCTTTTCATGAGTAAATCCATAGTTCGTAGTACGATCGCGGATACCCTACTAATATTATACAAAGAATAAGAATAAAATATCCTACATTTATTCATGAAGAAGAAAACGAACCACTATCAAACAGTAATTCATTTGCTGCCTTTTACCATGATTATAAAAATAAAACCGCCTATAACGAAATCCGAAATAAAGTAGGATCGAAAACGACTGATGGCGAAATATTACATTATTGTATCTATATATAAATATATCTAGTTTTTCACGTTCTCTCTCACTCTCTTTGTCTTTCGCGGTCTCTCTCTCCTCTCTCTCTCTCCCTCTCTCTCTCCCTCCCTCTCTCTCTCTCCCTTTTTCTCTCTCTCCCCACCCACCTCCTGCCCTCCTCCTGGATAGTAGATCATGTAGATGTTCTCGCCGACCGTGCCATTCTTGATGTGCTCTGCGACGCATCTGCTCGCCGAGGCTGAAGCGGACGCTTCCAGATGGCTGTCATATACCTGAGCAGTGTCAAGTTCTATTCATGTCCAACTTAGAAAGTTCTACTCGATTCCAACTTACTACGTATAAATATAAAATTGGCTACGAATAACTATCAAACTGTCAACGAATAATTATTGTAACTTGTATTTCTTGTACAAGAAAGAACTAACAAAAGTAGTCTTATTAGAGATTGTGTTATGAGATTACGAAATGTTTTCAATCTACAAAATTGTACTCACCATTTCGTTCATATCTGCAGCTGGCGGCATCTTCTTATCGCCAACCACAAAAGTTCCGAGCGCAATCGACGATCGAAGATGGTTGTGCGCCTTCATGTCAAATTAATTATTTCTTATATAATTTTTTTTAAGAAATCAAATCACCGACATGAATAGTATGATTACTTTCAAGGTCGGCTGAAAAAAGATAAACAAAATAAAAGTACGAAGGTATTTTTTTTTCTTAAATTTTATTAGCCGGTATCAAACGTGTAGTCGCTTTTTATCCGTACCCGTATATAAAAAGGCTATGAAATCCATGATTCCCTATCCAGAGTTTGCAG
The DNA here is from genome assembly GCA_945643635.1 of Allodiplogaster sudhausi. NCBI lineage: Eukaryota > Metazoa > Nematoda > Chromadorea > Rhabditida > Diplogasteridae > Allodiplogaster > Allodiplogaster sudhausi. Next base: position 4,936,303 of record CALZFC010000006.1, on the reverse strand, counting down.
AAATATTTTACATTATACAAATGAAAGGATTGAATTACAGAAAAGAATAGATATTAAAAAATAATAACCTTGAGCGCCGCTGTACGCTGCTGCTCTGTGACGGTGGCAGATCTTCCGGCAGCAGATGGATTTGAGTTTCCCGCCGAAATGGCATTTGAATTTTGAGGAGTCAACGGGTTCGCGATGCAAGTGTGCATGACGAAGCTAGTAATGATGAAGCTGTGGATTCTAGGCATCTCTTGCCTACCGTAATGCCTTTTCCGTTTCCGCCTCGCGAGCTTCTCTCGTACCTTTTCCACTGGTTCCCTGAGGCCCTTTTATACTTGTACCTCTCTCAACATGTCGTGACTTCTGAAGATTATTAGCTTCCTTCAGATTAGCTGCATCGGAAGTGTGAAGTATGCTTTCTCGCTCGGTCATTCTCTTTTGCTTCCTTTCTCTCTCTCTCTCTCTCTCTCTCTCTCTCTCTCTCTCTCTCTTTCTTTCACACATTCTCTCTTTCTCTTTATCCTTCTCTTTCTTTCACTCTAACGCAAACATGCTTAGTCTTCCGATATGGATTTACGCTAGTTCACGAGACAGTGATCATACAAACATAGTTTTTGTTTTGTTTTCCTTTCTCCATCGCAAACGTTCTACCCGGTCACTTCACTCTCGATCTTCCCCTCTATGCTGTGTCCCTCATTTTCTACCGCATCTCGCACTTACTCTGTCTGCTGTATTCCTCGCTTTCTCTCTCTCTATTGTATCTCCAACTTCCTCTCTCTCTCTCTCTCTCTCTCTCTCTCTCTCTTTCTCTCTCTCTCTCTTTCCCTCTCTTTCTCTTTCTCTCTCTCTCTCCCTCTCTCTCTGCTATTCTCTATCTTTTGTGTCTCCTTCTCTCTCTCCGCTTCTGATCTCACGAGACTATTGTTCCCACTTCCCTTTCCTCATACGTCATCAAAGTAATCCGTCGTTCTCTGCAGGTTGTGCAAAAGATCACAGCTTCTATTTGACTTTTTTATATTTTCAATTTAAAACATCCTATAGCAAAATCGTAATAGCAAAAAAACCTATCACAAAATGAGCTCATTGTCAGAAAACAAAGATAAAATACCCGTAACAAAATGAATGTGGCTCGTATTAGTAGTGAGGAAATTCATTAGCTATTACAAATTTCTGTACATAATGTAATGTCAAAAATAAAATTACCTATATAAACACTAACAACAACTGCTATCAAATATTTAAAAAAAAACAGCTTATCGTTAGAATAAAAATATATAAAAAAAAACTTTCAAATAAAAAGAAAAAGGAAAAAAGTCAAATTCTCAAAAAATTCTTGTAGTCGACGAAACAAGCGGCACTCCTTCGGGCCATCTGCTCGCCAGTGATTCCAAGCACTTTCTCGTCATGATGGTGTCCCAGCGGTCGACCGCGCGCACCTCCAGAGTACGGTAGACGCGAGGCGGCGCGTGCGTGTGCGATGCGACGAGCAGATTCAGCGCCGCTTCGCCGCATCGCGCGAGGGCCGCCGAGGGCAGAAAGTCGCGCGCGAGATGGATGTAGCCGCTGTGAATTTGTGCATATTTTAAAGGAGCGCAAAAACTCATGTTTGAATTCACGTCTTTTTGCCTGACACTTGTCGATAGAGCACAATTGTTTTAAGAGACACGCGACTGAAATTTTCAGTAAAATTCAAAGATTGCGGTTGAGTTTCGTGCCCCTTTTAGATTAAAAATGATGACGGACTAACTTTCTTCTGTTTCTTCTAACTGTGTTCTAGACTCCAAGGTATTTTATTAATTTTTTCATTTAATAAATATAAGAATCTTGCTTGTTGTCATTTTACAAAGGCTGGAGAGAAGACAAAAAATAAATAAATAAAATAGACACTCACATGTGAACAAATGTCGCATGTAGCAAGGCAAAGTTGTACGAGATTCCCGAGTGCGACTCTTGCGATGATGTCTGAATAGGTGGTCTAGTAGTGAAGCCTCTTTTTATAGCAGGGAAATAATGTACTTTTTCTGGTGAGTCAATCTCGTGGTCTGCTACTGCTGTTCGTAACATAACCTTTGATAGAAAATAATAGCGTGATTTGATTCGGATGATTGATTGTCTCGCTCAGTGTCACAATTTTCGTTATTGTTACGTCCAGTGTCACATTTTCGCCTCATTTCAATTGTACTAACCTGCCATTCGATGGCGTCCCTCGTGAGAATGTGGCGTGGTTGTCGATCGAAGAGACGGAGCATCTCGGCGAGCTCGCCTGACGTCACACTACTTCTTTCCGAAAGAAAGAGAACGACAGAGTTCTCGGTAGGCTCCGCCCACCCGTCCGCGAGCTCTTCCAATGGCAGCATTGACTGACAGAAATTCGTTTAACAAATATAAATATATTATTTCGAAAAAAAACAATATGTTATATTACCGTATTCTGAATTGGCAGAAATGACGGCTCCGTCTTCTGAAGACCAAAGTCAGCGCCAGTTGGCATAACGCCTCGATCATTCGGCCACAAGACGAACACCTTTAATTTATTATTTTATTAACGGAGTCAAAAACTCCGGTTTGAATTGGCGCCTTTTTGCCTGAGACACACGTATATAATATGTGTATATAGAGAGACGAAGATTACAATGGTCAGGAAAATTCTAAACGATTGCGGTTGAGTCTTCAAGGTAATTCTATTTTGTAGCCATCTTATAATTGCGATTTAATTGGAAGGCATAGACGTTAGAAAGGAAGCTAATTTGGAGAAATTATTAAATACATAAATGTAAAATAAAAAAATATATATATTTGTATAAATTATATTTAAAAGAAAGGAAAGAAATATACCTTGTCAATCACGCCCGCAATCCCTTGCAGCTTCTGCATCGTCTTCTGCAGTCGGCTCGAGCTTCTCTCTGCCGCGCGTACGACTACCGTAACGCGGTACGGTGTGTCGCGCGCCGTCCGAAAGGGCAGAAGGCTGCTGCTGCTAGACGACGGCGTTGAGGGAGCGAGACCGAGCGCGGCGCGGCGAGCACGGTGCCAGACAATCTGATCAACGTACATATACTAAATATATTTATGCAAATGCACATGTCCAGAAAGATTAGGGAAAAAAATTTTTTTTTTCGATTCCATGTGTTTCTTCGAATTATCCCTACATACAAGCATGTATATCTACACGTTTTCGATAGTAAAGAATTCTTTTTCTAGCCACTTAACAAAATTTCAAAGAAAAGCTAAGTAAAAGAAAAAAGGAAAGATTTTTCGTGAGCCTTTCTCTATCTTCTCTTACCTGGAGCGCCGTCAACGTGATCTTCTCGACGCTCGCCAAGTGTCGATGGTAGAGGAGGCGGACGCGTTGCTTCATGCGAAGGATGCGAGCGCGCGGGAAGGAGGACAGGATTTCGGTGACCTGTTTACTACATTCCTCTTTTTCCTCTTCTTCTTCCTTTCAACCGTTATATCTAGCACTATTTTGTCGTCATTAATGTACATAGATATAATTATTATTAATAAAAAAATGTTTGGCAATAATTAGTCTTTCGTGTCAATATCCTCTATACATCAGGTTAGCAACACACACATTCCAACGTCGTCTCGTTACAGATGCTCGCATTTGAAGTTAGTATCACAGTAACCCAAGATATCTATAGTAACCGAAACGTAGTGCTACAGTAACCCAAGTTACTTACAGTAACCGAAAATTAGTGTTACAGTAACACAAAGAGGTACAACCATACCAAGAGCACATTTTTTTCGTAGACTCGCACGACGGCCGCTGACCAGTCGATGACTTCGGCGAACGGGAGCTGCCAGTCGTCAGAGAGCACAACAGGGATGCAGCCGACGCGCAGAGACTCGAGGAAGCTGCAAAGGTGAAATGACTGCCGGAATCGAACCTCCGATCTTTAGGCTATGTATCCTGCCACATTACTAATCGGCCAACATAACGCCGGATATATAAAAAAAATATATATATATATATCAGAGCAATAAATAGAAATGAATTACCGAAACGATCCAAGACGACGTCCGCGCGGGGTCAGGCAGAATGTCGAGTTCGACATGAGCTCTTCGTAATCCCATCTGATTTAGTACGGGTCATGCTTCCTGTATATCTCTCAATTTCTTTATCTCTCTTAAACTCTTTATACCGCTTATGTCTCGCTCTCACTCACTCACTCTCTCTCTCTCTCTCTCTCTCTCTCTCTCTCTCTCTCTCTCTCTCTCTACCTACCTACATATCTCGTTACATCTCTCTCGCTGTCCCTCCTCTATGTCTCTCTCACTCTCTCTCTTTCTCTCACTCTCTTTCCTTCTCTCTCCCTGTCTCTCTCTTCTTCTTCTCTCTCTCTCTCTACTTCTCTCTGTTTCTCTCTATCTCTGGGGGGTCTCCAGTCATCCCTCTCACTCACTTCTCATACTGCTCGTTGTCTCGCTCGCATCGCTCGTCCTGATGTGCTTGCCAGTCGTGATTGTGTCGACATGTCGTGAGCATAGCGACGGCCGCCTCACCCGCCGCACCGACATCATCCGGCCTGAACACACTATAAATAATGGTCTTGTCTTCGGTCTATGATTATGGTAATGGATATGTATAATGCAGCAAAGAAGCAACGAGCATCAGAAAAAAATGAAGACAACTAGCACTAAGATTCGCAGCTTAAAACCGCATGCCTTACTTTACCGAGAGTGAGAAATGAAAAGGAGATACGCAGTTCCATTGACTCGATGAAATAATTGGAATTTAAGAACTAATCAAAGTAAAAATATCGAGAAACAATTCACGTGAAGTGCAATCTTTCTCAATGACTGAAGAAATATATAATTATGAAAACTTTTTAAAAATATAAATCATTAAAAAATATTTAATAATATATACATAGTATATAAAAAAATTAAAGGAAAAGACATAAATATCATTTTTAAAAAATATTTAATAATCCTTTTTTTAACGTGATATTCTGATGGAGATGATGTAGCGAGTCGCGCGTCTCCGAGCCGATGCCGTACACGTAGCGCTTGCCCTTGAACGACACGAGCAGAGGGTCGCGGTCCCGCAGCGAAGATGGACGCTGGCATTTAAGCGGGAAGTTTAAATTTCCGATATTCACGAGTTGACGGGAAGTTAAATCATATCCGATATTGATAGACGTCGAGTGAAGAGTACATTTTTTTTAACAATATAAAAATTAGGCATATTATTAATCATTATACATTTAGCTTCCGTACCTGAATACTGTCGCGAATGAGATGTTGCTTGTGAAAAAGCGGGAACGACAGGTCGAAGCCGTGGCGAAAGTGCTGGAGAGAGGAGTTTTTTTTTTAAAGAATTTGAGAGAAAAGTGCTTATGCATGCACAAGCATCTTACACAACTTACTGACCCTGCTAAGAACAAAGTAGGAAAATAAACAAACTTGAATGATTAATAAAAATACATAAATATAAGTATGTATATATACATACATATATATATATATATATATATATATATACATACTTATATTTATTTATTTATATATTTAGGCATATATATATATATATATATATATATATGTATTTTTAAACGACTTGTCCAGAGGCAGAGGCGCGAGCGACAATCGCCTTTCCTGTGCTGAAGCCGAGGTTGTGATCGGCGTAGTCGGGATATGTGCCTGAATGTATGTAATGTGGAGAGCTCATTGGATTCTTGTGTGCAGAATGCTTAAAATCTGCAGCGGAAACCATACTCTATACGAATAATATGCACATATATCAATCTTGAAAGTATCATAGAACGATACATTTACTCATCATAGGACGGGCATAATGGATAGCGGCATCATGACGACATTTACAACTCGAAATGAATGAGCTGTTCTCATTGTCAGCTTACACATACATATGTGCTATGCAGATAAAGTCGAGCATTGAAAAGGTATTCAAATCGGTCGATGACCGTGAAGATGTTGAATTATTATGTAAATGCGTGTGTACAAACTATGAAAATATATCTTATGCCGGCTTCGCTCTGTTAATACATGTAAAATACTTTTGCACTTCGATCTTCCAGCAGTTATTACAGTAGGTGTCTTGGTTACTGTAGATTGCACCACATCCCCCCTTTCAAACAGTTTAAAAAAAGGAAAGAAACGAGAAATGACCGTGATAGAGGTTGAAGATGACATGGTTCTCACCGCCTCGCCATACGTTCTTCGGCAACGCCTCCACGAGGGCCGGCATGTCGCGGACGAAAGCTTCGCTAAACAATCAAAATAGTCTAGCTTCGCTAAACAATTAAAATTCTCTATTTCCTGATGTGAGCAATTTCTGATTTGTACACATACATAAACACAAAAATAAATATGATATTGTAATAAATAGACGGTATATACATATGTACCTAATCCGATCACGATCAATCGTGTCAAGACTGAGTACGAGGAGGCATGCCTCGTCCGGATTGTCAGTATAGAAGGCGCTCTCGCGTATCGCGCGAACAATCTTTCCGTAGGTCTCGAAACGAAAAGAAGTGAGTACGGTAGACCATGGAGATGTAGGATTATTAAGTACATAAATGTGTTTGTACAAACTATTAAAATATATCCGTTTTTATGTTGGCTTCGTTGAGATTATGCATGTGAAATACATTTGCCCTTCGATCTTCTCACATGTATGTATTATACAGTAGGTCTATTGGTTACTGTAGATTGCACCACTTCATGGTTACTGTACATGCACCTTCACTGACCTCGCTGAGCAGGGCGCCCTCAGCGTCCTGGCTGGCATCCGGGTAGACATAAACACGGAGGCGGTCGGAGACGCAGCGAGAAAAGTTGAAGCAGGTCGACATCGAGCAAGTGGACGGACTGAAACATATTTTCAAAATTTCCTTTTCAAAGAATTATTAAATTAAAATTTTCTTGCATCATCTTTTTACTTTTTAACCAGTCATACACACATAAATATGTATATAAAAAGACTATTTTGAAAACAGTCACAGATTATCTATGTAGATAAGTTAATTTTAATCACTTTCTATACAATGGAATCCGCTGCTCTGGCCGGAGCGGAGCTTCGTTGACGTCATCGAAGGCAGAGGGAGCAGAGTCGAGTGAGGGCGGAGAGCGGACGGAGAAGAGACGACGTCCGAAGAGAAGGAGAACGAGGTAGAGGAGGAGGCCGGAGAAGAGGAGAAGATATCGGGAACGGGTTTTCATGTCTCTCCAGCCTTGAAGTTGGATAGTTTGTATATTTAATTATTTATTCCATGAATTCATAGTAAATAACATGACAACAGAGGAAGACGATATCGCCTAACGAGAAAAGCGAATAGAAAAGATATACAGAAGAATATGCTCGTGGAAATAAAGCGTGAGAAGCTTAACCCAATTAGTTTAACAACGCTCTTGCTTGTAGATTTGTTTGCTTGTGTCGCTGCGGAAGAAATATTGCTTAGAATTGACCGCGCCGGATTGCATGTCTTTCTGATTGTATGAACTTGGCTGGCGCAGTACATGGAGGTCCATGAATAAAAACAATGTTACAAACTAATTCTTTTTGACATTTCATCTTCAGAGAAGGGAGCGTGGTTGAAAAAGTTGCGAAAAAAACAAACTTATCACAAAGAAGCTTCAGCAACATTTCGAGAACGTTTACTGAAGAAGTAGGCAAATTTTCAAATTAAAGCCACACAATTATAGAGGACTACATATCCCCTGTCTATCTTCCCGAGTTCGTGTTTAGCCAGTTAGTCATCGTATGCAAAGAAATGGAATCATGAATTTAGGAAAAAATGAACGAACAATAAGAAATGCACTTCTTCTCGCGGACAGTGCGAAATTTGAATGCCAATTTTTGGTGTGTTCTCGATCTAACATAAAAGACGCCAGTTACGGTACAGATGCAAGAAGCAACTAAAGAAGGTCGGTTAAAAAAAACAGTTTATTGCACAGGATCGGATTCCTTGGCACGCATTAATGAATATTTGAGTACTTTAAAAGGCTTAAAAATAATTATTATTTATGTACGCATGTATATAACTGTTTATGAATGTATGGGCACAAGTTTATTTATTTATTCTTCATTTTTATGTATTTTTCGTTAGTTCAAGTTTGTTGTGCAAATTTACAAGAAATACTTGATATTTCAGCATTGTTGCTATCACAGAGATCGTCGAAAACCAAAAAATCAAGGCTGTATCAGGCAGCCATAATATTAAGTTCTTTACCCGTCCGAAAACCACCGACCCATGTATGCAGAGTTCGAAAATAATTTTCTACAAGCAAGAACTTTCCGTGTAATTCCTCCCTCATTAAAGGAAACAGCTTGCAAGGCGCAGTTTTAAATTTTTTATTTACTTTCTTTTTACACATTCTTTGAAGCAGTACGTTCCTCAAGAGATTTTTTTCTTTAAATGAAAAAAAAACCATTTATTGGAACGAAGTTATATACTCTGTTCTTTTTTCACTCTTTTCTACCAACACTGAAGCCATGTTACCAGCCCAGTCACCAGTTGCATCATAAACTATGCACAAGTAAGATCAGTAACCGGTAGGTGCATAAAAAACAATTGAATGAAAAGCCAATCGTTTTAATGTACGCAAAAGATGTTTGAAGGAATTGTGCTGAATATTTATTCGTTACAAGGAATCACTGAAAAATGCACATTTGCAGAGAAAAGAAGCGGTCTTGCGTGTTGAGATATTCAACAATCCATAACTCTCTGACGATTCGCCCGATCATGAACTCTTTCGCATTCCACAGCATCACTCGAGTGGACCAAAATCATGGAATCTCTCGGAAGCGTCCTGTTATGTTTTAGGGTTGGACGAATGATGAAGTGCTTAACGGAACCAAAACTCACTTTTGAATTCGCGCCTTTTTGCCTTTTTGCAGAGAGCATTTGATTTTGAGAGGCGCGACTACAATGGCGAGGAAAAATTCAAATAGATTTCGGCTGACTCAGTTTCGTATTCCTTTCGAGGGGCCTCCTCATACATATGTATAGTATGTTCTTTTCATCTGATTACGGTATCTTTTCGATTCAGCCCTTGGCAGGCCCTTCTAAGCATCCACACCTGGCCAGCCTTCTCGATGAGCACATATGAACAATATATGTAAATATAGTTATATGAACAATATAAATATAGTTACAAGTAATAAGCCTCCGTACTGTTCTTATTGGAACACCTCCACCATCGAAAGCATCGAAGCAGTTTTCGCTTGACAGGAATATTAAGCCTTAAGCCGGCCGAAAACCACCGACCATCTAAACTAAATGAGAAGGCAGGTGCGCAAAAATTGTTACATATGTATTTATTTATCGTACATGCAATTAACATTTCAATATGACACCACAAATATAAGAAAGAAAAATTCCTTCGTGTAGATGTCATTATTGAGCAATATCGGGGAAGGGGGGGGAGGGGGTGGGGAATGGGGATGACTATTAACAAGTACTTAATCGTTTCCTCCATTTTATCGTCATAATAGGATATTTATGAAAAATAAATTATACAGAAATTGTTTCAACTAATATGCGAATAGCGGACGCAGTAAAAAAAATGTCTTCTTTTATTTTTACAATTCGTCTTTGTTTCCTATGTAAAGAGATATCTAAAAGAATTGCTCAATATTTATTATATCAAGGAATGATTGAAAAGCAACATATGCAGATATAAGAAGCAATTCTTTGCATAATGAGATGACCAATCAGTTTTTCTTTAACTATTTCTGACGACTCGTCCGATCGCGAACTCCTTTGCCATTTCGAGCGCATCACTCGAGTGGCCGACATCATGGAATCGCTCGGAAGCATCCTGTCATATTTCAGAGTTAGATCAATGAGGAAATTTTGCTTAAAAGAGAACCAAACTCAAAAGTAATCTGCTTGTTATTTCCCTGAACATTATTAAATCACATGTGCTCTCTTGCTCTTATTTTAGGCAATATAGCGCAAATTCAAGTCTTGAGTTTTTGGCCTCTCGTATTATCATGCATAATCTTTTCAGCTGATTGAGGTAGATTTTAGATTCGTTAGCCAGCTCCTTTAAAGATCCACCTTGCCAGCCTGCTCCATGAGCACTTTCCTTCCGCCCGGGTGGTCGGCGGCGAATTTAGTGACGTCATGAACGACTCCGTCGATGATTATCCTCGAATAACAAATATAACTATTGATTAGCCAAAACTTAGCAATACTACTATGCATTAACACAATTTTGATAAAAAAAGCTACTTTTTCAAATCAAAAGTTCGGACAAATACCAGAGCGAAGACTTGTCCGCATGAGAAGCCACTTCATCTGCGCTAATCTCTCGAAGGCTCATTTGCGAGGTGATATCTGAATAAAGGCTCACCATCAGAGAGATTGGTGATTACGAGAAATGAATGAAGGGACGACGGAATGAGAGCAAGAAGAGAGAATCGCATGAAAGATGTAAATGCGCGTGACTTATATCTTCTTCCACCAAGACATACGGCAAGAACTCTCTTAAGATCAGCGACCAAAGAACCGCTCACTTCGCATACAGCAAACGGGTAGACTAACAAAACACACACGATATGACTGGTCGTCTTATTTCTGTCTTTTCGACTGCTCTTTTTTTAAGTTATGTAGCTGATCTGCAAACGGTTTTATTTTTTTCTTGCGGCTTTTTTTATCCCACAAAAGGATTCAGAATAGATCTCTGGACGAGTTGTGATTTCCAATTATTTGTTAATTCAAAGAACGAGTTTATAGATGAGGATGAAATGAATGCAAAGTCACGAGGAAGAAAAATGAAATGACTACCTCTATGAAGAGATCATTACTGCGATGCAAATTTCAGCATTTTTAGCTTATAAAAACTGAATATTAGTATGCATAATATCATAATGCCTAAATTCATTTATTGATATTTCAACCCTTGACTTCTCCTCGACCTCACTTCCCTCTTTCTCTCTCACGGCGCGCGGTCGACAATGATTATCGTTAGTGGGAAAATTGTCTATAAATTCGCTATTTTATTTAATAAAAAAATATTTATTTTAAGCGAGCAGAAACAGATGACATCTTCAAGGAAGACAGCGCAGGCTCCTTCCGTCTGCGAATTGATAAGGTGTGGATAGCTATTATTAATCTACAAATTGAGTATCAATAATAATTATTTTGAAAAAAAAACCTAATATTTTTTTCTTAGTCAATATGAAAGTTATTTTTCTGCGAAGAAAACTCTTAAATATTTAATGCTTTCTTTTGTTCAGGTTTTGGAAAAGGAAGTGAAAGAGAAGAGAACGTCAGAGAAGCACGAAATCAGCCAACTCCTTTGGACGGCCGCAGTTGAAATGACCGAGTGCGAATGTTTCTTTGTCGTCTGACTAACATAAGCGAGCATGTTTTGGGGCCAAAGAAAGCGAGCGATTACAATGAATTCATCCTATGAAATGAATGACGGGTTTATTCTATTTATGAGTGCATCCATGTCATATTCAATTTCTTTTTCTCATTGACTGAGAAGATCAAATATAAGAACAGTGTTCGTCTAAACTGACGACAGGGGTCCAGAAATTGGGGAAAAAGCTGAAATAAAGAAGAGAAGAAGGAATCAGATAAGCTATGCGCATGTTTCTATTCGAGAACTGACGGTAACTGCAAAATGTTTCAAAAATCGTAATAAATTATATATCAAAACATTTAACATTATTCTATAAAAAAACGTTGAATGGTGTCTGGTTCCTTTCAGCCCGGCGCACCTTGTTGTTCACATCGAGGCCGACTGGCCTTTCCCAGAGAATAGCCCCAGTTGGTCAGCGAGCGCGACCGTCTCCTTCACCATTCTTGCGCAGGTTTGCCATCTGTGCGGTTGGCTCTGATGAGCATTCTCAGAGCAAGTACAAAGATATGCTTCAAAGCGAAATATAGACTGATCCTTTCAGAAGGGCATCGGGCGTTGTCGGGTGAGGAGGTCGTGGAAGGCGTCCTTTGGGAAGGAGCAGAAGCAGAGCAGCCGACGACTCTCGTCGCGACCACTCTTTGCTGTGCTCACAAGAGAAAGTGACGGTTCCTCATTTCAACGGCGTAAAATTGTTTGATGATTTGGTCATCAGTCAATCAATGAGGATATCGTCGTTTGCATTTCAGAAAAAAAGAAACAAAATAATTAACAGAACCATAAAGGACACGTATACGATATCAACTAGGCTAAATTTTAAACTTTAAAGGAAATACCCTACGAATGAAAACAAATATACTGATAACTTAAGCTTAAAACAATGCAAAACTCGCAATAGGATCTCTTCTTTCCAACCGTTTGCACTTCTTGGCTGGTTTTGATTCTATTGTATTAAAAAAAAGAAATGCAAATATCTGCTTATTTTTTTAATTTCATAAAGCGGGACCACCTTCAAGCGATTTGTTAGGCCAGACTTAATCATATATGTAGACAAAAGAACATCTAATTTTTTTCGTCGGACACCTCCTTTAACCGGAATTAATCATGATCCGATTGCTAGATGAGAAAGAAGAAGATCAAGACTGGGCCGTTTTGCATTTCATCAAGCAGTTCTTCAATTATTTCCGGCGACTATTTAGTCGCAGTTCGTTCTACACATTATTCTTGAATATATTTTTCTTCCAGTTTTAAATTTATTTTTTCCCATTTTAGGCGCGCCGGTGTCACTGGCCAGGATGTGCCCCTTTGACCCATTCGTCCCGTACCGAGGCGCATTCAACGGCGATTCGCTGCTTCTTGACGTCTCCATCACAATTCACACCTTCCAGGTTTTTGCGCGCTTTGTAAACGACATATTTGATGACTCTATGAAATAATGAATCAATAATGTTTTGTTCAGTGTTCAATGCATTCACCTTTCATCGAGTTGTTCCCTCGCAGCGGAGAGAAGGTGACTTGTATTAAAGAGAGTGCAAAACTAATGAATCCATGGAGAGTATAAGAGAGAGAGAGAGAGAGAGAGAGAGAGAGAGAGAGAGAAAAGGAGTCTTTGTTTCATCTTTCTTCAGCATTGCGAGCGGAAGAGTCGTGCCACCTTCGCCAGCTTCATCCCTTTCGTCGCTGACCAGTGTCTGGTCGTCGCTGAGAAACAAGTTCCACTATTCAGATTGAATGAAGACAATTTAATTAGATCATATTTTAATTATTAAATATATTCTACTAAATATCCATGTACCATCAGGTTTTGATTCTCCTTTTGAGTTCTACGTCTCCCGCGCTCTCCTCGCTCTCCACTCTGTCTTCTTTCGCAATCTCTTCTACGGCGAATTCATTACGCGTCACGAGCAAGATGTTTACAAGATGCCCGCGGAAGTTGGAGGATCGCGCGGCTTTGAGGAATTCCTCAGAGTTTGGATCGCTTTCTGTTTGATTGAACTTGAAGGGAATGCCAATAGTGGCCTAATTATGACGTCATAGTGGCTGGCTGATGACGTCATTGTGGTTTAATGATGACGTCATTGAGATGCTGTACGAACAGTCGCGGGCCGTGCACGCGGACACGGTGGAGTTGCTGCTGCGTCTTGGCGACTTCTTCATTGCCGAGAACATCTTGCGACGGTGTGGAAATGAACTCTAAACAACGAAGATGTTTATTATGAGATGCTGCTGATCATGTTGACAAAAGCTAACAAAAATATATATATAACTAGCTGCCCGTCATGAGTTGTTCGGCATACCTTGCGAATCCGCCGCCGCCCTTCCTTCTCACTTCCACGCACCGCCTGTCGCTCGCCGGCCACTACGGTCTTCGTGACGCTGAGCAGACAATTCGCGCGCAGATAGAGCGAGAACGCGATCGCGGAGTCATTGTTAGCTAGTGATGAATCATTGTTAGCAAGAGAGGAGTCATTGTTAGCAGGAGATGAGTTATGGTTAGCATGAGATGAATAATTGAATTAAAGTGCTTCATTTATATAATATGCAGCAAGCGAATAGTTTCTCACAATCAGTGCTTTCTGCGTGCTTGCCGTGGAGGAGTGGCGTCGGTTGTGAGAGAGGCGCTTCCAATGACGAAGGAGTGGATTTCCGACCAGATTTTCAATCAAGTTCCATAAAAGTTTTTGGATTTTTTTCTTCTTCAATAAAAGTAGCCTAACAATTTCTAGAGCACGAACACGTTTGCCTTCATCGCCGCATACTCGCTGCTTTTTCTGCTGGCCAACCTGACCACCACTTCGTTGGCGCCCTCCTCCCCTCGGTTGGCGGTGACGCTGTTCTTCTCCAACGTCGTCGACGTCCTGCCCATTGGCTACCACTTCGTCCGCTACATTGTACATAAGCTCCCTTTTCATGCTCTGTAGGCTATTTTCGGTGTCATGCGTATATCGGTCTGCCGTATTATCTTCTCTTCCTCGACGCTCTTTTCGCACTCGGCGCTTGCTGCGTCGGCTGCTCCTTCGGGGTAATTCATGACTTGATCACCATACTTCTATTTCAATCGATTCTTCTTCATGTTCATGCGTGCAGGGAAAAGACTCATATGTAGTTGGACCCATAGACTCATGCTCATCGACTCATACTCACAGTCATACTTAAAAAAAAAAAAACGAAACGCTACCGTAATCTAGTTTGTCGCGTATCTCAAAATCACGCGTTCTTTGGTCAGGCAAAAAAGCGCGAATTCAAAAGTGAGTTTCTGGATCGTTTAAGTTATTCGCAAACGGATGGAAGAAAACTGCTCAGCTTTGACTTGCTCAGCTCAAGCGCCTTCATCATGGCGGCCCGATACATGGTGAGTTTTTTTTTTACTGGGCTTTCACCTACTTCGCAGTCCTCCACTTGCTCTTCTCCCACGGCATCTGCTGCCTTTCTATTCGAGTGCCTATCAGCCTGTCAGCTTCTTTTTTCTGTCTGCACTCTGAATGAAGAGATTTTTTTAAAGCTTAGGAAATAACGCAAAATCCCTGGATGTCGTGTTCATTTCTTTAATAAATCTTATTTTTTAAATAAATATCAATAATCTCTTCTTTCTCGAAATTTTCTGATTTATTTGTTAATGTTTCAAGATAATTTACGTATTATATCTCTGTTGTAGATCCTGGAGGTATTCTTCGAGTTTCTGTTTTTGGTCATCTCCATCTTCTGGCCAAGTACTTTTATGGGAGCCCTATACGGGTACTATATATATACATGAGTTCTTGGAATAGAGAACAGAGTAGTCTCCTTCATCAGTCACTTTGTCCTTCCTTTCCCTGTTTTATCATTGTGACAATAAAGTTATCTTTTTTCATTGTATTCTGTTCATCTTCAAATCGAGATGTTACTGATAAATAAAGAATATTGAATGGACAGTTACGATTACTAATACTGACGGTAGTTTAAACTCGCTCTTCTTTGCCTGAGGCAATGTCGAGAGATTATGTGATTTAGCGAGAAAATTCAAATAGATCACTATAGAGTTTTTTTTTCATCGTTTAAAACAAAGTGCGAATGGGATGGCCATCCACGAAACCGTAATCTAATTGAATTTTCCTGTGTCAGAAAAAAAGGTGTGAATTCAAGAGTAAGTTTTTTTGTGGCTCCTATGATGGAGGGGCTATGAGGGGGTCGCAGACCGTTTGCGAAGTCGAAGCAATCGAATTGCACTTTGGTGATGTGTCCCTCGCCACGGAAGCCGATGGCCTGGACGCTCTCCTTCGGCATGCGATGCGCGAAGTCGGCCAGGAACTCGCCGTTCACTTCCACCTGGCAAAATGTTTTCGAATTCCACATCTTAATAAAAGGAAAAACTCTTGGAACGAAACCTACCGTATAGTTGCTATCGCATGCAGTGATTTCGACGTGATAATGATCGCAATGGTTCAGAGGGTTGTCGGCACGCGTCTGATTGAAGAAGAAAAATATGCACCCATTGCTAAGCTATGCCTAGCAATGATCTACCTGATATCACACGGCATTTTGACAAGTTCTTGAGATCAAAGTACTTATTAATTGCTTGAACGATTTTCACGGTATCACAATTTATCGCGAAAAAACCATTTTAATATATCTCAATGGTAGCGGGAAAGTCTTTGCCTGCAAGAATACGCAGTCTTTGAGCCATCCAAAACCACCGTTTTCGGTCTCATGGGTCAAGAAAAATGTAGTATACAACAACCAAAACGTTTCCGGGATATGCAACCGTTGATGATGGTAAATCTACATATGTATGTTTTGATACATACAACGCGGCAGTTTCTATTTAATCTGAAGAAGAAGAAAAATTTACTAAATTATATGACAACTTCAAATTTGAGATGCGCGACTGTTCACGTAAACGCACATAAAAAGAATAGAGAAAAAGAAAGGGAAAGTAAGAGACAGAGAAATATACAAAGAGCTTGTCGATGAGAATTGCATACATACACAAAAAGGACATACTCGTTGGAAGTGGTGAAATAGAAAGAGAGTTGCAGTGAGAAAGGAAGAGAATGCGAGCGAGAGAAAGAGAAAGAAGAGGAGAGAAAAGACGAGAAGAGAAGAGAAAGAGAAGAGAATAATAGAACGAGAAAGGAAAGTGAAAAGAGAGAGAAGGGAAAGACAGGATGATAGCGAAATTAGGAGTGTTTTATGACATATTTTTTGTCTTTTTATGATATATTGTTGTTTTCATTCATATCTTCTTGATAGACGTAGAATGCATACTAGTGCAATCATGTATGAACTTTTAACTTTAAAAAAAAATTTTTTTTTGAAAAAAATTTAACAAACAAATTTTTTTCTTCTTGTTGTTTTGTCAAATGCACAGTTTATAATGCAGCCGGTGACTTGGCTGGTTGCACATATCACTTTAGTGTTGGTACAAAAGAGAGAAAAAGGACAGAGTATATAAGGTCGCTCCAATAAGTTGTTGTCCTAACTCATTGAAAAGCTCGTGAGAATAAAAAAAAACTTTAAAAATGTCGCTTTTTACGTTTTTTTCTCTTCAATGAAGACCGCATTGCACGGAATGTTCTGATTAGTTATCAAGAATTTTTGGGCCACAAGGTTTTATGAGACGGTGGTTTTCGGCGGTCTTAAAGGCTTGATACATACATATTCTTGCCGACTAGCACTTCGTTGATATGTAAGTACCTTTTGCAGATCACTGTATTAGAAACAATGCTGAAATATCTCTCCCCCTCTGTCTCCCTCTCTCTCTCTCCCTCTCTCTCTTGCTTGATCTCTCTCTCTCTCGTTAACCATCGTTGCTGCCATGACCGCGAGTATTTCGCATGTTGTTTCCAGCGAGCAGAGCTGGAAGCAGAGAGCGTAATTTGTTGATGCCGGGCGTTAAGCAATTGAACTCCTGTTTATAAAAGTCTATCTGGCTTCAGACCACTTGAAGTTGGAGCAGAATGAACGGAATCTTCTTTCCTTCATTTTACACTGTCCACGAAGAAGAAGTCTCGAATGCAACCTTTTTCTCCTTTCGCGACTTGCTCGTGACACACGTCGAGATCGCCGCTGAAAGTTCTTCGGCTCTGCCAAGTCGCTGCCTGACCACGCGCGGACTCCGACTCGGCCGGTTTCAAAAGTTTCTTGTTGATACAAATAATTGCCACTGCTCTCCTTGCTCTCACTCTCGCAGTTATGGTCTCCATTCTTCATTTGTCGCTCTATTGTTCGGCCGATAATCAATCTAATTGTAAGGATTAGGAGAAGAAATCATCAACATTTTATTCATTAATATTCAATGCGTTTGTTAATTCATCTCTGTTTATTTCTTTATTGGGAATAAAATGTATCCGAATAATTCCTGGAAGGAAATATATGTTTATAAAATTTTATACTTGGACAACTTTGGCTATTTAATGAAGCGAAGGACTTTTTAAAACAATTATTCCAAGGAATTCGTTTTCAAAGTTCGACAGGACTCTATAGACTTTAGTAGTGCATTTATTTTGATTAAACAAAAAAATAATAGTATGCATAATATCATAATGCCTAAATTCATTGATTGATATTTCAATAGATGAATTCTCATCCACTTCACTTCCCTCGTTCACTCTCACGGCGCGCGGTCGACAATGATTATCGTTCGTGGGGAAAATTTTCTATAAATTCGGCCTTTTATTTAATACAAAAAAAGTTTATTTTGAGCGAGGAGAAACAGATGACATCTTCAAGGAAGACAGCGTAAGCTCCTTCCGTCTGCGCATTGACAAGGTGTGGATATTTATTATCAATCAACAAGTTGGGTATCAATAATAATTTTTAAAAAAACACTCATTTTTATCCTAAGAAAATTTTGGATTTTTCAGCTAACAATAAAAAAATTCTTTAGTATTTAACCTTTTCTTTTGTTAAGGTTTTGGAAATGGGAGTGAAAGAGAAGAGAACGTCAGAGAAGCACGAAATCGGCCAACTGCTTTGGACGGCCGCAGTCGAAATGACCGAGTGCGAATGTTTCTTCGTCGTCTGACAAAGCGAGCATGCTTCGGGGCCAAAGAAAGCAAACGATTACAATGAACTCATCCTATGAAATGAAGAACGGGTTTATTCTAAATATAGAAGAGGAGGAGAAAAAAGACAGATACAGTACAGTAGGTATAAGTTATGTGCATGTTTCTTTTCGAGAACTGCGCTAGAAATGGCGGAAACTGCAAAAAAAAATTGTCAATATTCGTATTAAATTACCTATCTAAACATTTAACATTATTCTCTATAATGAGTGTGAATGGTGTCTGGTTCCTTTCAGCCTGGCGCACTTTGTTGTTCACATCGAGGCCGACTGGCTTTTCCCAGAGAATAGCCCTAGTTGGTCAGCGAGCGCGTCCGTCTCCTTCACCATTCTTGCACAGGTTCGAGCGGTTGGCTCTGATGAGCACTCTCAGAGCAAGTACATAATATGTATGTATGTATGTATGTAGTGTTTCAAAGCAGAATATAGACTGATCGTTTCAGAAGGGCATCGGTCGTTGTCGCGTGAGGAGGTCGTGGAAGGCGTCCTACGGGAAGGAGCAGAAGCAGAACAGCCGACGACTCTCGTCGCGACCACTTTTCGCTGTCCTCACAAGAGAAAGTGACGGTTCGTCATTGATTATTTGGTCATCAATCAATCAATGAGAATATCTCCGTTTGCTTTTCAGAAATAAAGAAATCTATTAGCAACCTCATAATCTAAATGGCGACATCTAAAAATTTAAAGGAACGAAAGAAGAAAATTTACTGATAAAATAACGCTTCAAACAATGCTAAATTGTCAACAGGATTGCTGTTGAATGCACTTCTTGCTTGGTTATGAATATGCATCGACAGAGACATTTTCTACTGTATTAAAAAAAGAAATATAAGTATCTGGCTAAATACTTAATGTCATAACGCTTCCACCTTCAATCAATCCTTTAGTACAAAATTAATCATATGGAAAAGATAAAAGAACAGCTATTTGTTTTTTGTGAAATTCCTCTTATACCTCGAATTAATCATGATCCAATTGCTAGATGAGAGAGAAGTAGAGCAAGACTGGACCGCTCTGCATAACATCAAGCAGTTCTTCAATTATATCCGGCGTCGATTTAGTCGTAGTTTGCTCTACCCATTATTCTTGAATATATTTACATATTTTCTTCCTGTTTTAAATTGTATTTTAAAAATTTTAGGTGCCCGCTGCCACTGGCCAGGATGTGCCCCGTTGACCCGTCCGACCCGTACCGAGGCGCATTCAATGGCGACTCACTGCTTCTAGACGTCTCCATCCCAATTCACACCTTCCAGGTTTTTGCGCGCCTTGTAAACGACATATTTGATGACTCTATGATATAATCGATAAATAATGAATCGATAAATAGATAATGTTTTGTTCAGTGTTCGATGCCCTCTCCTTTCATCGAGCTCTTCCCTTGCAACGGAGAGAAGGTGACTATTAAAGAGAGTGCAAAAAGAATAGATTGATGGAGAGTGTTAGAGAGAGAGAGAGAGAGAGAGAAACGGAATCCTTCTTCTGGATTGCGAGCGGAAGAGTCGTGCGACTTTCGTCAGCTTCATCCCTTTCGTCGCAGACCAGTGTCTGGTCGTCGCCGGGAAACAAGTCCTACTATTCAGATTGGATGAATATAATTTAATTTAAAATTTTTTTTCAATTATTCAATATATTCTACTAAATGTCGATGTCGCATCCCGTTAATTCTCCTTTTGAGTTCTACGTCTCCCGTGCATTCCTCGCTCTCCACTCTGTCTTCTTTCGCAATCTCTTCTACGGCGAATTCATTACTCGTCACGAGCAAGATGTTTACAAGATGCCCGTGGAAGTTGGAGGATCGCGCGGCTTTGAGGAATTCCTCAGAGTTTGTATCGCTTCCAATTTTATTGAACTTGGACTAACCTAAGTAAATAAATAAATAAATAAATAAATAAATAAATAAATAAATAAATAAATAAATAAATAAATAAATAAATAAATAAATAAATAAATAAATAAATAAATAAATAAATAAATAAATAAATAAATAAATAAACAATACTAGCATAACGATGACGTCATTGAGATGCCGTACGAACAGTCGCGGGCCGTGCACGCGGACACGGTGGAGTTGCTGCTGCGCCTTGGCGACTTCTTCATTGCCGAGAACATCTTGCGACGGTGTGGAAATGAACTCTAAACTGCATGAAATGAGAGCAGCCATTTCAGTCTTACAGATATTAAAATGTTCAAGAAAAAAAAGTATACGGAAACGAAAGATGTTTATTATGAGATACAAAAATATATATAACTAGCTGCCTGTCTTGAGTTGTTCGGAGTACCTTGCGAATACGCCGCCGCCCTTCCTTCTCTCTTCCACACACCGCCTCTCGCTCGCCGGCCACTACGGTCTTCGTGACGCTGAGCAGACAATTCGCGCGCAGATAGAGCGAGAACGCGATCGCGGAGTCATTGTTAGCAAGAGATGTATTTTATTATTGCTGAAAATAAGGATGTATTGAATTAAAGTGCTTTATTTATATAATATGCAGCAAGCGAATAGTTCCTCAGAGCTTTCTGCGTGCTTGCTGTGGAGGAGTGGCGTCGGTTGTGAGAGAGGCGCTTCTAATTACGGAGGACTGGATTTCTTATCAGGTGTCAATCAAGTTCAATAAAATTTTGTGAATTATTTGTCTTCTTCTATAAAAGTAGCCAAAAAATTTTGTATAGAGCACGAACACGTTCGCCTTCATCACCGCATACTCGCTGCTGTTTGCTGTATCGCCGCGTTCTCCGTGCTCTTCGGAGTCCTCCGCTCGTTCACTGCCGCCCTAATCGGTCTGCCGTATTATCTTCTCTTCCTCGACTCTCTTCTCGCACTCGGCGCTTGCTGCGTCGGCTGCTCCTTTATGGTAATTCATGACTTCTTATCATCACAATATCGATTACTTCTATTTCAATCGATCTTCACCATAATCATGCGTGCAGGAAAAAGAGTCATAGTAGGTACTTAATGGTGCACAAAACTCAACCGTAAGCTAGTTTGCACGAAACTCTACCGTAATTCTTTGGTCAGTCAAAAAAGCGCTAATTCAAACGTGAGTTTCTGATTCGTTTAAGTTATTCACAAACGGATGGGAGAAAACTGCCTTGGCCTTTGACTTGCTGTGCTCAAGCGCCTTCATCATGGCGGCCCAGTATATGGTGAATTTCTTCCTCTCCTCTTCTCAGTCTCACAATCTCTTCCTTTCTCGCACTCCTACAAGAAATGAATGATCTTGCTCATGACACGTCAGAGTCATCATTGGGCGTCCTTCTGCCTCGCATTCCTCCACTTGCTCCTCATCCACGTCATCTGCTGCCTTTCCATTCGAGTGCCGTCTCTTTTTCTTTTTCTGTCTGCCCCCAGAATTTTTTTACGCTTGACGAAATAACGCGAAAGCTCTGGATGTGGTTATTCATTTATTTATAATTAATTTCTTTAACGACATTTAATGATTTATTGGTTAATTGTGAAGGTTTTTTCCGAGATAATTTATGTATTATTTCTCTGTTGTAGAACATGGAGGTTTTCTACGAGTTTGTCTTCTTGGACGCCTCCATCTTCTTGCCAAGTACTATTATAGGGGCCGTATACGGGCTGTACTTGGAATGGAGAACAGAGTAGTCTAATACATCAGTCACTTTGTCCTTCCCTTCCTCGACTTATGTATCATTGTGGCAATAAACTTATTTTTCCATTGTATTCTATTCATTCTTCAAATCGAGATGTTACTGATAAATTAAGAGTATTGCATTAGACATTTATGATTACTAATACTGACGGGTTTGTTAAACTCGAACCTTTATTTATTTATTTATTTATTTATATATTTATCGTACATGAAATTAATATTTCATTTTTCCATGTGACAGCATAAATGTATGAAAAAGGTCTTCTGTGTAAATGCTACTACTGAGAGATTGGGGGGAAGGGAGGGGGAAAGGGATCGACGCACACGAGTCGCACCAAGCCGGGGGCGCCACTGCCCGGCCTCGTCTTTGCCAGAGACGGTACAAGCTGGAGGAGGAACAGCAGCGGGGTTGACTCGCGATTGTCGATAGGGGCTTAGAGTGACATGAGGGGAAATGTGCCAAGCTACGGAACTTATATGCCGCTAACGTTTATTGCATTAATCATACTAGCCGAGGAATCAATAGATACCAATATTGTACGAGCGGTATTGATAGAAAGTGCAGAGAGGAAGGAGAGTCTGTCTCTCTCTCTCTCTCTCTCTCTCTCAAGAGAGAGAGAGAGAGTGAGAGAGAGAGTGAGAGAGGGAGGGAGGGAAGGCCAATGGAGTCAGGCGAAGGGATTGGGATAAATGACTCCTGCCGCACAAATACATCGAACATTGCCAGTAATTTGAGGCAGAATGAAAACCACGCTTCCTGAAACGAGAACTCGTCGCTATAAAGAAACTTAACATTTTTTTTTCATTCAAGAACGAACTAGTAATCCGTATGCAGTTAACTTTGGCAAATATGGCACGTATTTATGCACATGCACTTCTTGTAGAATTTTCCTTGTCGAAAATTAGACTACCTGAAATGTAAAAAAAATGTGAAAGGATGCGACCTCCGCCTGGAAAATGAACTGGGAGGTGAAGCCAATTCGGTCAACAGAGGTACATAATAGAGAGAGAGAGGAAGTTGAAGTAAAAGAGAGAGAGAAAAAAATATATATATATAAAGAACTTGTCGATGAGAACTGGACATACACACACAAAAAGAACGTGCTCGTTGGATGTGGTGGAATAGAAAGAGAGTTACAGTGAGAAAGAAAGAGAAAGAGAGGAGAGAAAGAGAAGAGAAGAATAGAACGAGATGGGAAAGATAAAATGACAACTAAATTTGGAGCAGGGTTAGATAAAAATAATTGCAATCTTGTCTCACTTTGCGATATACCGTTGTTGCCTTTCTTTTACTGTTAAAAGGAAAGAAAACAAATGAGAATTCTCACTTTTTTGAAGGTTTTGTTCAATAATTCTTACTATTATTGGTGATTTTTGTAGTTTTATTCGACCTCGGACCGGAAACCAATAGTGGACAGTTATATTTGCGCGAAGAGTCAATCGCATATCTGATTGTAAAAGTAAAGAGATGAAATCATTAACATTTTATTCGTTAATATTCAATGCGCATGTTCCTTGTTCTCTGTTTATTTGTATATTTAAATTAAATTGTATCCGAATAATTCCTGGAATAAATTAGACGCTTACAAAATATTATACTTGGACAAACTTTGGCGATTTAATGAAGTAGACTTTAGTAGTGCATTCATTTTGCTTAACCAAAAAAAAGAATATTAGTATGCATAATATCATAATGACAAAATTCATAGATATTTCAATCGATGAATTCTCCTCCACCTCACTTTCCTCATTCACGATTAACGCGGGCGGTCGACAATGATTATCGTTCGTGTAAAGATTGTCAATAAATTCGTTTGCTATTTTATTTAATAAAAAAAGTTTACTTTGAGCGAGGAGAAACAGATGACATCTACAAGGAAGACAGTGCAGGCTCCTTCCGTCTGCGCATTGATAAGGTGTGGATAGCAATAATTAATCTTCTAATTGAGTGTTAATATTAATTTAAAAAACACTCATTCATATTTTTTATGAACTAATATGAGAGTTTTGGATTTTTCTGCTAAGCATGAAAACTCTTTAGTATTTTATGATTTTTTTCCTGCTCAGGCTTTGAAAATGGCAGTGAAAGAGAAGAGAACGTCAGAGAAGCATGAAATCGGCCAACTGCTTTGGACGACCGCAGTCGAAATGACCGAGTGCGAATGTTTCTTCGCTTTTCTGACTAAACGAGCATGCTTTGGGGCTAAAGAAAGCGAACGATAACAATGAACTCATCCTATGAAATGAACAACGGGTTTATTCCTAATAAAGAAGAAGAGGAGAAAAAGAAAGATACAGTTGCTACTACAGTAGGTATAAGTCAAGGTGTTTCTTTTCGAGAACTGTACTAGAAATGGCGGAAACTGCAAAAAATTACAAAATTCGTAATAAATTACGTATCTAAACATTCAGCTTTATTCTCCATAATAACTGTGAATGGTTTCTTTCAGCCCGGCGCACCTTGTTGTTCACATCGAGGCCGACTGGCCTTTCCCAGAGAATGTCCCTAGTTGGTCAGCGAGCGCGTCCGTCTCCTTCACCATTCTTGCGCAGGTTTGCCATCTGTGCGGTTGGCTCTGATGAGCACTCTCAGAGCAAGTTCATAGATATGCTTCAAAGCAAAATATAGTCAGATTCTTTCAGAAGGGCACCGGTCGTTGTCGCGTGAGGAGGTCGTGGAAGGCGTCCTTTGGAAAGGACGAGCAGCAGCAGAAGCAGAGCAGCCGACGACTCTCGTCACGGCCACTCTTCGCTGTCCTCACCATCAGAGAAAGTGATGGTTCGTCATTTCAATTGTTTGATTATTTAGTCATTATCTGTTAGGCCTAACTTAATACAATGGGAAGATAAAAGAATAGCTAGTTGCTTAAGTCGGACACCTCTTTTAACTCTATTTAATCATGATCCGATTGCTAGATGAGAAAGAGGAAGATCAAGACTGGCCCGTTTTGCATTACATCAAGCAGTTCTTCAATTATATCCGGCGTCGATTTAGTTGCAGTTCGCTCTACCCATTATTCTTGAATGTATTTTTCCTCCAGTTTTAAATTGTATTTTCCTAATTTTAGGCGCCCCGGTGTCGCTGACATTGATGTGCAACCCGTTCGACCCATACCAAGGCGCATTCAATGGCGACTCACTGCTTCTTGACGTCTCCATCACAATTCACACCTTCCAGGTTTTTGAGCGCCTTGTAAACGACATATTTGATGACTATGAAATAATGAATCGATAAATAGATAATGTTTTGTTCAGTGTTCGATGCCTTCTCCTTTCATCGAGCTCTTCCCTCGCAACGGAGAGAAGGTGACTTGTATTTAAGAGATTGCAAAAAGAATGAATCCATGGAGAGTTTTAGAGAGAGAGAGATAGAAAAGGAGTCTTTCTTTCATCCTTTTTCAGAATTGCGAACGGAAGAGTCGTGCCACTTTCGCCAGCTTCATCCCTTTCGTTGCAGACCAGTGTCTGGTCGTCGCCGGGAAACAAGTCCGATAATTCAGAATGGATTAATACAATTTAAGAGAGCATGTCAGTACCCTTCGATCAAGGCCTGCATTAGGAATTTTTTGTCGAATTTGTTCTCCAAAATTGAGTATTGTATACAGCTCGGCACGGTGAACAAATTGGGCTATATTTCAAACTTGAAAAAAATTTTCCGTGCGAGACCAGGTCCAGTAAGCTTATAAATTGCATCTTTCATAACTCGCTTCAATCTTAATATTAGGCAACCAGCTAGGTATCATTCGATAGCTGATTTAACGCTCTTTAATTTTTATCTAGGAAGCGTTTTTCATAAAATTTGATTTTCACCCTAAAATACGGCCCTAATCTTTTCCGAGAGCAGTTTTTAGCCAATTTAAGTATTTTATTCTCATTTCCGCAACATCGCTCCTACATAGGCTTAAAGGGCGTGAAATTTGCTATAAGATATGTGTCTTTCAAAAAAATTGAAGGTCCCAGCCCCAGGCTCCGGAGACCTAAGGTCCTTTTCGAGGGTTTTTGGACAAATTATGCATTTTCTTTTCATTTCCGCAGAACAGCAACTACATATTCAGAAAGTACTTGAAAAAAGCTACAACATATGTCTCTTTCAAAAAAATTAAGGGTCCCAGACATAGGTTCCCAAAGCCTTGAAGATTCCGGTGATCGTGGCTGTGAGGACATTATTCGATGTTTTGTGGTGATTTTGCTATTTTCAAGATGTTGTGTCATATCTTATTTTT
Source organism: Allodiplogaster sudhausi (assembly GCA_945643635.1). Classification (NCBI taxonomy): domain Eukaryota; kingdom Metazoa; phylum Nematoda; class Chromadorea; order Rhabditida; family Diplogasteridae; genus Allodiplogaster; species Allodiplogaster sudhausi. The sequence goes on along the minus strand of CALZFC010000006.1, from coordinate 4,910,093 downwards.
TGTAATAATGAGTCACGTTTTACAATGATTTATCATACAATAACATTTGAACACAGGAACAAAATCGTGGCGAGAATCATCCTGAGCTATAGACTTCATGCTTGTCCTTGTATCTCTTATTGTTAGGTTCTACATTATCAGAAGAAAGCTCGATATCGTCTTCCACTGCACTCCTAAGTTCGTCCTGCTCATTTCCAAATATGGGCTCAGAGTAAATGTCGATTTCAGCTTCATCGTCTTCCAAACTTAGCTGATCTATCTCGCTCGCATTGTCTGTAACCGTGGGATTCGTCGTCGTCGTGCTGGCTTGAGTACTAGTCGACACGTCCGCATTCCTTCTTTTTGATGCAAGGCTGGCGAATATACTACCGATTTGTTGATAGTTCAACAGCTCACTCGGGCAAAAGAGTATTTTTCCGTCTTGATCAGTTTCATCGCGCATTCTTTTCTGCAATTGACGAGGGTCAAGCTTCTTCTTGGTGTTTATTCCCTTGTTAAAAGCTTCAATGACGTATTCCTTCGAGCTTGGCGGTAGACGAGCTGATCTTTTTCGTTCGCGCAATGCCCATCCTTTCTTCTGGCGAATCCCTAATTCGTTCACTTCCACCAATGATTCGACGGCCTCGTTGACTTCCTGTAGGGGATTTGCGTTCGCTCCTTCCAGGCACTGGCCATATTGCTTCAGGGCGTAATCACGAAGAGTGACCCGTTCAGAGACTCGTCTATGTATTCCTAGCAAGATGTGCCTTTTAAGGTTGAAGGAGCGAACGAATTCCGCTGTGCAGGATTCGTCAGGACACCTGTACACGTCGCCATGATGTTGACATGAGCCTGCAAAACTCAGTGACGAATCCAGAGCGTCATCAGGGGCTGCGCAGTCGTGGGCAAACAAATTGTCGTTTTCTATCGTTTCGTCTTCCAGTGTATCCCTTATTGACTGTGAATAGCGAGTTCTCGCCCAAAAGGTATTAGGTTCGGATGGCAATCTTCCCGCTGATGATGCAACTACAAATTGAGCTTCATTAGGCTTCAGAGTCGTGTAGGCAACTTCTTTGCCGATTCCGATGGTCGAATGGCGGTGTACACGAATGAAGTCGTCTTCGAAGATAAATGTGTTGAAGTTACTAATGCCAACCAGCTTAGACTTTGTATTAGCTCCTCGCTCAATGGTGCCTGTATACACGGACACGCCTTCAAGGGGTTTTCCAGTTGTAATCCCTTTCAAGGCCTCTTCTGGGTTTGTAATATCATGTCCACTATCCGTGAAGTCATGCATCTTTCTCTTCGCCACTGCAGACATTCTATCGCAGGGCCCTTTCCCAGATTGGGCCTCGGAGTAGAAGTAGGCAACTACGTTCACTCCAGCATGCCGTGCAATTTCTCAGATTGATCCGATAGTAGCTGCACTCTTATAACAACCTGAACAAATTTGAAAAATTTAGATTATTTTATGATAATTATAATATATTCCAAATAATTCAGTGCATTTGGCGTTGTGAAGATAATAAGAGTTTCTACTTGAATGCGTCAAAAATGACTCTAAAAATTATAAACATGCCTGCACAGTCACTACGCAACGTGACTGCCGTGATTCCGCTTTGAGACAGGACTTGCAGCGTGTGGTTAAGAATGGCAGTGACCGCAGTCGTGTCCTGCGAATTTAATATTTAATATACATTATATGATTAATTTATTATAATAACCTGCGCTTCGCTATTCAGGATGTGGATCATGGTGTGTTGATGATAGTCGCCGTCCCTTTTTGCTAAGATGTGGCTGATGTGCCAAGAGAATCCTCTCTTTCCAAAGAAATCCGTTGTTTTTTCTCTGGCATACATTGGCAGCAGTTTCATGCCCCAATCAAGGGTAATCAGGGCATGGTTCTCTCTTAGTTCTCGCACAATTCGAGAGCGATCGTATTCGCTCGCTGTTGTACGAACTTGGTGCTGCTTCAGATCCTCAATCTTTCCGCTATTCTATAGACGTCGCTTAGATATCGGTCCATCTTCTGTAGCTTCGTTTCTCTTGCCACTCCGCCATTCTCCCTCAGGTAGAGCGATGCGGCAGATTGGAGACTAGAGATCGTCTCAGTCATCTCAGTCAAGTCTCCCAGCGCAATCTGTTGAGACTCACACCTGAAAATGGCTCAGGATGAAGGAAAAAGATAAATTAATAGTTTTCTCACCTTTCGCAGAGCATGTCGTGAGCGTGTTTACTATCCCTCTCCTCTTCTCCGCAGTCTTCCGAGAATTCATCGTTGTCTAGATCACTAAGGCTGTGAATAATACAGTGGTCGGCAACACGGGAGGCGTGCTTTGTGTGAACCTGCATACATTATGAACGTGAAGAATGACAAAAGAGTTTTAAAATATCACCTTAAAATCTGTTCTTAGATACTGCCTCGCTTCATTCAGCCTCCTTTTCAAGATATCCTGCCATGAGTTATCAATGTCTCCACTGTGAGCGAGCTCATCAAGGATTTCCGAGGCTTCTTCGAACGACTAAAATGGTTTAGCTTATGAAAAAGTATAAATATAAAATTGCCTTGGTGCTAACTTCAACAGCTTCTGCCACGAAGAAGTCAACTCCTTGTAAAGACTTCCTTTTGGTAGCTCCGCAAGCCCTAATTATGCGGTACATTGAGGAGTCACTCAACGTGAAATCCTCTCCGTGTTGCTCCATATCCCTGAAATGTTTAAACAGTTTTGTTAGATCAAGAGGTCGCAATATACGTAAATAGTCGTTGTATGCATGCCTTTTAAACAGGTAGATTATCTCGGATGCGGATTGAAGGCGAAGAGTGTTAGGATACTCAAAAGTGGTGCCGTCAGACAGTTTCGCCGATCTCGTTCCGAACGGCAGTGTGGTGGAGGCTTTATAACTAAAATTCTTTCATCGATTTCGATTTAGAAATCAGGTAAGTTACGCTAACGAATTCCTGATGAATTCCACAAATAAGTTTACGCTGTGTGCGTCGTACTTTTCGCGCCTCCGTGACTCTGGCTCTGTAAATGCCGTGCGTCCGCGAAGTGCTAGTTGACGCGCCTTGGTGAAGTAGTACCGGGAAAGTCCGGGGAAAAAGTAGTGGATCTCTTGGAGTGAAACAGATGGGGCGATTATTGATAGAACGGGCAATTTCTCTGCGCGAGTTGCTGCTACAGAGTACTGTTCGACAATAGTCTGCATTAACGCTTCATATTTGTCGCTTCGTCTTCTTTCGTATAGTCCTTCCTTCTCCGGTGCTGTTACCATTTCACGTAGCCTCTCTGGGGAATCGGGGGCGACGATTTGATATGCTACTTCTAAGGCTGATCGAAAGCCTTGAGCTTTGCGTCGCTGACTGCGCTCTTCCAAGTATTTGAAGTCGATTCTGCGCTCCATGTGGGTGATCCCAAGGGCTTTCATGAAGTTTAAGAATGCCGTCTTTTTCGCCTTATCAACAATTGAAGGTGTACGTCGCAGAGGAATCGTTGCTATCTTTGATGGTGGTGGAAAAAAGTTTGGGTCTGGTTCTTGCGAATGCGGTAGATAGTTTTGAATGTCGGTGATCAAATCGGGAGTATCTGAGAATCGATTTCCCACTAATGGGGGGTAGAAGTTGAAACCAGCTTCTTGCACAGTATATTGAGCTGCGTATCTCTTCACGGCAGCTTTGTGAACCGTGCAGACAGCTAAATAGAAGCCTTGCATTTATAAACCACTATTTAGATTATCGTAAGCTACTAACGTAGGCCACGGTGAAGCAGAAGGTTATCGTAGTGAAGAACAGCACGGGCCTCATCCATTGTCACGAACTCACCTCTTTTAGAAATCGGAGTCCTTGAGCTTTCTGTGTCTGCAATTTCAATGTACATATAAACTAGTCACCATGCAAGTACTATACCATCAGCTTCCGGTGCCATTGAGGTGTCCGCAGATGACGTGAACGGGACTTCGGGGGTTTTCTCATAGTCTTAACGTGGAAATTGAATAATATATAACACTGTTATTCATTCATTAAGATGATGCCAAACCTTTTCCGTGATGAAATGGTGGCGGCAGCGAGCACACTTTCTTGTTAGTTCCTTTCCGTTTTTTGTAGTGATAAAACGGAAAAAGGACATCCCATTTCGTTGCCAGTTCGCGGACATGTCCCTCACAGATCTGACGTTCGCCTACCGCTTGAAGCTGCAAACCATAACCAATGTCAAGGATTTTAGCGTTCATTTAGAATATATTTTACCACTTCCTCGGAATTCCAATCGTGGTGATGTTCACCGGCTCCTCTTGCCAATATCAACTCTATTGCGTTATCGGCGCCGTAGAAGTTTTGAAGCTCGAGATCTTTCAATTCAATCATTCTGGAAAGTTTTGAGGCATTAAAATTCTTTAAATGATTTTGCAACACAGACTTCATTAGTTGTCCATCGCAATTCGTCGATGCGTCGGAAACTTTCGCTCTTGCTGCCGTCTCCTTTCCTGTCTTGCGTAGCACGCTGAAGTAGCAGCGCTCACCATCAGAAGTCTTCTGGGCACTGTCAACGCTCGCTTCGACCGGCTCATTTGCGCGCTTGTATCGTCCTTTTGGAGCAGCGTACGCGGTGGTCGGCAGGAGTATTAACAGCCATAAAGACAGCACAGCAAGTTGCATTGCTGAAAATTTATTCGTGAGTTATGAACAATGCAAACGACAGCATGGAATTAGCGCACACTCAGCATGAAACGTGACGCTTTTATACGCAGCAGACGTGGGCGTGTTCACTGTTGCATTTCTAGCCGCCTCTTCTATCTAAGTGTTCTTTTCCTGCTTTTTTCTTCGTGCTGGTTGTCCTTTGTGTGTGCCGATTGGAAAGAATGCAGCTATAGCAGCCAAAAATAGTTGCATGGCAAGTGAAGGAGTGCCTGTTCTCTGTTGCATTTCTAGCATATTCTGAAATGATTTAAGTCCGCAAGAATGTCGCTACTTAGTACACAGATACGTTCAGTATCACATAAACTTATGTGACAAATATACAGAGGAACGAATATTGCATCATAATGTTCCAGTTGAGAGAACCTAATATAGATCACATATGTATTGATAACCACCCTGCCACATATTTTGAGCAGCTCAGGATGATTCTCGCCACGATTTTGTTCCTGTGTTCAAATGTTATTGTATGATAAATCATTGTAAAACGTGACTCATTATTACAAAAAATAAGATATGACGCAACATCTTGAAAATAGCAAAATCACCACAAAACATCGAATAATGTCCTCCCAGCCACGATCACCGGAATGTTCAAGGCTTTGGGAACCTATGTCTGGGACCCTTAATTTTTTTGAAAGAGATATGTTGTAGCTTTTTTCAAGTACTTTCTGAATATGTAGTTGCTGTTCTGCGGAAATGAAAAGAAAATGCATAATTTGTCCAAAAACCCTAGAAAAGGACCTGAAATTGATTTTGTTGAAAATGATAATCCAGATTAAAATAATCCCCATTCGAGTCGCATTCACATGAAAACTATTCTTTTCTGAGGTGGTCCCAAACGAGAACCTACAAGTCATTTGAAGGATTCACTGGTACCATAAATTTACACTGGAACATGTTCACGCGCTCCGGAGCCTGGGGCTGGGACCTTCAATTTTTTTGAAAGACACATATCTTATTGCAAATTTCACGCCCTTTAAGCCTATGTAGGAGCGATGTTGCGGAAACGAGCATAAAATACTTAATTTGGCTAAAAACTGCCCTCGGAAAAGATTAGGGCCGTATTTTAGGGTGAAAATCAAATTTTATGAAAAACACTTCCTAGATAAAAATTAAAGAGCGTTACATCAGCTATCGAATGATACCTAGCTGGTTGCCTAATATTAAGATTTAAGCGAGTTATGAAAGATGCAATTTATAAGCTTACTGGACCTGGTCTCGCAAGGAAAACAAAATGAAAATTATGAAATGTATTCCATTTTGTAGAGCACGTCGAGTTGTATCAGCAAGTCAATTTTCATAAACGAATTCGCAAAACTTTTCCTAGGGCAGGTCATAATAGAGCCCTGCTCGAATCTTACGGACATCCTCTCCTAATTTACTTTAAAAAATTTAATTACTTAATATGTTCTACTAAATGTCGATGTCCCATCCCGTTAATTCTCCTTTTGAGTTCTACGTCTCCCGTGCACTCCTCGCTCTCCACTCTGTCTTCTTTCGCAATCTCTTCTACAGCGAATTCATTACGCGTCACGAGCAAGATGTTTACAAGCTGCCCGTGGAAGTTGGAGGATCGCGCGGCTTTGAGGAATTCCTCAGGGTTTCGATCGCTTTCAGTTTGATTGAACTTGAAGGGAATGCCAAGTGGCTTAATAATGACGTCATAGTGGCTGACTGATGACGTCATTTTGGTTTAATGATGACGTCATTGAGATGCTGTACGAACAGTCGCGGGCCGTGCACGCGGACACTGTGGAGTTGCTGCTGCGTCTTGGCGACTTCTTCATTGCCGAGAACATCTTGCGACGGTGTGGAAATGAACACTACACTGCCTGAAATGAGTGCATCCATTTCAGTCTTACAGATATTAAAATGTTCAAGAAAACAAAGTCTACGGAAACGAAAGATGTTTATTATGAGATGCTGCTGATCATGTTGACAAAATCTAACAAAAATATATAAAACTAGCAGCCTGTCTTCAGTTGCTCGGCGTACCTTGCGAATCCGCCGCCGCCCTTCCTTCTCTCTTCCACGCACCGCCTGTCGCTCGCCGGTCACTACGGTCTTCGTGAAGCGGAGCAGACAATTCGCGTGCAAATCGAGCGAGAACACGATCGCGGAGTCATTGTTAGCAAGGGATGAGCATTGTTAGCAAGAGATGAGTCGTTCATAGCAATAAGTCATTATTAGCAAGAGATGAGCCATTGTTAGCAAGAGATGAGTCATTGTTAGCAAGTTGAGTCATTGTTAGCAAGGGATGAGTCATTGTTAGTAAGAGATGTATTTTATTACTGCTGAAAAATGTTTTGAATTAAAGTGCTTCATTTATATAATATGCAGCAAAATAGTTTCTCACAATCAGAGCTTTCTGCGTGCTTGCTGTGGAGGAGTGGCGTCGGTTGTGAGAGAGGCGCTTCCAATGACGAAGGAGTGGATTTCCGAGCAGTTTTTCAATCAAGTTCCATAAAAAAATTTTGCATTTTTTTTATTCTTCTATAAAATTAGCCTAACAATATGCAGATCACGAACACGTTCGCCTTCATCGCCGCATACTCGCTGCTGTTTCTGGTGGCCAACCTGACCACCACTTCGTTGGCGCCCTCCTCCCCTCGGTTGGCGGCTACGCTGTTCTTCTCCACCGTCGTCGTCGTCCTGCCCATTGGCTACCACTTCGTCCGCTACATTGTGCATAAGCTCCCTTTTCATGCTCTTTAGGCTATTTTCGGTGTCATGCGTATACGGTATCATGTTAGACTCACATTTCTTTGCAGCTGAATCTCGCGTTCCCCATCCCCATGCTACGTCTATACATCGCCCTGTTCTCCGTCCTCTTCGGAGTCCTCCGCTCGTTCATTGCCGCCCTGATCGGTCTGCCCTATTTTCTTCTCTTCGTCGACACTCTTCTCGCACTCGTCGCTTGCTGCGTCGGCTGCTCCTTCGGGGTAATTCATGACTTGATCACAATACTTCTATTTCAATCGATTCTTCTTCTTGTTCATGCGTGCAGAGAAAAGACTCATTGTTGGACCCATAGACTCATGCTCATTGACCCATACTCATAGTCATACTTATAGCACGAAACACTACCGCAATCGTATCTCAAAACAACGCGCTCTTTGGTCAGACAAAAAAGCGCCAATTCAAAAGTGAGTTTCTGGTTCGTTTAAGTTATTCGCAAACGGATGGAAGAAAACTGCCTTGGCCATTGACTTGCTCAGCTCAAGCGCCTTCATCATCGCGGCCCCATACATGGTGAGTTTTTGTTCCTCTTCCTTTTCTCACAATCACTCTATCACTCTCACAATCTCTTCCTTTCTTCCGCCTTTCTCGCACTCCTACAAGGCATCAACGGTTTCTTCCCCGGTGGTTTCCTGGGTGTTCACCTGGTTCGCAGTCCTCCACTTGCTCTGCTCCCATGGCGCCTGCTTTCTTTCTATTCGAGTGCCCTCTCAGCCTGTTAGCTACTTTTTCTGTCTGCACCCTGAATGAAGAGCTTTTTTTAAAGCTTCACGAAATAAAGCAAAATCCCCGGATGTCGTGTTCATTTCTTTACCAAATGTTATTTTTTAAATAAATATTAATAATCTCTTCTTTCTCGACATTTTATGATTTATTTGTTAAATATGTTTCAAGATAATTTCTCTGTTGTAGATCCTGGAGGTATTCTTCGAGTTTCTGTTCTTGGTCATCTCCATCTTCTGGCCAAGTTCTTTTATAGGAGCCTTATACGGGCTATTCTTGGAACAGAGAACAGGGTAGTCATCTCCTTCATCAGTCACTTTGTCCCTTCCCTGTCTTATCATTGTGGCAATAAAGCTATTTTTTCATTGTATTTTATTCATTCTTCAAATCGAGATGTTACTAATAAATAAAGAGTATTGTATTAGACATTTATGATTACTAATACTGACGGTGGGTTTAAACTCGAGCCTTTTTGCCTGCGGCAAGGGCGAAAGAGTATGTGATTTAGAGAGAAAATTCAAATAGATTATGGCAGAGTTTTGTTTGATCCTTTAAAAGAAGGTGCGAATGGGATTTACGAATGATCCAGTTACCGCGTCTATGAGGAGATTTTCACTGCGGTGCAAACTGCAGCATTTTTAGCATGTAATATGAAAGCAAATTAATCTTTTTCTTTATTAAGCAAAATTTTCTGTTTTTCAGTATAATATAATACTTTACAAAGATATGTTCATGCTGAACTGCCTGAATGAACTTGATTTTTGCATAGTTGCTGTTGACATTGAAACATTGAGCATCAATGAATGGGCTATGGGCCCAGACAATCTCGCCTTCTTATCTCTCAAAGTGTCCAAGTGTTAGAATGAATCACGCACTTGCTCGTCATATAATTCTAAAGCAATTATTTTTCTTCTCTTTCTTTTTCTGCTCTGACAACTGAAGCATCCTATTCTCGCTGCCTTTAGCGCTCACTCTGATTCTCAAAGTCTCTCGTCGCTAGCATGACTTTCCATGGCCATCTTTGAATTTATAACTTTTGTGATAAGCATAATGGCCAAGCGTTGGAATAAAAGACAACAGTACTTGCCATCACCACTCGCAGCCTTCCAACTCACCACAGTTCACAGCATGGTTTACAGCGCGCGTCATCTCGTAAGTCTAAGCCTAATTATGTTAATTAATCAATTAACTAATCCTGATCGATTAAGATGTAACAAACATTTGGTTTCTAGAAATACATTATGACGCGAGCTTAAGGTAAAATAGATCAATTGAAAATGAAAAGTATCTATGTACATAAATATAATTTCCTTATCAAACCAAAAATTTACTTTGAAATTTTTTTCCAAACTTATATACTTTCAGTTTCTGTAGCTGATATTATATATATCGGCAAAATAATATCTAATTGTCCTTTAATCGAGATAATACTATAGGAAATCCCGACGATTGTCCCAATCTACGAGCCCATGAAGTCGGGTGCGCGCATCGGCATTCATGGCAGGATTCACAACAATTACAAGTTAGAGCATATTTGTTCGGTCTACTTTAACAGTTTCTGCTTGAACAGAATTGGAGGGAAGTAAAGGGCGACAGGAGAACTATTCATTTGACACTGAGGAATATTCATATTCAATTCAATTCAATTCTTTTATCGCACAGCTCAAATATAGGAGATACATTAATACAAGTAGTTAAGATTCACTGTTGAGTTCTGGGTCAAGCAATGAAAAAAATGGGAGAGGATAACAAAAAGAGATATACAGGAGATAATAACAGTCGATATGTAAACAAGAGAGAATTAGAAATTAAAGGCTAAGGCAGAGATGATGATAGATTTTGGCTGGTAATTACTTCAGTGCAGTAAGTGCGAAACGATGATATCGAATTGCAAGAGACATGCTGTTCAAATATTCGCATTCTTCTTCTTTATTTCAATTCTTTGTTTGCAAAAAAAACACAAGTTTTGCAAAGATGATGAAATATGCGGAAAATTTCCTTTACTATGCGCTCCACCTCACTCTAATACCTTTTTCAGCACGCAGTCTATATACAGCTCTAAGAGGAGGGTAGCACTAATAAAGATTACTGCTACTTTCCAGTCGCTTCTGCATCGAGCTGCTCTCTGGCCCACACGTCGTGCTGCACGTCGACTTCCGCTTTGGCGATGAGCACTCCGTCGTTTTGAACGCCAAGCTGCGCGGCATTTGGGGAAGCGAAGTAAGATTTTTTTTCTAATTTTTCATTACTATTCTTTCACTATTGTTAATTATATTTCCTTCATTACCTATATGGCAAAGAAGTGATGTGTAACAAAATTTAAATGCCTCCTTTTATAGATGTTATTACATGTTTTCATTTAAATATTTCAGTAGTACAATGAAGATAATTTGGTATGGAAAAACAGTTTTGCCATTTTTTATACATAGCTCAATTTTTTTTCCTTCAATCAGACGCGAGCCAACAACCCTCTGAACCACAGCGATCATTATCACGTCGAGATCACTGCACACGATAGCCACTATACGGTAGCTTTTTGTTCTAGGAGTTTTATTGTCCTTTTAAAAATGCGGAATTCGAAAATGCTATTTGGCCAGGTGGAAGTGAACGGCGAGTTCCTGGCCGACTTCGCGCATCGCATGCCGAAAGAGAGCGTCCAGGCCATCGGCTTCCGTGGCGAGGGACACATCACCAAAGTGCAATTCGATGGCTTCGACTTCGCAAACGGTCCGTGACGCCCTCGTAGCCTCATAGCAGCCACAAAAAAACGTACTCTTGAATTTGCGCCCTTTTTGCCTATCGTAGGAAGCTTCAAATTCTGAATGGATTACGACAGAGTTTCACGCTTTTTATAGGAGCCTTAACTTACTTTTGAATTCGCTCTTTTTCCGAGAGACACAATGGCGAGACCTGCAACTTAGAGAGACGCCGACTATAATGGCCAGAAAAATTAGAATACGTTCGAGTTTTCTAGATTCCATTCGTGCATACACGACATGCATGTTGTGAGAGATTTGGCCATATCAGCTCTGCTCCATATTAACTTTAATATTTCTCCGTCGTTTGTGTATATATGTACATATGACGTGATTTGCGAGTTAATCACATCGAATCAAAAAGCCCGGGGACCCGGCCAAAATCGACCGGCTTGGATTTTGTTCAAAAGTTCCTTATAGATGTTTTCTGATATGAGGAATCGTTTGGAAGTAGTCTAGTCATTAGAAAAGTCTCTTTCGTCTGCTATGAGGGCTTGAATTATTTGGCTTGCCGCCCTGGGACGCGAGTTGTATGCACGTCTGAGTTCACTGCGCAGCACGTTTTTGAGATATAGAAATGAAAATATGCGTTTTAATAGCCAAGATATTGATCTAAACAACGAAAAAAGAAAAACTTGAAAATGTTGAATTTTTGTATTTTTTTATTGAATTTAACGTTTGAGGGAGCTCAGAAAACGTGTTTCTCATTTTCTACCAACCAAACCCATACAGCTGTATACATAGAGCTTGAAAAAATTCCGAATCTGCGATATTTTGTTATAAATCAATAGACTAGAGCATCTGCTTAGAACAATTCTTCACGGAAAGGCGCTAAAAAAATTGGAATATTCTAATTCGAATAAACTAAAAAAAAAGGATTATTGGGAGCAATGTAAATTTCACTACCGGCCCAGCATTTTTAGCTTATTACAAAACATTGTAGATTTGAAAGATTATTGAAAGGGGTGCAGCTTGTTTCAAATTTCACGCTCTTTCTTACGGTGTATGTATGGATGTGCGAAAATGATAATGAAGTGCTGTTTTGTAATGACGCTCCGGGATAATCGATCAGGAAACTTTAGCGCATCCTAAGTTTCCTAAACAAAATAATCCATTCGAAAGCTCTTTTCAAGCTCTATAGAGCTGTATAGGTTTGGTTGGTAGAAAATGAGAGACACGTTTTCTGAGCTCCCTCAAACGTTAAATTCTAGAAAAAATTGAAAATTAAACATTTTCAAGTTTTTATTTTTTCCTTGTTAAGGTCAATATCTTGGCTATTAAAATGCATATTTTCATTTCAATATCTCAAAAACGTGCGGCGCAGTGACCTCAGACGTGCATCCAACTCGCGTCCCAGCGCGGCGAGCCAAATAATTCAAGCCCTCATAGCGGACGAAAGAGACATTTTCTGATGACTAGACCACTTCCAATCGATTCCTCATACCAGAAAACACCTATAAGGAACTTTTGAACAAAATTCAAGCCGGTCGATTTTGGCCGGGTCAACTGCCATTTTGAAACTCTCGCAAATCGCGTCATATGGTAGGGAAGAGGCTCTTATTTAATTACAGTCATTAATTACAGACTCATTTTTAATTATCTCATTAATTACAGCCGTAATTAATAACCAAATTGTTTTGTAGCGTGGCACTCTCACATTGACGGCGGCCACTTTGGCCACGAAGGCTGGGCCGGCTACGGGACGGAAGCGTACGCGGCGCCCACTTTCGTGGATGGCCATCCCATTCGCACTTTCTTTTAACCTTTAAAAAAAACTCTATAGTGATCTATTTGAATTTTCTCGCTAAATCACATAATCTCTCGACATTGCCTCAGGCAAAGAAGAGCGAGTTTAAACTACCGTCAGTATTAGTAGTCGTAACTGTCCATTCAATATTCTTTATTTATCAGTAACATCTCGATTTGAAGATGAACAGAATACAATGAAAAAAGATAACTTTATTGTCACAATGATAAAACAGGGAAAGGAAGGACAAAGTGACTGATGAAGGAGACTACTCTGTTCTCAATTCCAAGAACTCATGTATATATATAGTACCCGTATAGGGCTCCCATAAAAGTACTTGGCCAGAAGATGGAGATGACCAAAAACAGAAACTCGAAGAATACCTCCAGGATCTACAACAGAGATATAATACGTAAATTATCTTGAAACATTAACAAATAAATCAGAAAATGTCGAGAAAGAAGAGATTATTGATATTTATAAAAAAAATAAGATTTATTAAAGAAATGAACACGACATCCAGGGATTTTGCGTTATTTCCTAAGCTTAAAAAAAATCTCTTCATTCAGAGTGCAGACAGAAAAAAGAAGCTGACAGGCTGATAGGGCACTCGAATAGAAAGGCAGCAGATGCCGTGGGAGAAGAGCAAGTGGAGGACTGCGAAGTAGGTGAAAGCCCAGTAAACCACCGCGGAAGGGATCATTGATGCTTTGTAGGAGTGCGAGAAAGGCGGAAGAAAGGAAGAGATTGTGAGAAGAAGTAGATGAAAAAAAACTCACCATGTATCGGGCCACCATGATGAAGGCGCTTGAGCTGAGCAAGTCAAAGGCCAAGGCAGTTTTCTTCCATCCGTTTGCGAATAACTTAAACGATCCAGAAACTCACTTTTGAATTCGCGCTTTTTTGCCTGACCAAAGAACGCGTGATTTTGAGATACGCGACAAACTAGATTACGGTAGTGTTTCGTGTTATAAGTATGACTGTGAGTATGAGTCGATGAGCATGAGTCTATGGGTCCAACTACATATGAGTCGTTTCCCTGCACGCATGAACATGAAGAAGAATCGATTGAAATAGAAGTATGGTGATCAAGTCATGAATTACCCCGAAGGAGCAGCCGACGCAGCAAGCGCCGAGTGCGAAAAGAGCGTCGAGGAAGAGAAGATAATACGGCAGACCGATAAGGGCGACCGTGAGCGAGCGGAGGACTCCGAAGAAGACGGAGAACAGCGCGATGTATAGACGCAGCATGGGGATGGGGAACACGAGACTCAGCTGCAAAGAAAACATGTGAGTCTAATAAGATACCGTATACGCATGACACTAGAACCACACCGAAAACAGCCCCTAAAGAGCATGAAAAGGGAGCGAGCGTGTACAATGTAGCGGACGAAGTGGTAGCCAATGGGCAGGACGACGGCGACGGTAGAGAAGAACATCGCCGCCGCAAACCGAGGCGAGGAGGGCGCCAACGAAGTGGTGGTCAGGTTGGCCAGCAGAAACAGCAGCGAGTATGCGGTGATGTAGGCGAACGTGTTCGTACTCTACAAATTGTTAGGCTACTTTTATAGAAGAAGAAAAAAATGCCAAAAACATTTATTGAACTTGATTGACACCTGATAAGAAATCCACTCCTTCGTCATTGGAAGCGCCTCTATCAGAACTGACGCCACTCCTCCACAGCAAGCACGCAGAAATCTCTGAGGAACTATTCGCTTGCTGCATATTATAGAAATGAAGCACTTTAATTCAATTATTCATCTCTTGCTATCAATGACTCATCTCTTGCTAACAATGAATCATCTCTTGCTAACAATAACTCCGCGATCGTGTTCTCGCTCGATTTGCACGCGAATTGTCTGCTCCGCTTCACGAAGACCGAAGTGGCCGGCGAGCGACAGGCGGTGCATGGAAGAGAGAAGGAAGGGCGGCGGCGGATTCACAAGGTAAGCCGAACAACTGAAGGCGAGCAGCTTATTAGAACGGGCAACAGGATTTACAGCAGCATCTCATAGTAAACATCTTTTGTCTTCGTAGACTTTGTTTTCTTGAACATTTTAATAGCTGTAAGACTGAAATGGATGCTCTCATTTCATGCAGTTTAGAGTTCATTTCCACACCGTCGCAAGATGTTCTCGGCAATGAAGAAGTCCCCATGACGCAGCAGCAACTCCACCGTATCCGCGTGTACGGCCCGCGACTGTTCGTACAGCATCTCAATGACGTCATCATTAAAGCACAATGACGTCATCAGTAAGCCACTATGACGTCATAATTAGGCCACTATTGGCATTCCCTTCAAGTTCAATCAAACAGAAAGCGATCCAAACTCTGAGGAATTCCTCAAAGCCGCGCGATCCTCCAACTTTCGCGGGCATCTTGTAAACATCTTGCTCGTGACGCGTAATGAATTCGCCGTAGAAGAGATTGCGAAAGAAGACAGAGTGGAGAGCGAGGAGAGCGCGAGAGACGTAGAACTCAAAAGGAGAATCAAAACGAGATGGTACACATATATTTAGTAGAATTTATTTAATAATTAAAATATGATCTAATTAAATTGTATTCATTCAATCTGAATAGTGGGACTTGTTTCTCGGCGACGACCAGACACTGGTCAGCGACGAAAGGGATGAAGCTGGCGAAGGTGGCACGACTCTTCCGCTCGCAATGCTGAAGAAAGATGAAACAAAGACTCCTTTTCTCTCTCTCTCTCTCTCTCTCTCTATCTCTCTCTTATACTCTCCATGGATTCATTATTTTTGCACTCTCTTTAATACAAGTCACCTTCTCTCCGCTGCGAGGGAACAACTCGATGAAAGGTGAATGCATTGAACACTGAACAAAACATTATCTATTTATCGATTCATTATTTCATAGAGTCATCAAATATGTCGTTTACAAAGCGCGCAAAAACCTGGAAGGTGTGAATTGTGATGGAGACGTCAAGAAGCAGCGAGTCGCCATTGAATGCGCCTCGGTACGGGTCGGACGGGTCAACGGGGCACACCCTAGCCAGTGGCACCGGGGCACCTAAAATGGGGAAAAATAAATTTATAATCTAAAGAAAAACATATTCATGAATAATGACTAGAGCGAACTGCGACTAAATCGACGCCGGAGATAATTGAAGAACTGCTTGATCTTATGCACAGTGGTCCAGGCTCGCTCTTCTTCTTTCTTATCTAGCAATCGGATCATGATTAATTCGAGTTAAAAGAGGAAATTTAAACAAAAATCCAGGTTAATGAAATTTAGTATTTAGGGAGATATTTCCATTTCTTTTTGAGGCAGGCTCTGCTCCTTTTCAAATAGCACTATATTTTCTCCAGGAATAAATGTTGAAGTCAGAGAAAAGCGATACAAAGACAGAACCGAAGAGAGTATATATAAGAATGCGTTTCAAATTTGAAATTTTGTAGCGGGCTTTAAATCAACGCCCATCCTCTTGGGAGCTTTGCATTGCTTGAAGCTTAATTTTATCAGTATATTTTTTCATTCGTCGGATATTTCCTTTAAAATGTAAAATTTAGCCATGTTGAAAGCGTATGCATTTCCATTATGGATTTGCTAATTGCTTCATTTCTTTATTTCTGAAAAGCAAACGGCGATATTCTCATTGATTGATTGATGACCAAATAATCAAACAATCTTGCGCAGTTTAAATGACAAACCGTCACTTTCTCTTGTGAGGACAGCGAAGAGTGGCCGCGAAGAGACTCGTCGGCTGCTCTGCTTCTGCTGCTCGTCCTTTCCAAAGGACGCCTTCAATGACCTCCTCACGCGGCAGCGACCGGTGCCCTTCTGAAAGAATCAGTCCAGATTCTGCTTTGAATCATGTCTACTTGCTCTGACAATGAGAGTGCTCATCAGAGCCAACCGCTCGTGATCGCAAACCTGCGCAAGAACGGTGAAGGAGACGGACGCGCTCGCTGACCAACTAGTGCTATTCTCTGGGAAAGGCCAGTCGGCCTCGATGTAAACAACAAGGTGTGCCGGGCTGAAAAAAAACCATTCACAGTGATTAAAGAGAATAACGTTAGATGGCTAAATACATAATTTTACAAAGAGTAGTAGCAACAGTACTGTATCTCATTTCTTTTTCTCCTACTCTTCTTTATTTTCACTTTCTTTTCCCAAGTGCTGGACCCCGTGAGTTTAGACTAACACCGTTCTTATATTTGATCTTCTCAGTCAATCATAAATAGAATAAATCTTTTCCTATAGGATGAGTTCATTGTAATCTTTCGCTTTCTTTGGCCCGAAGCATGCTCGCTTAGTCAGACGACGAAGAAACATTCGCACTCGGTCATTTCGACTGCGGCCGTCCAAAGCAGTTTGCCGATTTCGTGCTTCTCTGACGTTCTCTTCTCTTTCACTGCCATTTCCAAAGCCTGAACAAAAGAAAACATTAAAAAGAGCGTTCTCAGCAGAAAAGTCCAAAACTTTCTAATTGGCTCAAAAAATATGAGGGTTTTTTTTTAATAATTATTATTGATACTCAATTTGTAGATTAACATTAGCATTTCACACCTTGTCAATGCGCAAACGGAAGGAGCCTGCGCTGTCTTCTTTGAAGGCATCTGTTTCTCCTCGCTCAAACAAACTTTTTTTAAATTAAATAAAAGAGCTAATTAATAAAAAATGTTTGCACGAACGATTATCATTGTCGACCGCGCGCCGTGAGAGTGATTGAGGGAAGTGAAGTGGAGGTGCAGTCATAGATTGAAATATGAATTTATCGAAAAATTAATTTAGGCATTATGATATAGGATAATTCAGAGTAATATTCAGTTTTTTGTGTTTAAAAATAATGCACTACTGAAGTCTATAGAGTCCTGTTGAACGTTTAAATCGAATTGGAATCCCTTGGAAGAGTGGTTTAAAAAAAAGTCCATCGCTTCGAGAATCCGTCAAAGTTCTACAAGTATAATATTTTGAAAACGTATAATTTATTCCAGAAATTATTCAGTTACATTATTATAAATAAACAAATAAACAGAGATCAAAGAACATTGGCATTGAATATTAATGAATAAAATGTTGATGATTTCTTCTCCTTATCCTTACAATTAGGCATGCGATTGATTATCGGCCGAACAATAGAGCGACTAATGAAGAATGGGACCATAACTGCGAGAGTGAGGTCAATGTCGAAATACAACAAGTCCGGGACGTACCCGAAAACCCTTGTTCCCCGCTTTACTAGAGATCAGAAGTGACCGAGTTCTTTTCTCTCCTCGCGCAAATATGTACTAGCGACTGCAATCTCTTGGCTTCCGTCACGAGGTCGAATAAAAGTAGAGAAATCAGCAGTACTAGTAAAAATTATCGAACAAAACCGACAAAAAAGTAAGAATTCTCATTTATTTTCTTTCGTTTTTGCAGTAAAAAGCTACACCGGTATGCGCAAAGGGAGTCAAGATTGCAAATTTTCTAACCATACTCCTGATTTCGTTATCATCCTGACTTTCCCCTCTCTCCACTTTACTTTCTCGTTCTATTCTTCTCTTCTCTTCTCTGCTTTTATCTCCTCTTCTTTCTCTTTCTTCCCCTTTTTCTGTCGTTCTCAATACAACTCTCTTTATACAACGAGTATGCGTTTTGTGCATGTGCCCTGTTCTCATCGACGAGCTCTTTATATATATATATATATATATATATATATATATATATATATATATACTGTGAAAAAGCGTTTTGCGAAGGATGAGCTCTCCCAACCCACAGTCTATGGAAATAGTGAGAGGGGGGTGAGCACGAACGAATTAATATTGCCTCTCCACTTTCCAGTCGCTTCTGCATCGAGCTGCTCTCTGGACCGCACGTGATGCTGCACGTCGACTTCCGCTTTGGCGATGTGCACTACGTCGTTTTGAACGCCAAACTGCGCTGATTCTGGGGAGGTGAAGTTGGCTTTTTTAAATTATTATTATTTTTATTTGCTCATAATTATTGCTTCACTACTGTTATTGTTAATTCTTTATTCATATGGCAATAACATTTTCCATTTCTCGTTTATAGATTTTAAGGCTTTTTAAAATATGGAATTCGAAAAATGACTAGGTCGAAGTGAACGGCGAGTTCATGGCCGACTTCGCGCATCGAATGCCGAAAGAGAGCGTCCAGGCCATCGGCTTCCGTGGCGAGGGACACATCACCAAAGTGCAATTCGATGGCTTCGACTTCGCAAACGGTCCGTGACGCCCTCGTAGCCTCATAGCAGCCACAAAAAAACGTACTCTTGAATTTGCTCCTTTTTTGCGTGACATCGGAAAATTCAATTAGATTACGGTAGAGTTTCCTGCTCTTTCAAAGGAGCTGTAACTCACTTTTGAATTCGCGCCTTTTTCCCTGATTGCGAGCTATATAAGCGATAGAGCACCTGCGACTTCGAGAGGCGCCGACTATAATGGCCAGAAAAATTAGAATACGGTTGAGTTTTCTAGATAACAATCGTGCATACACGACATGCAAATTGTGAGAGATATGGCCATATCAGCTCTGCTTCCTGCTCCATTTTAACTTACCTATTTCTCTTGTGTTTGTGTATATATGGTAGGGAAGAGGCTCTTATTTAATAACAGTCATTAATTACAGACTCATTTTAAATTATCTCCTTAAATACTGCCGTAATTAATAACCAACTTGTTTTGTAGCGTGGCACTCTCACATTGACGGCGGCCACTTTGGCCACGAAGGCTGGGCCGGCTACGGGACGGAAGCGTACGCGGCGCCGACATTCGTGGATATCCATCCAATTCGCACCTTCTTTTAAAGGACAAAACAAAACTCTACCGTAATCTATTTGAATTTTCTCTCTAAGACACATACTCTCTCGCCCTTGCCGCAGGCAAAAAGGTGCGAGTTTGCGACCCACCGTCAGTATTAGTAATCATAAATGTCTAATACAATGCTTTTTATTTATCAGTAACATCTCGATTTGAAGAATGAATTAAATACAATGGAAAAAATAACTTTATTGCCACAATGATAAGACAGGGAAAGGAAGGACAATGTAACTGATGAAGGAGACTACTCTGTTCTCTATTCCAAGAACCGCCAGTATAGGGCTCCCATAAAAGTGCTTGGCCAGAAGATGGAGATGACCAAGAACAGAAACTCGAAGAATACCTCCAGGATCTACAACAGAGAAATTATCTTGAAACATATTTAACAAATAAATCATAAAATGTCGAGAAAGAAGAGATTATTAATATTTATTTAAAAAATAACATTTGGTAAAGAAATGAACACGACATCCGGGGATTTTGCTTTATTTCGTGAAGCTTTAAAAAAAGCTCTTCATTCAGGGTGCAGACAGAAAAAGAAGCTAACAGGCTGAGAGGGCACTCGAATAGAAAGAAAGCAGGCGCCATGGGAGCAAAGCAAGTGGAGGACTGCGAACCAGGTGAACACCCAGGAAACCACCGGGGAAGAAACCGTTGATGCCTTGTAGGAGTGCGAGAAAGGCGGAAGAAAGGAAGAGATTGTGAGAGTGATAGAGTGATTGTGAGAAAAGGAAGAGGAACAAAAACTCACCATGTATGGGGCCGCCATGATGAAGGCGCTTGAGCTGAGCAAGTCAATGGCCAAGGCAGTTTTCTTCCATCCGTTTGCGAATAACTTAAACGAACCAGAAACTCACTTTTGAATTGGCGCTTTTTTGCCTGACCAAAGAACGCGTGATTTTGAGATACGCGACAAACTAGATTACGGTAGTGTATCGTGCTATAAGTATAACTGTGAGTATGAGTCGATGAGCATGAGTCTATGGGTCCAACTACATATGAGTCTTTTCTCGGCACGCATGAACATGAAGAAGAATCGATTGAGATAGAAGTATTGTGATCAAGTCATAAATTACCCCTAAGGAACAGCCGACGCAGAAAGCGCCGAGTGCGAAAAGAGCGTCGAAGAAGAGAAGACAATACGGCAGACCGATAAGGGCGACCGTGAGCGAGCGGAGGACTCCGAAGAGGACGGAGAACAGCGCGACGTACAGACGCAGCATGGGGTTGGTGAACACGAGATTCAGCTGCAAAGAAATGTGCGAGTCGGAGACACTAGAACCACACCGAAAATAGCCCTAAAGAGCATGAAAAGATAGCTTATGTACCATGTAGCGGACGAAGTGGTAGCCAATGGGCAGGACGACGACGACGGTAGAGAAGAACAGCGTCGCCGCCAAGCGAGGCGAGGAGGGCGCCAACGAAATGGTGGTCAGGTTGGCCAGCAGAAACAGTAGCGAGTATGCGGCGATGAAGGCGAACGTGTTCGTGCTCTACAAATTGTTAGGCTACTTTTATAGAAGAAGAAAAAAATGCCAAAAACATTTATTGAACTTGATTGACACCTGATAAGAAATCCACTTCTTCGTCATTGGAAGCGCCTCTCTCAGAACTGACGCCACTCCTCCACAGCAAGCACGCAGAAAGCTCTGAGAAACTATTCGCTTGCTGCATGAAAATATAAATGAAGCGCTTTAATTAAATACGTTCTTATTTTTTGTAGTAATACAATACATCTCTTGCTAACAATGACTCATCTCTTGCTAACAATGACTCCGCGATCGTGTTCTCGCTCGATTTGCACGCGAATTGTCTGCTCCGCGTCACGAAGACCGTAGTGGATGGCGAGCGAGAGGCGGTGCGTGGAAGAGAGAAGGAAGGGCGGCGGCGGATTCGTAAGGTACGCCGAACAACTCAAGGCGGGCAGCTTGTTAGAGAGGGCAATATGATTTACACCAGCATCTCATAGTGAACATCTTTTGTCTCTATAGACTTTTGTTTTCTTGAACATTTTAATATCTCTAAGACTGAAATAGATGCACTCATTTCAGGAAGTTTAACTTCATTTCCACACCGTCGCATGATGTTCTCTGCGATGAAGAAGTCGCCAAGGCGCAGCAGCAACCCTACCGTGTCCGCGTGGACGGCCCGCGACTGTTCGTACAGCATCTTAAACATTATGACATCATCATTAAGCCACTATGACGTCATCGTTCAGCCACTATGACGTCATCATCTAGCCACTATTGGCATTCCCTTCAAGTTCAATCAAACTGAAAGCTATCCAAACCCTGAGAAATTCCTCAAAACCACGCGATCCTCCAACTGCGACGGGCATCTTGTTAGCATCTTGCTCGTGACGAGTAATGAATTCGCCGTAGAAAAGATTGCGAAAGAGTGGAGAGCGAGGAGAGCACGGGAGACGTAGAACTCAAACGGAGAATCAAAACGGGCTGGGACATGGGTGGATATTTTTTAGAATATATTTAATAAGTAAAATGTTCTAATAAAATTATATTCATCCAATCTGAATAGTGGGACTTGTTTCCCGGCGACGACCAGACACTGGTCTGCGACGAAAGGGATGAAGCTGGCGAAAGTGACACGACTCTTCCGCTCGCAATGCTGAAGAAGGATGAAAGAAAGACTACTTTAATACAAGTCACCTTCTCTCCGCTGCGAGGGAACAACTCGATGAAAGGAGAAGGCATCGAACACTGGACAAAACATTATCGATTAGTTATTTCATAGAGTCATCAAATATGTCGTTTACAAAGCGCGCAAAAACCTGGAAGGTGTGAATTGTGATGGAGACGTCAAGAAGCAGCGAGTCACAGTTGAAGGCGCCTCGGTACGGGTCGGACGGGTCAACGGGGCACACCCTAGCCAGTGGCACCGGTGCACCTAAAATGGGGAAAAATAAATTTAAAACTGGAATAGAAATATATTCAAGAATAATGGGTAGAGCAAACTGCGACTAAAACGACGCCGGAGACAATTGATGAACTGCTTGATGAAATGCAAAACGGTCCAGTCTTGATCTTCTTCTTTCTCATCTAGCAATCGGATCATGATTAATTCCAGTTAACGGAGTGTCCGACAAAAAAAAGCTGTTCTTTTAACTTCCCATATGAATACGTTGTTGACCTAAAAGATCGATTGAAGGTATTCCAGCTTTATGAAATTCAGAATTCAGCCAGATATGTATTTGAGTTTTTTTTTATACAGTAGACAATCTCTTTGTAAAATGCACCCGTTGCTTAATCAAAAACAAGCAAGAAGTGCAGAAGAGGTAGGCTCTGCATCCCCCACCCCCCCGCTTCAAATATCACTCTATTTTCACCCAGGAATGATAAATGGTGTCTTCAGAGAAAAGCGAGGCAATGACAAAACTGAAGAGAGTTTATATAAGCGTGCGTTTCAAATTTGAAATTTTGTAATGGTCTTTAAATCAACGCCCATTGTTAGATGCATAATTTTATCAGTATATTTTCTTCTTTCGTTTCTTTAAGCTTTTAAATGTATCCACTTCCTTTATGAGGCGGTTAATTCTTTTTTTTTCTGAAAACAAACGACGATATTCTGATTGATTGACTGATGAGCAAATAATGAAACAATTGAAATGACGAACCGTCACCTTTTCTGAGAACATCGAAGAGTGGCCGCGAAGAGACTCGTCGGCTGCTCTGCTTCTGCTGCTCCTTTCCAAAGGACGCCTTCAATGACCTCCTCACGCGGCAGCGACCGGTGAACTTCTGAAAGAATCAGTC
The DNA here is from genome assembly GCA_945643635.1 of Allodiplogaster sudhausi. Taxonomy (NCBI): domain Eukaryota; kingdom Metazoa; phylum Nematoda; class Chromadorea; order Rhabditida; family Diplogasteridae; genus Allodiplogaster; species Allodiplogaster sudhausi. The sequence continues at coordinate 4,886,898 of CALZFC010000006.1, read as the reverse complement.
CAGATTCTGCTTTGAATCATGTCTACTTGCTCTGACAATGAGAGTGCTCATCAGAGCCAACCGCTCGCGATGGCAAACCTGCGCAAGAATGGTGAAAGAGACGGAGGCGCTCGCTGACCAACTTGGACAATTCTCTGGGAAAGGCCAGTCGGCCTCGATGTGAACAACAAGGTGCGCCGGGCTGAAAGGAACCAGACACCATTCACAGTCATTATAGAAAAAAAAGGTTGAATGTTTACATGCGTAATTTAACGCGAATGTTTACAATTTTATTGCAGATTCCGCTATTTCTAGTACAGTTCTCGAAAGGAAACATGCGCATAACTTATACCTACTGTAATAGCTACAGTACTGTATCTGTCTTTTTGTCCTCCTCTTCTTTATTTAGAATAAACCCGTTGTTCATTTCATAGGATGAGTTCATTGTAATCGTTCGCTTTCTTTGGCCCGAAGCATGCTCGCTTTGTCAGACGACGAAGAAACATTCGCACTCTGCCATTTCGATTGCGACCGTCCAAAGCAGTTGGCCGATTTCGTGCTTCTCTGACGTTCTCTTCTCTTTCACTGCCATTTCCAAAGCCTAAACAGAAGAAAACATTAACTATTATAGAGTTTTCATAGCAGAAAGATCTAAAATTTTCTTATTGGCTCAGAAAAAAATATTAGGGAAAAAAATTATTGATACTTAATTTGTAGATTAATATAAGCATTAAACACCTTTTCAATGAGCAGACGGAAGGAGCCTGCACTGTCTTCCTTGTAGATTTCATCTGTTTCTCCTCGCTAGAAATAAACTTTTTTTATTAAGTAAAAGAGCGAATTTATTGAAAATTTTCTCCACGAACGATCATCATTGTCGACCACGCGCGTTGAGAGTGAATGAGGAAAGTGAAGTGGAGGAGAATTTATCGATTAAAATATCTATGAATTTTGTCATTATGATATTATGCATACCAATATTCTTTTTTTTGGTTAAAAAAATGAATGCACTACTAAAGTCTACTTCATTAAATCGCCAAAGTTGTCCAAGTATAATATTTTGTCAGCGTCTAATTTATTCCAGGAATTATTCGGATACATTTTATTTAAAATAAACAAATAAACAGAGATGAAGGAACATGCGCATTGAATGTTAACGAATAAAATGTTTATGATTTCATCTCTTACTTTTACAATCAGATATGCGATTGACTCTTCGCGCAAATATAACTGTCGTCTATTGACTTCCGAACCGAAGTCGAATCAAACTACAAAAATCACCAATAATAGTTGGAATTATTGAACAGTAAAAGAAAGGCAACGCGCTATGTCGCAAAGTGAGACCAGATTGCAATTCTATTTACCTAACCCAGCTCCTAATTTAGTTCTCATTTTATCTTTCCCATCTCGTTCTATTCTTCTCTTCTCTTTCTCTAATCCCTTTCTCTTTCTTTCTCACTGTAACTCTCTTTCTATTCCACCACATCCAACGAGCACGTCCTTTTTGTGTGTGTGTTTCCAGTTCTCATCTACAAGTTCTTTATATATATTTCTCTCTCTCCCTCTCTCTTTTACTTTCCCTATCTCTCTCTCTATTATGTACCCCTGCCAATTCGGACCGAATTCGCTTCACCTCCCCGTTCAATTTCCAGGCGGAGGTCGCATCCTTTCACTCGACCAGCTCTCTTCTCTTTATTTGCCGCATCAGTTAAGACCCTCTTTGTCTCTTTGCCACTTGCTCATTTCGTTAAAATCGATGATTTTATTTTGCAGATGAAATTTCATGGCCTTGGCAACAATGAGCAACGCTGCAATTACACACCGGGCAGGAAGTGCGCTCTGGCCGCACTTTCCTGTTACTACGCAAAGTCGAGACACTCGGCGTCTATGTGGAAAAGTTCTGATGCGTGGACAAGGCGCTTCTTATCTGGATCCGGATGCAGAAGATCGTTTAAGGTAAGAAAGAATATTTTTGGTTTTAAACATTGTGTCCAGTAAAAAAAGAATATTTATGATTTTTTTAACTAAGCTAATATAAATATGACAAATCTATGTAGTTATTTTCAGATAAAAACGACTTCACTCACAGCAAATTGCACGCCACCACTCTCTGGCAACCACAACGACAGCGGCAACAGTCACTTCCACTGCGACGCCATCCACAACGACGATGACAACAGTGCCAATCTGTCAACTTTCGTTGTACCAAGCGAGGCTACAAGCAATATCGGGAAAAAGCGAGAAAAAAAGGTAGAGAACATGTCACCAAACTTATACATGAATGAGCACTATTATTTGCAATTTAAAAGAGTTCAAAAGTTGCATGTTGAGATGAACACACTCTATTTGTCTGATTGTACGTGTAGAAGATTCTGATAAACTTGTTTAAATAAAATATTTTGTCCCAATTCTTTTCATGCTCTATTTGCACTTGTAATAAAGTACCAATGTATGTATTTTGAGCTCGGATGAGAGAAAAAAATTATTAACCGGGGTGACCTTGTAAATTAATTGTGAAAAGGCGACAAGTGAAAAAGATTTAATACATAGTAATTCATTGCGAATGTTTTTCGATGCGGCAATGGCGGACAAAAAAAAATTCTTACCTTAGCGCGAACAAATTGTACGAAGGAACGACTGAAAGATTACTATAAAGTAAAGAGGAGACCGGGGAAATTTTATTGGGCATTTTCATTCAGCTATTCACGCGATTAACGCCAATTGGGTGCTCGTGGCAGGAGCCATTGAATGGCTGAGCGGTCAAAACGGAGAGCACCCGCTTTTAAGGGCCGGCAGGAGGCTGTGCGTGCGTGGGAGAGTCGCTGCTTCTTTCTCGATTGGACGATGGTCGATCGGAGGGAAGAGGCAGTGGGAGCAGAGATGGAGGGAGAAAGAGAGAGAGATAACAAGAGAGTGAGAAGAAAGAAGAGAGGAAGAGAGAGATAAGAAGAGAGAGAAGAAAGAAGAGAGGAAGAGAGAAAGCGAGGAATGAGGAGATAAAGAGAGAGAGAGAGAAAGCGAGGAATGAGGAGAGAAAGAGAGAGAGGGAGGAAAGCGCTGAGAGTGAGAAAGACAGGGAGAGAGAGAGAGAGCGAGGTATTCCTTTCGAACTTTATTAAGTGAGAACGGAAGCATTTGACTGCTTTGCCGACATGATCAATGAGTCAATACGTGCTGTTCTATCAGCTCCCTAATGGTACTGGAAGCTCAACCGTAATTTACATATTTGTATTTTCCTTACAATTTCTCTCAATTTCATGCTCTCTCGCCATTGTGTCATGCAAAAAGGCGCGAATTCAAAAATTAGTTTTTGGACTCCTTTAATTGAACGTGAATAGGATTTCAGTCAGAGAAAGAAAGAAAAAAATAGATAATGAGAGAAATTGCATGGAAAATATTTTAAAAAAAAATGGAAAGGGAGACTTATAAGTGAAGGTCCAAAGTTATGCTCCACATAACTCGCCCTTTTCTGTGCGTGACGGATAGAAGTTTGTTTATTAATTTATTTAAATACAGATATGTACATCGATCAAAACAATGCTAAAGATACGGTAGAGCAGTGAATAGGAGAAAACGAGAGAGAGAGAGAGAGAAAGAAAGAGAGAAACATTTCGTTGATCATAATTCCATTCGATCCTGTGGACTTACATTAGGCTGCTAATATCTTTCTTATCCGCGCTTTCCGGCCAGCAATCTGATCTTGAGCTCCTACAACGCATTTCATCCTTGTTTTCTTCTACAAATTCTTCTAAATCCATCTTACCGTTAACATTTGTAGAAATGTTATTTTATTTTCTACAAAGACTTGCCACAATGTGCGTTATGAACAGTCATATTTGCCGACTTTGACTGTAGAATAATTCTGAAGAAAAGGCTAAAAAATTTTTTGACAATGACGAGTTCTCCTTTCAGGAAGAGTGGCTTTTATTCTGCCTCATATTAGTGGTAATGCTCGGTATGTGTGTGTGGCAGGAGTCATTTATTCCCATTCGATTCGCTTGATTCCATTGGCCTTTCTCTCCCTCTCACTCTCTCTCTCTCTTTCTCTCTCTCTCTTTCTCTTCTCTCCCTTTCTCTCTCTCTTTCTTCTTCTCTCTCTCTCTCTTTGTCATTAATAGCCAGCGGAAGGAGTGAAGTGCGCGATATATCCTAAGGCAATTTGATGCTTTTGCCGGGTTCGGTGTCTCTCCCCGCTTGAGAGTCACCTCGCGTTTCCCCTGGGCAGCACATGCTGGTCGAGTGGACGAGCAAATGTGCCCGTTTAATAGTGCAGGAGAGGGAAATCATAAAGTGCAGAGAGAGAGAGAGAGAGAGAGAGAGAGAGAAAGGGAGAGAAAGAGAAAGAGAGAGAGAGAGAAAGAGAGAGAAAGAGAAAGAAAGAGAGATTGGGGTGGCGAAAGAGAGAGAGAGAGAGAGAGAGAGAGAGAGAGATGGCGAAGGAGAAAGAGAGAGTGGTAGAAAGAGAGAGAATAAGAGAGAGAAAGAGAGCGAGAGAAAGAGAGGGAGAGAGAAAGAGAAAAAGGGAGAGAGAGATAGAGAAAGAATGAGAGAGAGAGGCATGATTGAAAAGAAAGATAATAAGAGGATAGCCTCACAGATAGAAAATAGAAATAATTGTCTTAGTAATGAAGAAATGCGCGCGTTGCGGGGTGGGTTAATGATGGAAAATGGAGGAGGTAGAAGTCGAGTGTAAGCTTTCTCTTTCTCTCTCTTTTTCTTTCTCTCTCTCTCTCTCTCTCTCGTTTTGTCAGTCTTCCTGCCTTCTCTCTCTCCCTGCCAGTCTTACAACTCCGTTCTGTCTCTCTCAAACCCACTCAGTGTCTCTCTCGCTTTCTCTCTCTCTCTCTCTCTCTCTCTCTCTATCTTGCTCGCTATGTTCGTCAGAGCGGGTTCCGACGGAAATGTATGTATGACTTCGACGGCACAAGTCATACTGGCCAAAGGTGACATTTTCATGTATGCGAAGTATCAAGAAGGCCGGTTTTGTAGATACATAATTATACACATATCTTTGTCTGTCCTCTCTTTCTCTTTCGTCAAGTCTCTCTCCCTCTCTCTCTCTCTCTCTCTGTTGCGTTCTCTTGGGCCTATTGTCTCTCTCTCACTTTCTCTCACTCTCTCTCTCTCTCTTTCCCTCTCTCGCTTTAATCCCAGGCCTGGAACAGACATGCAAAAAGGAGATAATGAAGCACTTGGTCTATAAATATTTGTGCACATCCGCAGACTTTCCGATTTTTAAACCGTCTAGATTCTCTCAAGAAAGAAGACGCGTTGATCCTTTGTGCAGAAAGACGTCTTTACTTTCATTGTATAGATATTTATGTCGAAAATAGCCACTGAATATATCTTTCAAACTTTAGATTCTCAGAGAAACGAATGCCTGGATTTTCTTCAAATTGCTTACGTTTAGGTAAAATGCTGTGACAATGAGAAGTTTTCGATAGAAGTCATTATAATATATGTACATCTGTACAGTAATTCTTGCTCCTATTTTCTTTTTTCTGCCCTTCTGTGCTCTGTTTTTCTTCTGCTTTATTATTCTCATTTTTTTGTCTAATTCTTCAGATCTCTTTCTTTCTCTCGTTCACTCTCTTTCTCTCTCTCTTTCTCTCTTTCTCTCTTTCTCTCTCAATCTGTCTCGTTCTCTTCTACTTCTCCCTTTCATCCCCTATTAATCTCATCACAAGTCGTAGAACAAGGAAGAAGAAAAAATACTTAAATTAGGCATGTATCCATATGATTCCAGACAATTGCAGACTTCTCCCTCTTTATTTTTTATTTTCATCGACTTCCTGTCTTCCACACATAATCTTTCTTTCTCTCTTCTCTCTCTAACTGCTTTACTCTCTCTCTCTCTCTCTTTCTGTCTATCTCTTTCTCTCTTACTCTCTTTCTCTCTCTTTCTCTCTCACTCTCTTTCTCTCTCACTCACCTCTCTCTCTCTATTGTCTTCCTCCTTTACCAACCGGCACGGGGAAACAGAAGCTTCTTTCCTTTTGCTTGTCCGATTATCCTTCTTCTTGAGACGGTCGCCACCTGAATGGAGAGCTGGAAAGCATAGAGTGCTGAGAGAGAGAAAGCGAGAGAGAGAGAGAGAGAGAAGACATAAATAAAGGCGCGCCTAGAAAGTATAATTAGAAAGAGATTGAGAGCGAGAATTAAAGAGAGCAAGATAGAATCAGAGAAAAAAAGGAAATTAGTGTCAAAAGGAAGACGAAAAAGACTTGCACGGGACAGAGATGAGAAGATGAGAAGAAGAAGAAGAGGGTGGAAATCATGTGATGCCTCTTCCATATAAATCTACTCACTACTATACATACATACATCATTGTTGTCAAACTATTCTTGTCTCGGCTATTCTCATTTCTCTTCTCTGCCTTTCTCTCTCTCCCACTCTCTTTCTCTCGCTCTTTCTCTCGCTCTTACTCTCTCCCTCTCTCTTGCTCTCTCTCTCTCTTTTTCGTTCTCTCTCTCTCTCTCTCTCTCTCTCTCTCTTGCTCTCTCTCTCTCTCTCACCATCTCTCTCTCCATTTATTCTCCAGGCTTACTCACCTTTTCACTTTTCACAATATGTCCGCTCCTGACCAACCTATGCGCGCAAAATACGGAGAAAACGAAATCAGTAAGAGTAATCAGAATAGACGTCTCTCTCGCTCTCTCTCTCTCTCTCTCTCTCTCTCTCTCTCTCTTTGACCCCCTCTATCTCAAACTCTCTCCATTCTCGCTCTCATTTCCCTCTTTTCTTCGCTCTCTCTTCGCTAACCTCTCATAAAGTCGTCCAGCTACCTGCTTTTTCATTTCATTTGCATACATGTATGTATAGTAGAATACATATATACATACATACATGTATGTATATTACCTAACTCCATTCTAATTACGTTAGCTCTCACTCTCTCTCCTCTTATTTCTCTCTCTTTTCCCCCTCTCTCTTTTCGTCTCTCTCTCTCTCTCTCTCTCTCTCTCTCGCTTCCTTTCTTTCGTTTCATTTTCCCTCGCTTCTCTCCCTTTACCATTCCAAATCACAACTTCCTCAAACTCAAGATGCTATTCTAGTGGCGTCCAAGGAATGATGATCTTCCTCTCATTATATGCATGTCAGATATCCGAGAGAGAAGGGATTAGTTCTCTCTCTCTCTCTTCTCTCTGGCTCTCTCTCTATCTCTCCTTCTTTTCACTATTTTTTCAATCTCTCTTTTAACTCACAACTATCTATCTCTCTCTCTCTCTCTTCTTTTCTCTCTTTCCCCTCACTCTCTCTCTTCTCTTTCCATTCTCTCTCTGTTCTCTTTCCATTCTCTCTCTCTCTTTTCTCTCTCCCCTTCACTCTCCATCACTCTCCCCCCCCCCCCTTTCTCTCTCTCTCTCTCTCTCTCTCTCTCTCTCTCTCTGTCTCTCTCTCTCTCTTCTCTCCCTCTTTTGTTGACAAACGCTTCCACTTCTCCGGAATAAATACCATCGTGTGCCATGGCACTTGATTGACCTCAACAATAAGCCATCCTCGAGAAGGAAGAAGAAGAAAAGGAAGATGTTTCTTCCTTCCCGCTTCTCGGCCAATCATCATTATTATTCTGCTTATTATTATTCTTATTTTCCAGAAGCCAGAAGCCTCTCTCTAAATCGCACTCACGCGTACATTTATCTGCGTAAGAGAATAGGCAAAGAATAATCCCCGGAGTGCATAAGCGTAGTCCGTAGAGATTTCGTTGTGAATACTATTGTTTCTTTCTCTCTTTCTCTCTTCTCTTTCTTCTATCATCTCTCTCTTATCTCTCTCGCTTCTAACTGTCTTTCTCTCCTCTCTCTCACTTTCATGGTATCTCTGCTCTACCTTGTTTCACTCTCTCTCTCTTTAATTTCTTTCTCTTACAATTAGCTTTCTTTGTCTGTATCTCTCACTCCCTTCTTTCTATCTTTCTCTATTCTTTCTCTCAATCTCTCTCTCTCTCTTATCCCCCTCTCTCTCTCTTGTCTTTTTCCCTTGTAGCTTACTCGCTCCTTCTCAGTCTCTCCATGATGGGGCCACTGACCAGGAACTGAGAAGCCGTTCATTTATTTAAGAGTAAACACATTCATGTCATTATTTACGTGTATGTGTTGAACACTGAATTAGCGTTTTTTCTGGGAAAAAATAAGTAGATAAAAATGGCTGGGCGAATCCTCTTAATATAGAAGCTTATTACTACTACGCGTGGGCTTGATAGTAATTGAGGAGATGTGAGGGTAGTTCTAGTCATATTGCGTAGAACATTGAGGGGGGGGGGTATGTTCATGTCAACATGGACGACATTTTCCTACTCAGTAAATGAAAAAAACGTTATTGACAGGATTGCGCAAGGCTTATTAAAAGGCCTGCCAATAAGCCTTTTTCACGACGCTGAAAGGCTGATTAACAGGATTCTTTTTGTGAAATGCACCATGCACTGTCTTTAATTTCTCAGGGCTGCATATTTCATTGCGGTTGAAGCGCATTAATAAAACTGTCTTTATGTGTGGCTTACAAACGTTAAAAGTGTAAGAAATATTACAATAACGGTATAAAAAGTATAGGTTAGTCACTCAGTAATACACTTAGTACATGGAAGGACAGCTTAGTAGGCATCGACATGAGCAAATATTGTTTGAATGCGAGAAAAAAGGAAAACAAATTATGGATTCCCTAGAATAGAACGGCAAAACAGAACAAGAAAAAAATGGGAAGGGGCGACCTATAGAAAAAAAACTAAGACATAAAACAGATCCACGTGCAAGAAGGAGTGGCCTTGTTACATAACCGTATGCTATAAGTGCCTCTATGATGAGAGGCGTGTGACAATCAGGGACAAGGTGAGAGCGAGAGAGAAGCGAGGAAAAGAGAAAAAGAGAGAAGAAAAGAAAGACCATGACCGGCAACGAAGTTTATATGACAAAACAGGGACGCACAATCAATGCATGAGAGAAGGGACACAAAAACTGTACGGCAAGGGAGGGAGAGGGTGGGAATGGACATGGGAGGGGGCATGAGAGGGCCCTTGTTAGGGTCATTGATGGCACCCTCTCAGGGTCAGGAGGCGGCAAAGAGATCGATGACGGCTGCGACGGAGAGGGGGACGGCCTTGCCTGGCTGGCCACCACCACTTCCACTCCGATCGCTTCGTTCCCAGCCATCGATCCGCGACTTGAGCAGCTCCAGCTTCGAGCGGAGTTCCGTGTGTCGCTGGCACATCTGGCATTACCAATATAGTTTTTAATAAGTATTTTAATTAATTAAAAAGAATTAATTGTTTCAAATACATATTTGAACTAAACGTAATGAATTTATGGGTTTTAGGATTTGTAACAGACCTGGAGAAAAGAGAGGGAGGGAGGGAAGGGAAGGGGTCAACGAACCAAGCCCGCAGAGATCGAAGAGTCCCGTGACTGCGAGGTCGAAGTTGGCTTCTCGCAGTTCTTTCATAACCGAGTCGCGAGAAAGAGTCACTGAAGAACCAAAGGGCCTGTCAGGACATCAGGCATCATCAGAGAGAGGAGAGAGCACGGTCTGGAAGGAGAGAGAGAGAGAGAGAGAGAGAGAGAGAGAGAGAGAGCGGAGAGGGGGGAGTAAGTAATGGATAATGGCATCTACCGAAAGTGTTTGAAGTAGAATCTAACGAGACATTGATATAACATAGACCAAAAGCAGCAAGAAATATCCAACCGCATCGTAGTTGTTCTCCTGAAGCAGATCAGCCATTCTAGCGTGGAGGGAGGAGAGGCTGAGGAGATCGTCAGGCAAACCATCAAGGGAAGCACACTCCGCCAGGGCATCTCAAAAGGTAAGACATTGCAAATTTTCAACACTGCGGAGGAAAAATCGGAATACAAGATGAAACCAAATAAAAAGAAAAAATATATATAGCCCGCACGTTTACCTTCCTGATGACAATGAGGAGGCTGCTCGTACTGCGCGATGCGGTCGCGTTGCGTTCCTCTAGCAAGGCAGCGCAGCACGAACCTAGTAAACAAAGAATATTTGTTTGCTGAATAAAATACTATTAAAGTTCGCGAACTAGCAAAATTATTTTGTAAGAAGGTTGTGGTTCACGACTAAGATACGGTATAAAGTATACAGTAACCCTGTGAAGTAAATAAAACTTCACCAACAAATATAAAAAAAACCTCTTTCGAATGCTTCCGCAATAGATGAGCAGGAGGAGTGCTCGACCGGTGCATCGCCGGCGAAGACTCCGCTCAGAGAGTTCCATCAGGCTGAAGAAAGCTAGTTGATTATAAAAAAAAAACAAGTTTCTCGCTTTCAACAAGCCTACTTAAATACACCAAAAACCCTCTAGTTTCTCAAAAAAAGCTTTTCTTTTTCTTTCTTCTTTTTTAAATAAACACTTCCCCTTTTCAACAGGAAAGCTAACGAAAGTAGTAACGGCTTCAGTAACAAAGCGGGTACACCGGTCACAAAATCTTTAGAGTTCCACCAGCTGCATAAATAACGAAAAGCAGCTACATATCCTCATACTTCTAATTCAACTTGAATCACCTATGTATAAACACCATATATAATTACGACAAATAAAAACATTCTCTCAACCTTGAATTCTTGATCGAGCAGCCCGCATGTGCGATCGAGACCGCGCTTCTTGCATACGCGCTCCATCACCTCAATCAAACGAGTTTCGCTGGCCATATAGCTTATTCTTCTTTTCGAAGAAAATGGGTATCAGAAACAGAAAATGGAAACAAGTTAGCTAAAACAAAAAGAGCAAAACCTTATTGTTATCATTCGCATGAATGTCGCTAGGTGCGACACCAATCAGAGTCGCACTTCGCGTACTGCAGTCACTAGATTCTGTTGACGACCTTACTTCATTCTAAAAGGAATAACACTGGCAACTGTTAAAATAATCATCATAAACTAGCGAAAAGAACGACGAGAAGGTTCTAGTTGCGTCATGGCAAGTACGAGAACGGCAGGGTCAGCACCATCCTCTTGAATCCGACAAAAAAAGAGAAATATTCGAATAAATATGTAATAGAAAAAACATTTTCTAATAAAAGGGATAAAAGCAGGAAAACCTCAAAGGGAACGAGAATAGCCAAACGTGCGAGATTTTCTTGGCTCACTTGTTGGCAGCAACAACATCAAACTACAAGTAAGATCGGCGACACAGCGTATTTCCTGATAAAAGAAGCTTCTTCATTATAGTATGTCTATAGGCGCCAAATAAAAAAGACAAGTAAAGAGAAACACGAATATACATAAAATGAAGAGAATCCACATAGCCAGCTTTCCAAATTTCGAAATCTTGTTAATTAGACTTGCAGAATCCTGTTAATAAGCCTTGCACCCGAAATTCCTGTCAATAAGACTTTCGCCCCGTGAAATCCTGTTAATGAGCCTTTGCATGTGCACAATTCCATCAATCAGCCTTTTTTCTTGCACAATCCTTTTAATCAGCCTTTTTTGTCGAACAATCGTTTTAATCAGCCTTTTTTCATTTACTGAGTAGACGAGAGGAGATAAGTTCGACAAGAACGTTATCATCCTGTCGTAAGGCTGATTTTGATTTTAGATTTAGCGAGATTAAAGATGTTTTTTAATCTACAACCTCGATTATATCTCCTTCTTACAATTAGATAGTGACAGATGAGGAGAGGGAGAGGAGTGAGGGGTAGCGAAGGCGAGAAAGAAATATGTACAGAGAAAGAGAGAGAGAGAGAGAGAAATAGAGAAAGGATAACAGCGAAAAGGTGAGACGGGAACAGGGGAAGCCGAGGGCGAGACACGGAAGGAAATTAGAGATTGAGATTATGGCAAAAAAGACCGTCTAAAGACCACGAAGTCGCGCGAAAACAGTGTATGATCAAGAGAGAATACTCCTTGCCTATTAAAGGGTCGATCTGGCTGGTGACAGTGCGACTGCATATCAGAAGAAATTTTTTTCGCTCTCCTTTTCTCTCTCTCTCTCTCTCTCTCTCTCTCTTTCTCTCTTTATTACACGCACTATTTCCATGCGCTCTCGCGTGCTTGCCCAAACTTACTGTACATTCTTAGTACTTCCAATCCTCAAATATAGATGTCGTCTAAATTCGTTCTCTCTCTATTAGAGCTTCAATTCAACTTAATGCTGTTAACAGGGATAGTCCACTTCTTGTTACTATATGTATACATACATAGTTTTTTTTTAATTTTTGTTTTCTTTTCGTTTTCTTTTTTTTATTTCTTACAGTTATTATTTTTACCACGTGTCTTTTCATTCATACATATGCAACACCGTAAGAAATTATTTGAATTAACCTGGACAAGGTAGAGAGATACTGGAAAGAAGAGAGAGAAAAGGAAGAGAGAAAAAGAAGAAAGGAAAGGAGAGCGGAAAATTCCTTCTGATATGCACGCACTTTGGCAGGAACGCACCATTTAAATGGTCTAATTTTTGTCGTATTTTGTAATTTTTTTAACGCTTTCTGAATACTGTGCTAAATATTTGTCCGCATCAGGAAAATATAAAAAAAACCTTACCTGTCTGTTATAATATCCTCTCGATGGAGAGGACAAGGGCAAAGCAGACAAACAGAGAGGGAGAGAGAAAGAGAGAGATAGAAATTTCTAGAGAGAGTGTGAAGAGAGATAGACAGAAATCGGGAGAAGGAGAAGCCTTAGCTAAGTGCCTTGTACGGTACCTCAACAGCTGATGAATGAATGATATCATCACATTTCGGCTTAAAGTAGGTCTCCGGCGAATAGTAAGCATGTCGTTTTTTAATCATAGATGAGCTCGTATCATCGTAAAACTTAGATAAAAACAGCGAATTCTGAGGTGCTATTCATATTTGCGTAGCGTGACATGGAAAAATAAAGATAATAAGGCGTCAGATCATCATAGGAAAAATCTGGGCGTCCGAATTCTTCTTCGGCCGTCCGATAATTTTTAGCCGCCTGATCACATACAGGGAAGTGTGACAAATCTGACACGCTTATCGCTTTCCAAACAAGCTTGACAGAATCCTGTGTACTCTTCATTATTATTATCAACGTCAAGAAAAGTGCATTATGGTCAAGTAACGGCTTAAACCTTGAACATATTTTTGAGACGCCTTAATTTTAATTCGATGTTTTTTTTTATGCCATGGGACGGTTATACATATTTTGGTCGAAAGCCGATACTTGATTTGAGCCGAATTATCTCTCTCTCTCTCTCTCTCTTTTTCTCTCTCTTGCTCGCTCTCTATTTCATTTCTCTCACTCTCTCCCTTTTCCCCGCTCTCTCTCTCTCTCTCTCTCTAGTTCCTTCTCTCCCATTCCCCATTCTTGCTTTGCTCTCAGTTCTTCGTGTTTTCCTGCGTTCTTGACCCGCCAAACAAGTTTCCATGACTTCCGATTCCGCAATGCACTCAAGTCTTCCTCCATGTTCAGCACTTCATAAGGGCCTCAGAGAAAAAAAGAAAAGCTGAAAAGACACTTGTTTTGGTTGCTATTATTGTAAGATAACAATAAAATATATACATATACTATACATATACTATACATATACTATATATATATATATATATATATATATATATATATAACTAGATGAATCGCAACAAACTATTGAACTAATCTACTTCGCTTGATTTTATTTCTCGTTTTTTTTTTTCTTCTTCTGAACTAGATCCGCTCATCTGGCATAACCAACCGACCATCTTGACTTTGGTTATTGAAATATCACTGAATAAAATATGTATTTAAATGCCGATTTTATCCATAAAATTGCATATTTGGTTTAAAAAAATTGCCACTTTAAATCTGTTTCCGCATTTTGAGCCTTCGTTACCAGGAATTGCTGAGCATGTACCTTGCCCCACATGTCGTTTTCAACTAATCACAGTGCTAGCTTCTTCTGCTGGGCAGTGGAAAGGCCGAAATCGTAATTATTGTTTTCAACAATGGAGTCTCAGTGCCAGCTGGTGATTCTGGGGCGAGTTTCTTGAAATAGTAAATTACTACTACTCAACGTGAAACATCATCACTTGTATGTATCTCTCTGTTTATATCACTCTCTCGCTCTCTCTCTCTCTCTCTCGCTCTCTCTCAGTCTCTTTCTCTCGTTCTCAGTGACAGCCAGTGATAAATAACAGAATGCGAGATCTCCATAATCCCAGTTTTTCTCTCTCTCTCTATAACCTCTAATATTCCTCCCGTCCATTATTCGCGCTTAATAAGGGAGGGTATAGCTCGGGGAACACATAAATTTGCACTGCCCGCTTTGTACAGTTATTACGTAACAAAGGGATGATATAGGGAAAGAGAGAGAGTGAGAGATAGTGAAAGAGAGCGAGAGAGAGAGAGAGAGAGAGAGAGAGAGTGAGTGGGAGAACAAGATAAGGGCCAGAAAAAAAGAATACGAATACAAAATGGAACAGTCGGCCTTTCGACACTTTCATTCACGGATATGTACTTGAGATCTGAAGGATGTCAGCTCAGAGTCGTGCTTATGTGGATTCTCGGATAAATGTAACGAATAACATTAGTTACGCTGCACGATACATTCTTCCTTATTTGTGAACTTTTCAATGGCGCTTTTATACATTGCCATTGTTTTGCTTATTGTTAGATATAGAAGGATATCCGCCTCGTCTCCTAATTGTTTGGATATCCTTCTATGTATATCTTCCTTGTTATCCTGATCTTCTGAGCGCGATGACTTGTTCACAGCCGAGACAATTATATACACTTTAGACGATAAAGGAGATAAAGGGAAAGAGATAAAGGTGAGATATGCTCGAGAACGGAGATAAATGAGTGCCCTTTGGTTGTTTCAAAGCTTCCTTGCGCCGGAAATAATTAAATAGCCAGACAAATTCCTCGATTCGACAGCATTGCCCTTTATCAGTTCTCACTTTCTTTATCGCTCTCTCCCTTTCGATGGATTTACATATGTATTTTACTTTATAAATTTTTTTAAAATCATTATATTCATTAGCATTTCAAGTTCCTAAAGATTGGCACCTTCGATAAAAATTTTTTTTTTTTTCTATTCATAGTCAGTATTTATGCAGTTCTACATCTTAAAACTTAATTCTCAAATTTGCACACTGCCAAATTTTAAATTAAGGAAAACAGAATAACGAGCCAGAAGATCTCGAATATTTTAGACGTTCGGATGTTGTTTTGTGTGATGGCAGAATTCGTGGAAACAACCCTTTACAGTTTCCGGCCTTCTGGAATACGGGTGATGCGATGGAAATGGGAAGAGGCGTAAAAAAATTAAGTGAGTAAGGGAGGGAGAGAAAGAGAAAGAGAGAGCGA
Organism: Allodiplogaster sudhausi; assembly: GCA_945643635.1. Lineage (NCBI taxonomy): Eukaryota > Metazoa > Nematoda > Chromadorea > Rhabditida > Diplogasteridae > Allodiplogaster > Allodiplogaster sudhausi. The sequence goes on along the minus strand of CALZFC010000006.1, from coordinate 4,871,660 downwards.
GACAAAGAAAGAAAGAAAGAGGGAAAGAGAAAGAGAGAAAGAAGAGAGAGAGAAAGAGTAAGAGAGAGAGAGAGAAAGAGTGAGAAGAGGGATGCATCGGATAAGGGCACCATATCCGGGAGATCCTCCGGCGGGTGATTCCAATGTCCTTTCCTACGGGGCCCATTTCCGTAGGCACATACATAACATAATGGAGCACAGACACGTTCTAGATCACATGTGGATCTTTTGGTGTTTCTGTTCTTTCTCACCTTTTCTCCTTCTCTCTCCCTCACTATCTCTTTCTTTTTCTCCATCACTTTCACTTTCTCTCGTACTCTATCTCTATCTCTTTCGCTTTCTCTCTCTCTCTCCCGCCTTATGCCTCTATCCTTCTCTCTCTCGCGCGCGCTTTATGTGTCCCTCTCTCTCCCTCTCTCTCTCTCTGTCTCGCTCTCTCTCACTCGTCCCCTTTCCTCGATTCCTCTTAATTCGTCCGGCCATAAATTGACTACAAGCATGTATTTCGACTAGCTATCCTTCCATTGTATGCAATAATGTGCTATGGCTTCTCCTATTTATTTTGGCCCTCTTTTTCCTGCATTTCTTCATTACTCAATCATGTTATGCCATTAATTTTCTCTCTTTTCTTCCTTCCTTGTTTCCTCTTCTCTCTCTCTTTCCCTTTGTGTCCCACACTCTCTGTCTCGCACTCTCTTTCTTAATGTGCATTTCTTCTATTTTCTCCTTTCTCTCTCTCACTTTCTCTCTCTTTCTCGCGCTCTCTCTCTCTCTTATCCTCTTTCTCTCCTTTGGTCTTCTAGAACACGACTGCTCCTGATGAAAAGATGCATGATGCATTGGAGGAGGCATTGTTGACGCCGTCATTCGTTCATGTTCTCACGTTGAGTCCATTTTCTTTTCTGTTTCTCTTCTCTCTCTTTCTCTCTCTCTCCTTCTCTCTCTCACCTTCTCGTCTTCCGCTCTCTCGCTTCTTCTCTGCCCTCTCTCTTCATTCATCTCACGCTCTCTCTCTCTCTCTCTCTCTCTCTGTTTTCTCTAGCTCTCACCTAGCTCGTTATTCTCTCTCTCTCTCTCTCTCTCTTTCTCTCTCTCTCTCTCTCTCTCTGTTTTCTCTAGCTCTCACCTAGCTCGTTATTCTCTCTCTCTCTCTCTTTCTCTCTCTCTCTCTCTCTCTCTCTCTCTCTCTCTCTCTCTCTTGCTTCCTCCTTCCCACACCAACGCATCCTCTTACCATCCTCTCTTGATCTCTTGGCCATATTCCTCCCATTGCCGGCCACGCCCCCTTTCCCACATCTCACCACCATCAACCAGAATGGCCACGTGATTCTTCCTCTTCTTCCTCTTCCTCGTCGCATATTTCGCCATTCCATTTGCTTGTATATTTTCCCGCCAATTATCTTTTTTGAATACCGCCGTTATTTTCTCTCCTTCACAACTCCCACCCACCAGGAGCGTGGCGACAAGAAAAGCATCTCACCTTCTCTCTCACGCCCTTCATCACGCCTCATTGCCGCTCACTCAAGCACGCGCAGAAAATAGTTCCGGCTTTCGTACGAAATTTAAACAACAACAAAATTTTTTTCCGTATTGTACCAATCCGTCGAACATTATTGTTCCGCATTATGTGTGAGATTTCAGTATATACATACATATGAACTATCTAAAGAATTATTGTCTCGAATTGAAATGTAACGCATTGACTGTACCAAATGTGTTCCATGTTGCCTCTGAACGGGCAATCTTCTTGGCCTCGGCGGTCTCCTGCTTAGTATTTCTTTTTCGTCTTCGCTTGAAAGAGTTCAATCTCTCATTTCATTACCGCTCTATTCTGCGGTCTGGCGGCATTATATAATTGACAAAATGGCGACTGTCTGGACTCGTTGATCATGTCAGCCCGGTGAAAACCTATCCGGGATCGAGACGGGGGGGGGGGGGGGGTCATATTGCCCCCCTCCAGGTTAGACCTCCAGTCCATCGGGACTGTGGTCTACCCTTGGGGAATATTTGTGTCTGTGGTGTTCCTTCCTTCTTCCTTCCTCCTTCCTCTTCCACACACTCGAATGCACCACATCACAAGGAAGGCGAAGCCGTGTCAACACCACGCGCACTCGTTTCAAGGAGAAGGTCGCGCAGTTCGTAGGCTGTCATTTTGTATCTCTCTCTCTCTCTCTCTCTCTCTCTCTCTCTCTGCATCTCGGTCTCTTCTTTCTTTCTCGCTCTCTCGCTCTCTCATTCTCTCTCTCTCTCCCGTTTGTCTTTCGACATTTCCTTTTTCTCTAACATGTCACCTTCTTCCTTCTCTTACTTCGTCTATCTCCTAATATCTCCTCATGCCTGTTTCTATTTCCGTTGTTTTCTTGAGTACCGTCTCGTTTGGCTTCAGCTGTCATTTGTTCGCTTTTATTTTGCTCTCGTTGCTCCCTCTTTGTTTTCTCACTCTCTTTACTCTGCCTCTCTCTCTGTTTCTCTCTCTGTTTCTCTCTTTTATCTTTCTCTCTCACTCTACTCCTTCTCTCTCTCTCTCTCTCTCTTTCTCTCTCTCTCTCTCTTCGACCCGTGTCAATCTCAGAGCCTTTCTTTTCGCCTTTCCATTTCCAATTCTGCCGTTCGCTGCTCCTTCTCATCCTCTAATCTGTCTCCGATCATTCTCTCGCGCTGACAAATGGCACACCACACAGAGTGGAATTTGTTCTCTCCCGTGGGCTAGATTTGCTACCACGTCATGCATCTGGAATAGTCTCTCTCTCTTTCTCTCTCTTTCTTTTTCTCTCTATCCCTCTCTCTTTCTCTCCCTTTGTCTCTTTATCTCACTCTCTCTCTCGTTCCCGTTGCGTCTTCTTTATCTTCTCTCACCCTTTCTCGCTCCTCATTGGCTATATCCGCTCCTAAATCTCTCTCTCTCTCTCTCTTTCTCTCTCGCTCTCTCTTTCTCCCTCTGCATCTCCCTCTCTCTTTCTCTCTCCCTCTCCCTCTCTCTCTCTCCCCTCCACTCTCCCCCTTGGCCTTTCGCCAGCGGTCGGCTACCATTGTTCTCGTCTCCAATTTGTTAGTCACACCCTCTTCTCTCTTCTCTTCCACCTAAATCATTGTCCTTCTTTGCTTTTCTCAATGCGCTTCTGGCTCCTCGTTTACCGAGAAGTCATTCTGGCGACGTTCTCCATTCTCGGATGGTCGTCTCTTTTTTCACCATTCGGTTATGCCTTTATTTTATTCTAACAGCATCCATCCTTTTCCTTGCTTTATTATTTGCACACTTTTCACTGTCCTTGACATGAGAGAGAGACCGATAGAGAGAGAGAGAGAAAGAGAGGAAGAGAGAGAGAAAGAGAGAGAGAGAAAGAGAGAGAGAGAGGCTTTGCATTCTTTGGAGGCTTGACAGGCTGCTTTCTGGGCATGACATTCCTATCAGTTTCTATTTGCTTCTTTCTCTATCTGTCTGTCTTTCTCTTATCATATAACACACTCTCGCATTCTCTCTCTCTTCTTCTGTCTCTCTGTCACTCTCTCTCTTTCTCTATTTCTCTGTCTCTCTCTCTCTTTCTCTCTCTCTCTCTTTCTCACTCTCTCTCTCTATTTCTCTCCTCTCTCTCTTCCTCTGTCTCTCTGTCACTCTCTCTCTTTCTTGCTCTCTCTCTCTCTCACTGGCTGTCTTACTCTCGCACCTCTCTCGCTTAACTTCCGCTTACCCACGCAGTGTTATCACGTTGCAAATGATTCAGCTGCTCCTTGTTAGCAAGTGATAAAGTCATACACGTCTGAATTACTACTTTTCAACCTTTTTCGACAAACCATGTGATCCAAAAAATTTTTACTTTTTGACTTTTATCAAACCATGTGATTCAAAAATGACAAAAAAAATAGCTTACCAAATGCTCAAACGAAAGACAGATACACCACATCATTTTGCTGCATGTTCTTTTGATAATTTGTGCCTTTGCTGAATCTTTTTTTTTTCTGCTCACAATAAGTATAACCTTACCATTACATGTGGGTCTATATGTGTGTACTTTGCCCTTTCAATGACTCATTTCAAATTTGCAATCTGCAAAGCGGAAAAAAATTCAGACACATCCCTTTGTACAGTTAAACGAACATTGACATTTGACTTCTCTCTATATATATATCTCTCTCTCTCTCTTCTCTCCTTCTGCTCTCTTTATATCGTTATCTCGATCTCTCTCTCTCGCTTTCTCTCTCTCCCTCTCTTTCTCTCGTTTAGTTAATAAATAATTAACTGTCCTTCTGTGCGACTGCTGCATAGGCCGAATGTAAAGGAAAGTGCAAGATGATAAAGGTTGAATGTTAAGACATAAAACTTGATATTTACATGTCTTCCTGATTGAAATATTGTTGAATTTTTGCACTTGTCCTGTAGGTCTGCCAGAGATTTAAAGCGTCCGTTACCAACTTCATTTTCATTCATCAGCCCGCTCGAGGTTCTTCTCATGGTTAGGTCCTTGTTTAAGGAAACTATAATTAAAATATAAAAAAGTAAAAGTTTAATCCCTTTGACTCTTTAAATAGAAGTGAGTAGCACATAGATTTGTACATCTCTTTCAGCTTGTGAATTTACAGATACATATATTCATCGAATTGACTTGTGAAATTGAATGCTACAGTTGAATTGCCCATGTTATTAATCTTGAGAAGGTGGGGAGATTCTGCTCTCTCTCTCTCTATCTCTCTCACTCTCCCTTTCTCTCTCTCTTTCTTTCTCTCTCTCCCTCTCGCTCTCGCTTAAATCCGTCCCTCGAGTTTTCTGAGAGAGAAACACGAGTTGTGCGGGGCAGGAGATTCTGCCACTTTCTTTATCTTTTGATCGTCTCTTGTTTTAGTTCTCTGACTCTCTGTCAGCACTTTTCTCATAATCCTGCTTTTCGCTCTCTCTCTCTCACACTCTCTCTCTCTCTGTCTCTCTTTCCGTTTGTTTCTCTCTCTCTGTCTCTCTTTCCGTTTGTTTCTCTCTCTCTTACACATTCTTACTCTCGCCATCACAGACGACAAAATCCTGACAACATTGGACATCAGCATAATACGGAAGACCCTTGCGTCGGGTGGTCTGTCTTTGCTTTGCTATATCAGAAATCAGAAAAATCTTCTCACCGAAGCCTCTGCTAACTTGGCAAGATTTACTCTGTTTCACTGATTCCAACTGTTTTACGTCTCTCTCTCTCCCTCTATCTCTCTCTCTCTCTCCTTCCCTCGCTCTCTCTCAGTCTCTCTTTCTTTCTTTTCTCTACCAATCTTTCCTCTTCGCTGTTTCCCCTTAATAATATCTCACATCAGGAACCCACGAATTATATGCCTTCCTCGATTCTTAACAAAAGTGCAACGTCCTTTTGACGTTGACCTCCTCTCAACATTCTTCTCATCGTATCAACGCCCATTTCAATGTGTACTTTTTGTCCCTATTTATTTTAAGGCTTCCGCACAATATTTCTTCCTACGCTATGCCAAATATTTAAAGATTAAGCTATGAATACACCTCCATTTTTTTTTTAATAGAAACAGATTATAAGTGAATTTACAGAAAAAAAAATTTTTTTTTCCTTTTTGCTGTTGAAAGAAGATTGTTTCTGCCTTAGTTCGACGATCCCGAGATCGCTTTTCAAAAAAAAACTAGATCTCTTACAGCATTCAAAGACTTAAAAACAAATAAAATTCAAAAGATTATGTTGAATATTAAAATGAAGAAAATTCCTTGAATAATTTTTCTTTATTATATAAAGAGAGACATCACCTATGTACTTCCTAATAATAAAGAATATGTAGCCGACTACATATCTTCCGCTTTCGTAATTCTCTTTGATCTCTCTTTTCTCTCCAAGTCACGCTCTCTCTCTTTCTTATCTCTCTTTTCTCCCACACTATCTCTCTCTCTCTCACTCTCTCTATCAGTTCTCTCATCAACTCCGTCGTTACAACAATAGAAGTTGCAAATATATCGCCTTTTGCGTCGTCGCTATATTGGGAAAAAGTACACTTCCCAGTATCTTCTTGTGAAAGCGCACGCGTACTTTTGGCCGCCTTGACATACCCAAAAGTTACTCGATCTAAGAATGTACTTCTTCAGCATAAAACGGAAATCTAGCAAGATGACAAGTCTCTCTCTCTCTCCCTCTCTCTCTCTGTATCTCTCTCTCTATATCTCTCTCTCTGTCTCTCTCTATCTCTCTCTCTCTCTCTGACTTCTCTTTCTCTCGCCCTCTATCTCTCTCATTTGCTTTCTCTGAGGATAGAGCTAGAAGGAAAAGGAGGGAGAAGTAAAAGAGAGAGAGAGAGAGAGCGAGAGAGAAAAGATAAACATAAAGGTGAAGAGCGAGCCATAACATGCTCATATGTATGTACAAATTGAAGCAGTGTGAAATTAAAATATGAAATATCAGAATGGGAATGTTATTTTCGAGCAATCCGAGTACAATATTTCCTGTAAACTCTACATTTTCTTCCCGTATTTTTTTGTCCTCAAGAGAATTACCACTAGACATTTTTACATGTTCTGCTACACTATATCCATTAAGATTCAATATATATGTATGTATAAACATATATGAGGAGAAAGTCAAACTCTAAAACTGTTTAAGAAATTTGCATTTTGTATTATCAATGCCTCTCACTCTTCTCTATTGTTCACTCTCTCTCTTTCCCTCACTCCGTCTATCTCACTTTATCGCTCTACTTGACTCTTTCATTCTCTCTCTATGTATCTCTCTTCCTCACCCTCTTTGACTCTTTATTGACATCTGTCTTTCTATCACGCTCTCTCTCTCTCTCTCTCTCTTTCTTTTGCTCACTCTCTTTCTCACTTTATCACTCTCTTTGACCCTTTGTCGAGAGCTTTGTCTCTCTCCCTCGCGTCTCTCTCTGTGAGCCCTAGGAAATTCTTGAAAAGGTTTTTGCTCTCTCTCCATTTTCTAAGACAAATATCGCTTTCTTTCAAATGACCGTATTTGTTTCATCTCCATCTCCTTCATCCTTATCCCGTCCCCCGCGGTTCATGGCTCTTTCTCTCCCAATCCGTGTCATATGTAATACTCTACTTTAAATATTTATGAGCATTTCTTATAACCAACAACCAACAACAACAAAAATTTGGTTTTATGAATTTCATATGCTGATGCAAACGTTTATTTTTTCATAAAAAAATTTCATATGCTGATGCAGACGTTTATTCTTCAATTTAATTTGTTAAATTGCCCGATAAATTTATGTATGTACATATGTACCTGCAACCAAACACAACAAGTAAGCCTCTTCAGCGCAAAACAGCTTATGGTTAGAATAGTGAAACTTCCAAATGTTTACCATCTCGGCATCCATGGTGGAAGACTTAATTAGCAGCACCTTGGTTAATTTCTAAAATTTTTACTTTACATTTTTTAACATATATCTGCATATTAGTAAAACAAGTGCACGCTATAATTGCTCGCATTTACACCAGCACATTTCTATTCTTCTCACCGAACACTAAACCGCCGTCCTCACCTCAACTCCAAAAAATGGAAATTTATTTCCTAAATTATATTATTTTCGTCCCTCCCGAAGCAGATCAAGATTATCCATTTTGAGAATATTTACTCTCTCCAAATATAAAATTTATTCTCAATATTATTTTTCACACCTGAATGAATCGACTTCAACTGCGCCTGTTGTTTTTTTCTTCTTCTTTAAATTTCCCACGCATGAACGAAAAGAAATTCACACACTACGTTTATGCTCTGAAAAACACTCTTTTGTTTTCTTGCCTTTTGTTTTTTGTATTCGGATGACTGATCTTTTTATTCTCACTTTTTTGATACTTTTTCACCTGCTTTTCTGTCTATCTCCGGCCCAGGTTGGCTTCTCTCTCTCTATCTCGTCTCCCCCTCTCTCTCTCTCCCTCTCCCTCCCTCTCTCTCCCTCCCTCTCTCTCTCCAACTCTCTATTTCTCCATCTCTCTCTCCCGCTCTCTCCCACTCTCTCCTTCTCCATCCCTCTCTCTACCTCCCTCCCTCCTTCTCTCCTTCCCCCTCTTCCTCCCTCTCTCTCTTTCTCCCTCTCTCTCTCCATCCCCTGCACCCTTCTCTATTCACCCTGATTGTGAGACACTCCTCCCACTCTCGAGCCCGAACCTATTCCGTCGTTCTACTTTATTCCGCAATTCTAAATGCTTGTTCGCGCTAAGATGAACTGGAAGTGCTTGGGGACGGCAGCGGAAGAGAAAATAGAGAAAAAAAAGAAGAAAAGAAGACGAAGAAGAGTGGTCAATTACCACTCTCTCAAATGCACGTCCTTTCGCACGACAATTAACGAGCTGGCAGGCATGACTCCGGAAGCCGAAATCACATTGACTCTCTCTCTTTCTCTCTTCCGCCTCTCTCTCTCTCTCGGTCTCTCTCTATCACCGCTCTCTCTCACTCTCCCTCACTCCCTAGGTCTCTCTCTATCACCGCTCTCTCCCTCTGCCTCACTCCCTAGGTCTCTCTATCTCTCTCTCTCTCTCTCTTTCTCTCTCTCTCGCTCTCTTTCTCTCTTTCTCTTTCTCTCTCTCTCTCCCTCCCTCTTTTCGTACAAATTCTCCCTCCAAATCTCTCGCTGTATCATTTTCTCTGTGCGCGGATAGTATCGTCAGATTTACAAACTTTATGTCATTTCCTGAATGATTTCGTTGACTTTTCCGATAACGGGGATGAGCGAGGAATCAGTGGTATTCTTTTTGTCACACTTTACTGGAATCTTCTCTCGAACGATGAGTTACTTCTCTCAAACATTCACACATCTGTTCATTCATTCCGTGAGATCTGAAAGAGTAAAAGAGCGTCTACCAGGAATCCGCTTCGTTTTATATAAGCGAACGATGCATACACGCGAAGATACTTTTATCTCTCTCTCTCTATTTCTCTCTCTCTCTCTCTCTCTCTCTCTCTCTCGCTGTCTCTCTCTCTCTCTCTGTTGCTCTCACTGTCTCCCTCTCTCCCCTTTCTCTCTCACTCTCCCTCTCTCTCTCTGTGTCTCTCTCGCCTCCTTCATTCTCTTCCTCATTGCCTGTTCATCTCATCTCACACTATTTGAGACAAACACATTTTCTTTATGACAAAGTAGGATATGCCTGAATGCGTTTCTGAGAATGCTTATGTAAACAGAAGTAGGAAAAATGAAAGAAAACACATTTTTTTTTCTTGAATTCCAAAAAGTTGGCTATAAACTGTCCAGATAGAAAAAGGTGAGTTTATCTTGTTGCCGTAGACTCCGTTGTCTTTTATGAGTAAGAGAGTTGGTTTTGTTTTGGAATACTTTATTCTTTTTTTTTGCATTTGACGAGCAGTCATAGACTCATTTTTTAACGATAAGCTAACACGAGAAACGCATGCGTCATTGTGAACTCGTGCAGAGAGTTTATCATCTACTCGCACTGGGAATGCGCGGGTTTTAGACTGACTGAGTTGGATCGTGAGAGAGAGTCTGAGAGAGAAAGAGAAAAAAAGAGCAATTCCCTCGCCAAATATGCGTGACAAAGAGAACAAGGTTCCAAAGATTCATCTAATTGTAAGATGTAGTGCACTATTTTAATTAAATGGACGAATAGGACACATTAACAGTGCTCAAGTTTCACTTTACTAACCATAAATTATAGCTTCATCTTTGACTGCTAAAAAGAAAACAATTATATCCATTAGTTTCAGCATTTTCTCATTTTATGTATCTGGTCGAAATCACAGAAACGGCGTTTGACAACTGTCTAGTCCCATACAAATTGTTTGTCCTTTCTTGTCTTGTCTTAATACTTTTACCCTCTCATTAACGTTTGCTTAAAGGGTCACACTTCGTTAATCGCATAAAATTTTTTGACCGCCTAAAAGTTATCTTAAATATAAATGGGTGTGCTCATTGCGATAAATACACGTAATATTTTGCTATTTCAGGTCACCAGCCACGACAGAGAGATAGATAGAGATAGAGAAAGAGGCCAGAGAAGAGGCATGCTTGAGAGATAGAAACGAGCATCGAAACCGGAAGGAAGCGAAGGGAACTACGCTTGACCCAAGAACTAGACTTGACCCAAGGAACTAGACTTGACCCAGCGAACTAGAAGTCATGATGGAGTCGGCATCGTACGAGACATTTGACGATGATTCGCAAGCCCCTTTTCGCTTTCTCCAGGAGGCTATCGATCCGAGCGATCCTCGATTCGAAAATGTCAGAATTCTTTTTTTTTCATTTTACAAACAATTTATTTCTTAGATTATTATTATTATTATAATTTGTCAACCACAAACCTCATTTTTCCTATTATATATTTATTGCTGGCGAAAAATAAAGTAAAGAAAAATCCTCTAAAACTAAAACGACTATTACCTTAAAATCATATCGATCCCGTAAATTGAGACGTGAAAGAATGTTTTGAAGTAGAGGATTAAGCGGGATTAAAGAGTTGAAAACGACGCTTTCAGGGATTTACGTCCTGACGTCATCTATACCCGTTTTTACTGTTGCAAGTTTGAGCTCGTGAAGAGTGCGAAAGAATAGTTTCCGCTCCAGTGTGTGGACTGTGAAAATGCGTAGGAAGAACAAGAAAAAAACTAGGAAAAATATCGGCTATATACATATTTTTTTGTTTCTGGTGTTCGATGTTAGCAGGAATGAGAGATGCTAATGTTAAGCAAGAAGATTGTTTATGTGAGAACATCTGTCTTTTCCCACGGAAGAGACGAGACTCCTTCAAAAGCTATTGCAAGCCGAAATGAGCCATTTGCCGATGAAAAAAAGGTTGTTTTGGCGACCACCCACTGGAACATCTGCGGCAGTGTATTTTGCTTTACTGTAAAGGTGGACCACGAGAATGCTTGAATAACAACAGCTGCCGGAAATACTTGTATACCCGTCTCGAATTCACATGCCCATGAGTCACTAACACTGTAGTGTTAGTGACTCATGGGCATGTGAATTCGTAAAGTTATAATTTTTTTAATGTTAAATATTAAAATGTCAAAACATTTATACTTATGTATATAGTAAAAAGTAAACGCCTGGCGGAACCGTGGTTTCATGACATGCTCTCTCACCATAAACCGGAGACAAAAATGGCTATTTGTTACGTTCGCCGACTTGATCTCACAATCAATTTTCCTTTAATAATAATAATAATAATAATAATAATAATAATACCAATTTTTATTATTATTATTATTACAATAATAATTATTATAGTAATACAAAATATATACAAACATTTTAATTTTGTATTTATTTCTTTGCAGTTCTCCGTGCAGTACGTGCTGCCCTTCTCGAACCACGACAACGTCCCGTTGATGCTGATCGCGTCTGTCTACGCCATTCTCTTCGTGTTCGGGACGTGCGGCAACGCGGCCATCTTGGCCGTCGTCCATCATGTCAAGGCGACCGGGACCGCGAGGTCAGTTGTGGCCTAGTGGAAACGTTGTAGCTTCTTGAAGCCAGCAGGGCTTGGTTCAATTCCTACCGCACGCATTTCCCACCTATGGTGTATATGACCAATCTAACTTGAGATCCCGTCACAACACGACTCTGACCTACATCTGCGTCCTCTGCATCGTCGACTTTCTCAGCATGCTGCCACTTCCCATGACTATAATCGATCAGGTGTGTTTTAGCGGACATCTAGTTGATTACATTAGGAATAAATTGTAAAAAAATATATTTGACCCATTTATAACCTTCCCATGGCCTTTTCTTTAATCCCAGTTTTCCTATATCGTTTTTTCTACCACTCAATACAATTTTCTGCATGGTTTATTTCTATATGAAAATTTATCGTTCCTAAAAGTGGCGGGAAACATAAATTTGAACAAAAATTAATCGATACATATATTATCTCTTCGAACCCACAGGTGCTCGGCTTCTGGATGTTCGGAACGTTTGCGTGCAAACTCTTCCGGCTGCTCGAGCATATTGGCAAGATCTTCTCGACCTTCATTCTGGTCGCCTTTTCTATCGATCGATATCTTGCCGTTTGCCATCCACTCAAGGTATTTTTTAACGGGTTTTTAATGTTTATTAAATGGGTTTTAATCTGTTTTCGCAAAACTAATTTTATTTATTGATTCATTGATTATTTGGTTTTGGCGGTTAGTTTTTTTTATAATCGAAATGCGTTCTTTTATTTTTCAAAAAATGTATGTATGTAGGTTCTTTTGTATTGATTTGGTGTAGACTGCAGACATACATTCCAAATGTGCCTCTTCTTTCCATTCGGAGACAATAACAGTGTCTGCTGCTATTTTTATGCAAAAATACCCTCTGCAAGACGTTTGAATTGCATGCCAGCAATAGGATTAGAAAAGAAAAGGGAAGACATCCGCAAGATTGCTTGCTCTAGAATGGAGGAGGAAGAGAGAGCAAGTGCAGAGTATAAGCGAGAATTAGCGAGAAAACGAAGATTGAAAGATAGAGACGGAGAGAGAGAGAGAAAGAGACAAGAGAGAGAGAGAGAGAGAGAGAAAGCGTTTGAAGATTTTTTTGTCTTGGCAACAATAAATGATAGGTGCATGTGCACGTCGCAGACTCATAGTGTTGAGATAGGTCAATCTCATATTCTTGTTCTGTGCCACCTCGTGAGGGTTGATAACTATTTTCTTAACTTGTTTTTTCTTCTTTCTCGAAGATATACGCAAATGATTATGACAAGAAGAATGGTGATAACAAAGTTCAAACGGCATGGATTTCACTTGCTCCATAGAATATCTTCCATAGAATCCTGACACTTTCCAGCTTTCACAATCAGGCTGCCAAAATGAGTCATGTATTTTCGCACCTTCCGCGACAAAATTTAAGAGAAAACGAAAAGCTCGTAACAAAAGATGTATTAGGAATCTTGTTTCTTTGGAAACAAAAGAATTACAATAACATGTTTTTTGAAGAGGAAAAAAGGGCGGTATTTTTAATTTTAATATATTTAAATACTTTATATATATATTTATAAATATATTTAATTAGTATATGTACATATATATATATATTTATTTATTTATGCAAATAATATTTTAATTATTCAGAACGAGATGCGAACGGCTCGCCTCGTGTACTGTATGCTCGGGACGATGTTCTCCATCACTTGCCTGCTTCTCTCTCCGATTCTACTCTACGCACACTCAAAGGTGAGAGAGAGAAAGGAAATGGTTTGGCAAACGTGAGAGAAGCTGCTACCAAGAGAACTATGAATTTAAATAATACAACTAAATTAAGTTCTTCTAATATTTGTTTATTAGCGTCGTATAACACACACCCATTGATGAATCCCAAGTTTACCATCTTATATATAACCCGAGCAACAGGAAACGCCGGTTTCCGAAAAAAGGGCCTCTTGCAACGAATGCAATTTTTGTGACAATATAAATAAGCTCAATTAAATCATTGCTGCAGCAAAATTCAGCAAGGTCAATTTTGGCATGAAATCGATAAATATTTACAGTGTAAAAAGGAAGTTAATTTATAAGTTAATCAATTAATTACTTAAACATTAAAAGTATTCAGGAGCTGATAATCAACGACCTCGTGGAGGAGGAGAAGGAGATCATCACTCGGCTGCATCTCTTCAAGTGCATCGACGACCTCGGCGACGATCTCTTCATCGCCTTCACCCTCTACACCTTTGTCTTTGTGCGTTTTGATTCACTATGTTTTATTTATAAAATTTTTTCCTCTTTAAATTTAGAAATAATTATAAATTAAACTAATATTCAAGGACAACCCTTGTAACAGTGGTCAAATTTATAATGTGTTGAAATAATAAAAAATTCCTGAAATGAATCAATAGCCATATTTTGCATGAAAATGAAAAGTGGCGCTCTTTTTCACGCATCTAAATATCTCACCATCAGTAATTACGTTGAGGACGCTCGCACGAATGTTTGTTTGTCAAGTGCACAGAATCTTGCAGTTCTTACAACTTGCGATTAGAGCGAGAGATTGAGGAAGAGAGAGAGAGACAGAGAGAGAGAGCGAGAGAGTGAGAGTAAGAGAGAGAGGAAAGGAGAGAGTGAGAGAGAAAGAGAGAGGAAGAGACAGAGGTGAGAGAGATTCGCAATATGGTATAGCATAAATGACGGGTTTATGAGGGGGAGTGTAGTTTGAAAACGTTGAAATGATGAGGTTGGAAAGAAGCGCGAGAAAAGAGAGAAAGTACGCACGCAATAAGCATTTTTCCTACGGGCATTTTCGTTTTCGTTTACGTTAAGACGTGATTGAAGTTCTATGCAAGTTGAGAATGAACTGCGAAGAAAGTAAACAAAGAAATATTATATGTAAAATGAAACATTATCCTAGTATTATCCATATCTATTATTCATATAAACAGAAAGAGGATATAAAATTCTAGATATGTATCGTCATTGAGATGATGAAGGAAATAAATTTCGAAAACGTGAGAGATCTTGACATAAATTTCGAAAACGTGAGAGATCTTGACATAAATTTCGAAAACGTGAGAGATCTTGACATAAACGGATGCATAATTTTGAGCGCAGATGGAAAGAATAAAAGGAAACAAACGGACATTGTTGAAAATATTGAGTCTGCTTATTGAATCGTTTACAAATTTTGTAGAGATTTATTCCATGATATGTGTATGCATAAAACTTATTCTGTTCTCGGGTAAACTGTTAGAGCAAATATTACAGTGATAATCCACCTCAACATGTCTACAATGCATAAAATATTTAATTCTCTATGTTTTAAGGCTTATCTCGTCCCTCTTCTTCTGATGATCTACTTCTATTATGCAATGTTGAAGCGATTATTCGAGCAATATCGAAAGATGGACAAGAGCCTCTATAAAGGTTAATTTTATTTTAATTTAGTTATTCTACTATTAAAAATGATAAATTTGTTTTATTTTATTTTAGCAATTTTCTTAATTAAGGAAGTGGCAAGAGGTCTGACGACAAAATTCCGATTATTCGCATAGCCGTGTACACTTTTGCCATCTGCCTCTTCCACTTTATTTGCTGGTACGGGATTTTTCGGCATTGTTTTATTTATTATTTTAATCAGAAAATAATTAAACATATAATAATAATAATAAAATACTATTTTTGAATTAATTGCAAACTTGCTTCTTCATATGTAAAGAATTTTTTTATTTTAATAAAACACGTGGATTTCCCTGGTTGCTGACCGATAAAAGAAATACTGAAACAGAAATACTGTCCCGATCTAGGACAGTTTCGTACACTTCGTACAAATAAAGCAATAAATGATGCAGTACATTAGTTTGTGTGAAAATTATGAATCGACCATCTTACCGTACACTTCCCCCTCAGGACCAAATGAAATTGCCATCCTACCGTACTCTTCCCCTCAGGACCCCGTACTGGTGCTCTGTCCTGAAATTGCCATCCTACCGTACTCTTCCTCTCAGGACCCCGCTCTGGTGCTCTGTCCTGAAATTGCCATCATACCGTACTCTTCCCCTCAGGACCCCGTACTGGTGCTCTGTCCTGAAATTGCCATCATACCGTACTCTTCCCCTCAGGACCCCGTACTGGTGCTCTGTCCTGAAATTTCCATCATACCGTACTCTTCCACTCAGGACCCCGTACTGGTGCTCTGTCCTGAAATTGCCATCATACCGTACTCTTCCACTCAGGACCCCGTACTGGTGCTCTGTCCTGAAATTGCCATCATACCGTACTCTTCCACTCAGGACCCCGTACTGGTGCTCTGTCCTGAAATTGCCATCATACCGTACTCTTCCCCTCAGGACCCCGTACTGGTGCTCTGTCCTGAAATTGCCATCATACCGTACTCTTCCCCTCAGGACCCCGTACTGGTGCTCTGTCCTGAAATTGCCATCATACCGTACTCTTCCCCTCAGGACCCCGTACTGGTGCTCTGTCCTGAAATTGCCATCATACCGTACTCTTCCCCTCAGGACCCCGTACTGGTGCTCTGTCCTGAAATTGCCATCATACCGTACTCTTCCCCTCAGGACCCCGTACTGGTGCTCTGTCCTCCACTCGCTGTGGCAAGAGATCTCGCAATCAATAATCGTGCTTCCCTCGCCCGGCTACGTCTACATCATGTACGGCATTCACGCTTTGCCGTACATCAACTCGGCCTCCAACTTCATTCTCTACGGGCTGCTCAATCGACAGGCGAGTCTCCTTTTTCCAAGTCACCGTATACAAATTATGTCACTCATTAATTAAAAGAATAAATGACACGAATTAATTGCAAATTTCACTTCTTTATGTCCTCTATTATCGAGATATCAAAGATTTCGAAAATAACACGTGGATTTGCCTCGTTGCTGAAGGATAAAAGAAATTGTGAAGGTGCAGTTGCGTTAAGTCGACGTGGTTGACATCTAGATAAAATTATACTAGAGAAATATATTTCCAGCTCCACCAACCGCACGGCCGACGTGGAGGCAGCCGCTCCACTCGCGGCGGCGGCCGCGTCGTGAGCGCCGGGACGCCCGCGCTCCGTTTCAACGGTGGAGAGGCGGCGAGCAACGGAGGAGTTGTCGGCGGCGGAGGAGGAGGAGGGATGCATGCGGCTGGTTAGATACTAGATTTATTCTTCGGCTTTCTTTCTTTTCCTCTATTCTACAACTACTGAATGTTTTGCATGCCGTGAATTTTTTTTTAGAAAAAATATTAATTGCTATTCTTATATTAGAAACTGTATTTTAAATAAATAAAAATAATGTAAAAAATAAATGTCTCCAGCGTCTTACGCCGTCACCGACTCTCCGTCAGTCGTTCTACGGACGCCGCCATCTGAAACGGCAACCGATAAAGCAGCACACGAGCGATCGCCTCTCGTAAGTGGGCTTTAAGAAATAATTATTTATTTATTTATTTATTCATACATGAGAGGGGGAGGTTAGAGAATTAGCATTAGAGATTATGATCTTGCCAGAAGCAAGATTCATGCGCGATTGACGATTTCTTCCACTGTAATTTATAAAGTTAAACTTATATCCTAAACTATATCATATGCGTTTATCTCTCTGCCTTCAGGTGGTGGTATCGAACGGAAAGGCTTCGCCGCCTCCTGAAACGCCAAACGGAGTCTCCCACTACGCGTCTTCGAACATTCTCGACGAAGAGACCATAATGATCTAGCTCTATTTTTCTCTGCTTGTTTATTCGTGCTATGTTTCCCTCTTATATCCACTAATCTATCGAAAATCATCCCAACTTGATGATTTATTCAGATTTATACTACAAAAAAAATCATTAAAGCTAAGAAGTAGTACATTTTCAAATTCTAAAGTATTTTTTTCGAGTTGTTTAAATTGGACTATTATAGATTAGACGATGCTTGCTGACTGTTTTCCGTAAGAACATAATCATTCTTCCACTTTGCCATCATCAGTTTCCCCAAAGCTTGCCGGTTCCTCTTTCTCAATGTTTTTACGCTTAAAACCATGTGCATCTCATTTTCTACTAACGCAATTTTTTTATCGCGTATTTATTGATTATTTTCTTGCCAAAAATAACAGAAAATTAATGTTCAGCTAAAAGAATTCTTGCCATTTTTATCAATGCTTTCCTCCATTTTTGTGCCATTCCATCTCCAACTGTACAAGGTTTCTTTTTCTTTTGTATTTTAATTTGTCATTCCTTTTTATTTCGTGTTTTGCTCATCTGCTTGCATTCTTTCACGCTTTTATTCTTTAAAATTTTTTTATGGTATGTAAAGTTTCCATATGCCTAACTCTCTCTTTTTTTTTCTCGAAATATTTCTTGCCCGATTCTCTATAGTTCCTATAATTGTTTTGATCTGAAGATCATTTTTGGTTCTCCTTTTCGGTCTCGCTCTGACTCACGTAGTCGTAATTGAGAATGAATGAAAAGCTCCGCAACTGCGAGAAACGGCCAGTCAGCTTGCGATTTCTTCTGCGTGTTTTTGCGTTTCTGTGCTCAGCATCAACGTAACTTGTCATCATTGTTTTCCCGTTGTACAACGGTTTTAAAAATGAATGCAAAAATACGATAAATAAAGGTTTAAGAAAATAATTTATTCTTAAGTATCTTACAGAATGCAGGCATGTAAAAAATTTTGCGGTATAAAATAAGTGAATTTCCAAACACCATCACAGTGAAATCAAGCATATTGCCATACCGATGTCTTATATGCCACCGCAATGCATGTAAAAGTGCCGTCACATGAGTTTTCACTAAAAAAAAAATAAAGAGAGACTTCGAGTCGAAATAATCAAATACCGAAATGCTTTTCTTCAACATCAATTATCATTTCCACTTGATTTTGATGCCAGTGCTTCCTTCCTCTTCTTCGACAAGTAGCAAAGTCGTCTGGTTGTGCTCGCGGCTATTTGCTAGCGCAGGCGTCCCATCGAATAATAGGCGTCCCATGAAAGATAAAGGTGTCCCATCAGTGAAAAATAAAGGCGTCTCATTGTCATGGCACGCCTATAATTCGATTGAAGGCCTACTGCTCGCAACGTCATCATCAGCTCACTCTTCGGCTCGCTCTATTTCAACTCCGGCTCGACCCCGAAACAAGCGATTGCGTACAAGATGAGCAAGGTATACATACATAGATGAATGTATACATACATATTGACTTGCTGTTGGCTCTTATGCAGTTTCTTCTGTATGTAAAACAGATCAACTTTTGACCTTACCTTGTGAAATTCTATATGCGCATGTAATGAGGATTTTTTTTTCACTAATGGTTCCTTGATCCATCCAAATTTAAAGGCTTGCTACACGTGCTTGCAACTAGCATCAATCTGCCCTCAACCAAAAATTTGGGGTCCCAAATCCCAATCTGTCAATATCTGTCAATTGTAGGCAGCCGTGAATCAGATGATGCGAACGCTATCGTTCAGTAAAGCCGGCAGAAATCCACCGGCGAATTTTAATTTCTTTCTTTTTGCTCCAGTCATCTTTGCCTGTCTCGTCAATGGGAGAAGAAAAGCTCATGTTTTCGGGGGTTCTCTTTTGACCAGAACATTTTGAAGAACATCGTAGTAGAAAAAAAAGATATTGAACTGCAACAACAACAAATCACGATCATTTCCAGACTGCGCTCTTTGGAACAAACGGTCGACTTGCAATTTGCTGCCGCGCCCATGAGCGGGAGTCAATTTTTTTTAATTAAAAAAAGTAAAATAATTAAAACTTCTTCTAAATTAGATAAATTAACAGAACATTAAATTAAGGCTGAATTATTTTGCGGCTTGAGGAAAAAAATAATGGAGAGATCGTGCGACGAAAAAAGCAATTGTACCAGACACTGGAATCTTATATGACAACGCAATGAACACAAAAGTGCCGGCACATTACTAGTCATCAAAAATAAAGAAACTTTGAGTAGAAAAATAAAAATACCACTAAACTTATTGCTCCGTTTTAGCATGACTCATCAAAAGGATTTGATAAAGATAAAAAACGCTGATGTTTTCGGGTGTTCTTTAGAGCAGAAAACTTTTGATTCACAACGCAGTGGAAAAAGATGAATGGAGTTGAAACGAGAATAAGTTACCGACGTACCAGCCATAAATCAGATAACTGTAATGTTCCATTACTTTGGTAAATGAAAGACGACAGAAGAATTTTTATATCTTTCGTTATCGTAGCCATTTATTCACGAACTGCTTTCGTCACAAAAGAGCGTGGAAATGTCCGTGATCTGTGATCTGTGGAACAGACAATTAGGGCTGTGGTGAAGAGCACACAGGCAGAGGATTGAGAGTCAACGTCATGTCCACGATCTAATATCCACCATTCTGCAGCACAGCACCAGAGACAAGTGGGATACGGCAGGGTGAAAGTGGGCGAAGAATGAGGGAGAGAGAGAGTGAGAGAGAGAGAGAGAGGGTGAGAAGGAGAGAGGGAGAGATAGAGAGAGAGAGAGAGAGAGAGAGAGAGAGAAAGAGAGAGAGAGAGGGTGAGAAGGAGAGAGGGAGAGAAAGAGAGAGAGAGAGAGAGAAAGTATGAAGGAAACCATCTGAAAACTGCAACTTAACCGGACGAAACATCACTGACACGTCCTATTTCTTTAGCAATAGGCAGTAAAGGCGACAGAAAACCACCGGGGAAACTTGCGAGTTTTCGGGGTGAGCGCACCATCAGCGAATAAGAGGTTTTAAAAAATGTTAAAATGTTAACGATAATGAAAATGTATTTTGAATGATTAGCAGTCATGAAAAAGAGAATTCAGGTCCAAAGAGCAATGGATCACTTATTTATTATTTATTGGTTATTTTTATCGCTGCTCATGAACTCGAGCTAGAATAACCCTTTAAATATTTACAAATTTTTTTGTTATCCGTTTGCTTGTCCTAAGCAAGTCCTCGGTCAACATAAATCTTCATAATCTCACCAATTTTTATTTATTTATTAACAATCTCAATGCTCAGATAAAAGGAATGCTAATTATTACGGGTGAGAACATTTCGATCTCATCGCAATGGAAAGAAGAAATGGCACTGACACGAAATTACGTCGGAAGACAAGTACATATCGCTTTCACATTCTATAATTTTTGACATGAGCAGTAAAGGCGACAGAAAACCACCTGGGTTAATTCTCGTATTAATCCTATATAATATATTTATTCAATAATTGTTTACTCATAAAAGAGAAATGCGCTGCACCCTTTGGAACAGACAGTTAGAGCTGTACTGAAGACCGATAATCAATGTTAGGTACATCATCGGGTATCTTTTTTTCGTTCCACGGTACGAACGATAAGGCAGAGGAGCGTCGAAATGGTAGTGAAACAGGAGTCGTTGAGAACAGAGCAAGAAAGAGAGAGTGAGAGAGAGATATAGAGAGAAAGAGAACAAGAAAAAGAGAGAGAAGATTGCGAGTGAAAGAGAAAGTGAACATAGGGAGAGCACTAAAGAGAGATATTTCGAGATATATAAATCATGAGATGCGAGAGCGGCGAATTCGGCGATAATTCGATTTGGGTGCTTGCACCCTCGCGCAGAACTCGTCAGAGTATTCGAGTCACGCTTGTTGTTGAAGTTAGAATATAATAGAACTTTGGTGTGACGAACTCTCATCAGGAGCAGCCGCTATCAAAATATCTCGCTCAATGTCATTCACCAACTCATTCAAGGCCGCATTTGCTGTTCGTGGAAGGCAAATCGAACTCTTTGACAGTGCATGAGGAAATAGTGGAGATATGAGGTACGCATTGTAAAGGGGTAGAGAGAGAGGGAGAGAGAGAGAGAAAGAGAGAGAAAGAGAGAGAGAGAGAGAGAGAGAGAGAGAGAGAATAGAGAATGAGCTTAAGAGTGAGACGAGATAAAAACGGAGATAGATAAAAATATATGATAGAATTGAAGACGTTTCTGTTGATTAAGTCACGCGAATTCGTCAGTTCCGCTATTTGAAGTGTTTCTATTTCGTACTCAGCGAGAGCAGCCTTCGCCTCCTTATAAAGCCGTGATCTAACTCAAGTTCGGCAGCCGGCTCTTCTTTCCATTGCCATCTTCTGCCCTTGTACAGAATGAAGAGTCTCTTCGCCCTGATGGTCTTCCTCCTCTTCCTCGCTACCTCCACCACGGCCCAATGGGGCAACGGCTGGGGCAACCAAGGAGGCGGATACTACGGAGGCCAAGGCGGCTACTACGGAGGTGGCCAGGGTGGCTACTACGGACAAGGATATCGTCGTCACCACAGCAGCAGTTCGAGCAGCTCCAGCAGTGGCTGATAACAACTCCGTTCTTCGACTCCCCTACTCAGTCAATTCTTCTTCTCTTCGGGTCTCTTTCCTCTCGCCAATCCTCATTTCGCTTCTTGCGAGAAAGCACAGACTCCATGCATGCGCCCAGTGTTATCAGCGGCAATTTTTGCAAGCATTTTATGGGCATCCTAATAAGTTACTAGAATATTGCTGCCATTATTGAACGATTTCAACACTATTCATGAATGATAAACCGGCTGCAGTTCGTGAATAAAAATGCACAAACCGAAAAGAATGCACAACGCTGTAATAGAAAAGTGTCCGATCAAAAATTCGCAGAAAATGTTTCATTTCTTCTCTTTTCCTTTTGTGGCCATTAAATCGAACAACCATCTTCTTCTCTTTCCTTTCGGTTTAACGAAACTCGTGCAAATGCGGGCACACAGATTCTAGAACTACTCATTGTCAGTCAAAAGTGACGTGCACGTGATCATCTTTCCAACCAAATCTTTTAAAAAGTGCAGATATGAAAGTAAACAATTCTCAATTGCAACAATCAGTTCATTTTTAATCTTTACGTTTCGACATTTATTTCCCTTATCACCAACCCCCTTATAGCCAATCCTTTCCTTTAAACAATTGTTTTGCATGCAGAAAAAAGTCGTAAAATAAAGAGAGCCTCCTTGTACCATTTCAAAAAAAAAAATTGTATTCATTCTGGAAGAAGCTGGAAGATAAGTATAACTTTCAGCTTTATGGACAACTAGAATATCTTCTTCTCGCGACCATCGACCATTTGTTCCTAATCTGATACTTATATGTCAACGGAATGAATGTAAAAGTGCCGTCACTCGAATTTCCACCTCAAACAAAATTTTAAAAAAAAGTTTGGGAGAAAAATAAAATACATACATGTAAATCTGGAAGTGTGTTTTTTTTTGTTTATGCAACTTCAACAATTGCTTATTAGTAGGATTTCAATAAGATGTATAAGGGAAGAGAAACAGACTGGAAAAAGATGTTTCAATATTGAATTTAAATGAAAGGTGAGTACGAGGACTGCAAATGATGCGGAACGAGAGTAGTTGGCAAGGCGGCAAGAAAACATGTTGTCAGATTTTGATATGTTGCCAAGTAACATTTTTGGTTTCTTTTGAACTCGCCTCGCAAGTCCCCTTTTTTACTCCCAATCAGAATTACTCTCTTGCTATTTTTTGTAGTTGTCACTCTCTCTCCCAGTGCAGGCACTTCTCTCTCTCTCTCATTCCTTCTTTCTCTCTGCCTCTCTCTCTTCCTTTCTTCCTTTCTCTCCTCTTTCGAAGCAACCCCACCCTCTCTTGTTTACCAGCAGTTAAACTGTTTATGAATGAATGATGCTAGATTCATATTTGTCTTCAATGTCCTCTTGTATTCGGTCCTTTCTTGGCCTCTGCAGCATGACACAAACGGCTGCTATATTGTTCACAATATTTTCTGTTTTCGTAGACAAATCGTCACAGTCAATTCTACTCTTTGTACTCTCATCGATTCTTACCTCTTTCTTAATAGTCGTATTGTGCCGGTCAACAGTTAGCATCTGCCTCGTCCATAATGATTTGACAAAAAAAACACATTAGAAATTTCATATACTTTTTACATTTTAGAGCAGAGCAGGGTGAAAGTGGGCGGAGTGAAGACGATTTCATCTCTATTTATGGATGAATAACTGGCTGTAATTCGTGTGTTTAAAATGGCATACACCAAAAAGAATGCACAACACCCGTTCTAGACGTGTGTCCGTTCTCCGATCAGAAACTCGTAAAATAGCCAAACGGAAGTGCCTGGACACTTTGGAACAAACAATTGGAGCTGTACTAAAGAGGAGAGAGAAGGTCAATGAGACGCCAATGATCTAAGATCGACCAATCTCAGGCACAACAACAGAGACATGTGGGCTATGGCAGGGTTAAAGTGAGCGAAGAGAGACGGAGAGAGAGAGAGAGAGCGATAGAGAGGAGAGGGAGAGCGAGCGAGAGAGAGAGAGAGAGAGAGACGGAGATAAAACGACAGAGAGACAGAGAGGAAGAGAGAGAGAGATAGAGAGAGAGAGATAGAGAAAAAAGGAAAGGGAGAGATAAGGTGAGAGGGAGAGAGAGAGATGGAGAGAAAGAATGAGAGAGTGTGGGAGACCAACCGAAAACTGAAATTGGGATAAATTATCGAGTACTCGAGCACAGGCTCAACAATGGAAAGGCGAGCTAGAATAACTCTTGTAAAATTTTTACATTGCCTAAAATGCACAAAAGGATACCGGTGGTGTCCTCAAGGTCCTCCAGTGTTGGGACATTTTTGGTCTCTGCAGCACACAAAAAACATTGTTTGACATATCAAACAATCACAGCGCAGCCGCGTTGGCTCCGCCCCTTTCTGCTTGGGCACCCATTTTTCATGGAATTTTAGCTGTTTTCTTATATTCTCCGAAAAGTTTCGATGCTAACCTCGTCAGATTTTATTAGAAAGAATATTAATTCATGCAATGTTCATACGAATTATTGCCAGATCGCGGTGATGGGCCACCCACTTATGTTAACCGAGGAGGATACAGTGAGTAACATTATATCTCTCTCTCTCTCTCTCTCTCTCACTCCTCTCAGTCCTTCTCCCTCTCTACTTTATTTCTTTCTCTGCATCTCTCCCTCTCTCTCTCACTCTCTCTGTCTCTCTCTGTCTCTCTCTCTCTCTCCTCATCGCCTCACAGGGTCAATGTTACATACTATTCATATATTCTTGCTTTTCAACAGCTTACTCCCATGACGACTTCAAGCGTTCAAAGTAAATGTTGGCCTTTTGCTCGTGACTCATGACCTCGGGTCTCGTCGCGATGTTCTGGTTACGGTAGCAGAGGCAAGGGATTAGAGAGGCGGCCTTCTCACGCATTAGCCGGTAGCGACGCATTACAAGAAGCAGTCAAAGAGTGCAGTTGAGAGTGTTCATCTGGCAGAAAGGAACTAATTAGATTTAAATAAATATATATATATTTTTTTTTATAATATTATTAATATATGTATATATATTAATAATATATATATATATATATATATATATATATATATATATAAAGTTCAAATATATAACCACTCTAAAAGATCTTTTGCCTTTCACTTGTATGTAATTTCTTGCAGCAGGCCCCGGCGGTTTCCTTGGCAACATCTTGTACATATACATTTGTTCACGGGGCGCATGTGCTCCAGCCTGTGTATTGCGTCTATAAGATCCCTCCACTATTAAGCAATAAACTGCTAACAATA
Source organism: Allodiplogaster sudhausi (assembly GCA_945643635.1). Lineage (NCBI taxonomy): Eukaryota > Metazoa > Nematoda > Chromadorea > Rhabditida > Diplogasteridae > Allodiplogaster > Allodiplogaster sudhausi. Next base: position 4,846,743 of record CALZFC010000006.1, on the reverse strand, counting down.
AGGGTTTTTTTCCAGAAACACGTATGTACTTAAGTATAATATTCAATTTTTCAATAAGGTTCACCAGAATAAATCAACAACCACTTTACTGTTGGTGAAAATGAGATTGTTGAGTTTAACGAACCAAAGTCAATGTGAATTCATGGTTCGTGTTGGATTCTTTGTTTATGTCTGCTATAAGCTGCGACACAGACTACGACATTACATTGGTTTTGGCATTGTTGAAAGAGAAGAATTGTGTTAATCTAATAGTAAGCAAAATTAAAGGAGTCAAGTATCGATAGAATGATTCTACAGAAGTACATTAGATACATTTTGAATGCTCGCCAAAAATATTTGGCCCTTCTTCTGCTTATATGTACATAGAGAGTGTGAAATAGGCGAGTGCGTAGAAATAAAATTCGAGATCTATTTTGCGGGCATGTAAAGTGGGAAAAAGTGAATTAAAGGAGGTCATAAGGGAAAAACGCCTACCACGAAGTCCCTGACAGATTGGTAAAAAGTACGGTGTGAAGAATCCACAAAATGGTGCTGCTGCCCCTTGCCTCTCTCCACAGAAATTTGTGCTTTGGTCAACTGCCAAACAAGTCGACGTGTTAAGCAAAACCCGGCCAATGTTGGTTGCGCGCCCCATATATATAAATTTTAAGTGTAGGATTCGACTGGCCCCGTCGGCCACGGCGTAGCCCTGCCAAATTTTTTTGAAAATGGCGGGAATATAAAACATTCGCTAATTCAAAGTATAGAATACTGCTAATTTCCTTAGGGCAGAGGGTTTTTTGTGACTTCGGAGCACTTGTAATCGAAGTTTCTAGCTCAACCTGACTAAATAATGCGAAAAAACAATACACTATTTATTCGCCTTGGACCTCCTTTAAATGGTTCAAATTTTCGGTAATTAGATTTAGATAAATGCGAGAGATCCACGCTCATAAAATTAATTATTAATTATTCAGTGAACGGCTCCTTTAAAGGACGAAATAATCCAAGACTGACGCAGTAGAAGCACTGCAGCGTCGTGAAGAACGGCACCGACCACAAATTGTAAGCGTACGGGCAAAGAGAAGAAGCGCATTTCATGGCCATGCTAAGAATGGTAACGGGAAGAAGGGCGCCTGAGAGCTCGAAGACTTCGTTCAGCTGAAATCATTGTTTGATTCGGGCAGGCGAGGAGTCGTCGAAATCCCTCCCATCTTGGATCGCTCAACCACTCATTAAAAATGCCTTGAAACAACCGGATAAAGACATTGTATTTATCGTGGTGCCTTATTAGTGCCCCCGGGAGTAGTATTTTTTAATACCCCTGCGAAAGAGGGCACTATTAGAGTGGGGGAGGGCTGTTCTACTAGAGGGAGGGGTACTATTTTTCAATGTGATTGACTAAAAGTTTGATAACAACATTTTATTCTCAAAAACGAAGAAGCTCTACTTCAATGGAATTATCACTGGAATATCCGTTTTGCAATCAGTTCATTTTGAAGAGTATCCCATACCTCAAATATAGATTCCAGGTATTTCTCTATTAGACAATTAGGAGGGGGGCACTATTGAAGGGGAGGGGGGTTCTAATAGAGGGAGGGGCACTAATCGAGGAAAAACGGTAACAGATATATTAGGCGGCCATTTCTACGAATTATCTCAATTTCATATGACATGTAGATCCCCGTTCATATCATTATCACATTGGCACAATAAGCAAATAAAAAGAGATATCCTACTGACTTGAAACTTGGATGACAAACAGAGAATAATTTGGCGTTTCCGACTTAGCCGCTGTATAACGAGGTTCATCTGAAAGGTGTGTTACAATCCTTTAATTAAATGCATATATATATAATAAATAAATAAAACCCCAATCATCGAGAGATCGAAAGAGTTCGCGAATAGGGCGCATGGCAAGAATAGGGCCCTGAACAAAGATGAAGTTACGCATTCGCACTCTGACGAAGTGGAAAACATCCTTTTGGTAAGAAAAGAAAAACAAAGAAAACTAATCAACACTAACGAATGTGAAGAAAGTAGGAGAACATTGCACTCGGAATAATCTGAAGCATTCGTCGCATCGTATTTATGAGAAAAGTCATTCAAAAAAATAGAGAATAAGAAGGAATTTTTGCATGTTAATTAACAAAAAAAGAAGATAAAACGCAAATTTAAAACAGAATGATTTGTTAATAAAAATTGCAGCAAGCAACAAAAAGAAGAATACCACAAGGGCGGTTGCGAAAGAAATTGTCGCTTTCGCATCGCCGTATCGGCCGAGTCGACGGCAAGCGACAAATCGCTCGATCATCAGCAGAAACTCGGCCCACGAAGAGAGCGCGTAGCCAAATTCGTGCACGCAATAGACGTAGACTTGGCCAGCTGTGTAAGGCAAAGCAAATAGGAATGTGTAACTAACAACCATAGAGACAACATCGATTTTATTTTTTCTGCCAAACTAAAATCTATTGTTTTTTTTTTGTTTTTTTTTTTTTTTTTTTTTTTTTTAAACAGGAAAGTTGTAACAAATTGTGCAGGTTTTGCGCATTAAAATGTCTTTTTATTTTATTTTATTTCATTATTAAAGAGTTTCTCTTTTGTGAGTTATAAACCTAATTTGTATCATCGCTTCTCTCGATATCTTAATTTTTCTGTGGAAAATAAAAGCAGAAAGTTGTGTGCTTTAAGGTTGACTTTAAAGTACACATTTAGAAGAGTTTCTAACGTGGCTCGAGCCAGCCCTTCGGAATGTAAATGCGGTTCATGAGTCGATAGGCGAAGTACGAAACGTGCGAGCCAATTATAATGTAGTAAGAGATCAGCCAGAGTGATAAGATATGCCTACAAAAATATATATTAATATTAATTATAATAAAAATAATTATAATAATACAATCGTGAATGGGAAAAGGCAGCTGTTGTATGCATACTTGCAGTTATTATGCAACTTTTGAAGGCGAAACAACGTGAGCGTGTAAATAAGCAGTAAAGGCCATTGAAAACCACCGGAAAATTTTTTTCTCGATTTTTTATGACTTCTCTTTTAATTTATTTCTTCCAATGGAGCAACAGAATTGTCTGCGCTCCTTAGAACGCGTATTCAATTGGCGCTGTACTGAAGAGGGGTGCTGCGGGAGTCACTTTTTCTTTATTTAATTTTAACATATTTTTAAAATTAATACTTGTTGAAAAGAGAGAAAAAAGAATAAACAGAGCATCAATTAAACGTTTAATTTTTTTGCTGCTGGACAAAAAAAATTAATCGAGAGATTGGTAAAAGTATCGAAATAAATTGATGGCGATTAACAAAACAAGTATTTAAACGGACCTAACAATAAGTCTTATCCTACAAAATAATAAATTAATATTAATTATAATAAAAATAATTATAATAATACAATCGTGAATATGAAAAGACAGCTATTACATGCGTACTTGCAGTTGTTATGCAACTTTTGAAGGCGAAACAAGGTGATCGTGTAGAGGATCAGCACGGAAATGGCTGTGGTTAGAACGGAAAGTTCGAGCAAATAGCGCGCAATGATGATGCAGACCTCGGAGTTGTCCATCTCAATCAAAGCGTTGAATTTTTCACTTGGAATTGTCCTCCTGAACGAAAGCTATAGCATTCAAGTTACACGACTCAAGTTGGAACACCGCTTTAACAACAACATGGTCTTGTGACTAACACGCAATAAATAATGTTATCACATGAACCATCTTGGTGCAATTGATAAAATAAAGTGCATGCAAAAACCTTAAAAGATTAGCTTGAAGGCAGCATTCCGCAAAGTGATGCATTTTAAATCACGCAACAACATCTCTGTAACTATGGTCGGGGGCATTTGAAGAAACAGTTGTAGTAAAAATAAATGCGGAAACAATGAAGCGATTGTTCGTGTAAAGAGGCTGCCTGTGCTCATTTCGTGACTGGGAATGAAAGTCTCATATACTCCAGACACGCACACAATTTCTATGAATATTATGCATTTTCGCAGACGGTAATGTTTTTCATATAAAATGCTTTTTGAACTTCCATCACTTTTGTGAGTAATTTGTAACTTGTTTCTTGACATTATTCTAATAAACGTTATTTCTCTCTCTCTCTCTCTTCCGTCTCTCCTTTCTAAGCTGGCTCACACCGCAGTATTACATAGCTGCTGTCTCGCCTTTTACCATCGTTTTAAACAAAAAATAATAATAATAAACATTATAATTCAAAAATAAACAAATTAACGGAGCATCAATAAAAAAAATAATTATAGAGTAACTTGTAGAAGAAAACAACGAGTAGGATTTTAAACAATTAATCATGAACTATTAGCTAGTATCAATGGTCTTTGTCCCACCTTAGTCTTTTATGCCAAAGCAGTGAATGTAAAAGCGCCATGTAAAAATAACGTAACGAAAAAAACTTCTCCTAAGCATTTTCAGACCAAAAAAGAACGCGCTTGGCTATGACAAGGAGCTTTACAAAGCGCATTTTCTTTTCAAATAAAAGCGTCCTTTTAGTGGCCAAATCCGTAGAATTGGTGCGCCCACGAATAGCGTGGCAGTTGCTTTAAAGAAAAATCATTAATTCTTATTTAAAAAAAAAACATAGCTTAATTTAAATTTGGATTTAGTATGAAAAATTTGTGGAACAATTACTGGAGAACCTAGCAAGATTTTCATCAAACCTGAGTCTTATATCCCAACGTAATGAATGAAAAACTGCCGTCACATGATTTTTTACTATATAAACATAAAAAAACGTTCGAGTCGAAAATAAATTCCAGAAATAAAACTATTCGTTACCATCTCTTTCGCTCTCTGTCTACGTTTCTTTCTTTCTCTCTCTCTCTCCATCTCTCTCGCTCTGTCTCTCTCTCTCTCGCTCTCCCTATCACTGTCGCCTCTTTCTCTCTCTCTGGTCAACGCCGCACAGTGTCAATGTTTGATAGTCGACATCGCTGTTCACAACGCGATCTAAAATAACTTTTTAACACGTTTCATTGCCTTAGTATCAGCGAAGAATTCAGGCTGGGTAAGTGTCCTCCAGATCTACTAGCGTAAAGACCTCTTTTTTTTTGGCCTCTTAAGCTTGTCACTGACGGCTGCTATCTGGTTTTGAACTACGTTCTGTTATCAGTTTTGCTTATCGTATGCAAGAAATCGTCAGTCAATATTACTCTTTGAATTTTAGTCGATTCTTACTTATTTGTTAATAATCTTATTGCGCCTGTGTAATTCGTCAAAATTTCCTTTAAAAAAGCTAATTTAATTTTGCGGATGTTTTTAGCAGCTCATTTTGAAGGTAATGAAATGAAAAGCCATGAAATTCTCTGAAAAGCTGCGAAATAAAAAGAATAAGATGGCAAGATCGTTGTTCTATTCTATTATTTTTGCAATAAGCAGTACACATAGGCAAGAGAAAACCACCAGGAGAATTTCGTTTCATATAATGAATTCATAACAGAATTTGACACCGGTGGTTTTCACGCCGGAATTTGGCAAATAGTTTTCGCTGTGTTCTAAGTCGATCGATGGTTGGGTATCGCTGAAGGTTAAAAAATAAATTAAAAATAATAAAAGATGTCAGCGAGCCGTTTTGTGTTTGTTTATTTGAGGGCGATTTTAGTACAGAATTCGTATATCTAGCTTCTCACATCAGGCAATTCTACGAATTTTACTGCCGCGCCCATGGAAAAAATTAATTAATATTCAAAAATAAACAATTTAACGGAGCATCTTCTAAAAGATGAACTCTCCCAGGGAAAAAATAACAGAGAGATTATTAAAATTATACATATGTGAATAGATGCACATATTTCTATATGTCCTGCACACCTGGATGCATTATATTCCATGCTTTTCAACCTCTCTCTCTCTCTCTCTCTCTCTCTCTCTCTCTTGCCTTCTTTCTCTCTCTCTCTCCCTCCCGTCTCACTCTTGTCCTTCACATTCCGGAAATTTTGTGAATGTCGAGAAAAGAACTGCTGATGAAGATTAACATTTCCTGACAAGTCAAAAGAATTGACACCGGTGGTTTTCAAGTAAGAATTTGGCATATAGTTTGCACTGTGTTTCATCGGACGATGCATGTTTCATCGGGCAAGGACCTTAAAAAATATATGTTTAAAAAAGATGTCGGTGAACCCTTTTTGCGTCTGTTTATTTGATGGTGGTTTTCATCTAGAATTCGTATAATTAGCTTCTCAGCCAATTCTACGCATTCTTCTGACGCGCGCATGGGCGGGCGTCTCTATTTGGCGAATGAAAATTAATAAATATTCAACAATTTAACGGAGCAGCTTTTAAAAGATGAAGTATCTCAGGGAGCAAAATTCTCAAAAAAAAGAATAGAAATATTTTCATACTTGCATAAGGTAAGTGGAGAGGTAGAATCATCATTTTCTCACCATCAGGCCTGACAATGAGCCTTTTATGTCAACCCAATGAATGAAAAAGTTTCATTTCCCAAGTTTACATATTGCGCTTCTTCTATTCAAAAAATAAGAGAGGAACTTTTGCCGCTCCAGTGAGCGGGATGCACTTTTGTTTCATTTAATTAAAAAAATTAATATTTGTTAAAGAACTACTATGTAACTGCGATCAATAAGTGACAAGTAAAGAAGTCCCAATGGATAGAGAGAAAAAGAGATAGATAGAGAGATAGAAAGAGAACGAGATAAAGAGACAGAAAGAGAAAGATAAAATAGAACGAGAGAGAGAGAGAGAGAGAGAGAGAGAAAGAAAGAGAGAGAGATCCGTTCGTTTGTCGTTTGAATGTCCGTCAATCAATGATAATGTTTGTATTCTCATCGATTATTGCTTACATATTTATTAATCTTGCTGTTGCGTCATCCCTTTGTTAGACTGCTTCGTCAAAAATTATTTAGAAAAAAAAGAAAAGCTCATGTTATCGCGTTTTCAAGATCATTATAGAGGAAAGAGGAAGAGAATCACTGCATTACTCCATGACTTTTATAATAAGCAGTAAAGGTGAAAGCAAACCACCGGGACGTTTTACCACTTGCCATTATATCTGGAATCTGCGAGAAGAAGTTGCGAAAAGACAGCCGGGCGCGATGTCTTCAAGAAGAAAATTAATAGTTTCATTTATTTATTTTAATATTTCTGTTAGGTTTTTAGTCAGGATCTTATGATGCTCTTTCGAAAAGTTTACTGTTTTCCACAGCGTAAAGGCTTGGAAAAATGAAGAAAACAAATCAGCGAGAAAAAAAGAAAGGAAAGAAGCGTGAGGGGCTTGAGTGTGAATTTATATTGATGAAACTCAATGTCAAATAAGAATGCATGCCTCAGGGTCCGCGCCGAGAATCACAAAAATGAATCCACCAATTATTAACATGAAATCAAGCAAATGAAATCCACATGTTTGAAAGTTTTTATTTATAAGGATTATTTCTATACAAATTTTTTTTTATGTTTCAATGAACAGATTCGTGAAATGTTGACACAAATGAAAAGCAATCATTTTAACCGTAAATATTTGGAATGTGAGAACACGAAAGTTTCAAAACCGGAGGTGAATTTTTTTCAAATTTCAAATGTTCAAATTTTCGAATGAAGTTCAACTTTTTGCCAATTAAAAGCTAAATAGCCGAATTATCTGCTAATAAACGAACGATTCCCTCCGGATTGTCATACTGTGGCCCTCGATTCGTCTCCGGAAGATTTGCAAGTATATGGAGGCACCTTAGTTCGAACCCAATTTCTAATGAGTCGGCTGCTCTACCACTGAGCTACGAGTACTCGTTCCTCACCCACGACATTCCGTAGTGTCCAGCGCGTAGGCCGCCGTGCGAAACACGAAGACGTCAATGCCACGGATCGATGACTCGGCCGAGAAAGTCATCGGGAATGGCCTGCACAGATCTCAAGGTGGTTTTGAGCAGGGCCAACGGTGCTATCCTAGTTGGGGGGGTCAAAATATTTTAATTTTTCAATCTACCACAAATCATGCACACAAGGGTTTTAGGCCATGGGGAACACGAATATAAGGTTCTAGGCTATGGGGAACACGAATATAAGGTTGAATTTGCATAACTTTTCCATTTAACAAAGTTGCAGTACTTCGAACTTTTTCCATACTTTACATCTAAATTCCTGCACTAAGGAGTTGTCAGAGCTGCCAAACACTAATATATTGTCAATTCAGCACTAATGAATATAGATAATGCGAAAAGAACGTCCTTCTCTCTTCACACGTGCGGCGGCTAGACCTCTGTGCTCTGGACTTAGAAAAAAACCATGTCTCCCCCTGCCAGGAAGCGAATCCACCGATCATCCCCCACCGCCCCCCTCCCCCTCGACGCGGTCACCGGCAACATCTCGAAGATCGTCGTCGACGCTCTGGCCATCGGCAACGGCACGCCCCCAGCAGGTATGAATAATGCCACCTGGCAGACACTGTCCAGCATGATTGTTTTGCTTGCTAACACCGTTGAAATGTTGTCGAAGCTTGTCCCTGCCTCTTCCTCTTCCTCTCTTCCATCTAACACCCTCTCTCTGTCTTCCTTCCCGGCCAATCTGCCTGCCGGCGGCAGCGCGGCAGTTGAGTCAGATCAGGAGCGGCACTAGCGAGAGCGCTCTCTCGTCATTGCCGGACTGGCAGAGCCCTCCTCCTCTGATCTCTCTGCCAAGCTCGCTGCCGACAAATCTTCTGTGACCAGCCTCCTCTCCGCCGTGGGTGCTGAGTGCGAACCCATGACGGTTTACCGCATGGGCAAGCCCGGTGATCGCCCGCGGCTGGTGAAGGTGCTGCTGCCCACTAGGGGCCATCTCCTGAGGTGCCTGAAGGGTGCATCGACCCTTCGGGCTGACCAAAGATGGAATGGCGTCTACATCAGGAAGTCGATGACGGCAGAGGAGCGCGCCCGGTGGAATGACTTGCGCTCCTCCATCTCCGCAAGTCGGAACCGGGAAAGGGCTGGGTGCTGTACCGGGATGACCTGTGGGTGAAGGCGGAGATCGGTGGCGTCCGAAGGACAGTGCCACCTCCACCAACATCCCAGCCTCCCTCGCATGACCAGCTCATGAGCACTCCCAACGGCAATCAGGGAAACGTTTAGACCGAGGTTCCCGCTCTGTCTCATGTATTCTTTTCAATGCTCGTAGTCTTGTGAAAAAACTCTCTAATCTCCACCTCCTTCTTTCTGTTTCCCGCCCCGATCTCGTTCTTATCACTGAAACATGACCTTGTGACCGAATAAGCGACTCTGAGATTGTTGCTGATTTCCCGTATAATATCTTTCGTTCCGATCGATTAGCCAAACGCGGAGGCGGTGTCGCTATTCAAAAAGAAAGGCATAGTTATACCGATCAATAAAATACCCTCTCCATTGTCTGTAAATGACTTTCGCCCGATCTCGCTTTCCCCACCTCCCATCAAGGTTTTTGAACGCTGTCTTCGTCCTGCCATTCTTCGTTGGTGTAATCGATTCTCTATCATTCCACCCAGTCAGCATGGTTTTAGTTCTGTGGAGTCTAACCTGTTGGAATGTTCTACAGAATGGATAAAAGCAATAGACTCAGGGACTTGTGTAGATATTTTGTACTACGACTTTTGTAAAGCGTTCGATAAGGTCTCTCATAGTAAAATGCTCATCAAACTAGAGAAATTTGGATTTTCTGGAAATCTCCTAACTTGGTTCCTATCCTTCTTAACTGATCGATCATTTCAGGTAAAAGTCGGTGGTGCCCTCTCGGCACCTTTTCAGGCTACAAGTGGAGTGCCTCAAGGCGCTGTACTTTCTCCCCTCCTTTTCAATCTTTTCATTTCCGACCTCCCTTCCGTTCTCTCCCCTCTTCCCAGTGTTAAAATCTCTTCTTTTGCTGATGACATCAAAATTTACACCACTTTCGGCCCCTTTGATTCACTTCTTTCTCACCAACTTTATCAAGCAACCAGTCTATTTGAGTCCTACTGCCTAAAATGGCAGCTCCACATTGCACACAAAAAGTGTAATGTACTCCACTTAGGTAAAAATAATCCTCGTTATCCTTACCTTGTGTCCCATCAGCTCCCTGCAATTCCTTTCACTTATTCTTCATCAGCGATTCGAGATCTAGGCGTTTTAATAGACTGTAGACTATCTTTCAAGGAACACATAGAGGCGATTTGCCGCCGTTCGCTAAACCTAATTTTCAGTCTCTTTCGAATGCTCTCGTCCAGAACTCCTGATATTTACCTCTTCTGTTATAAGTGTTATATTCTCCCGATCACGGAATTTGCCTCAATTATATGGTCTCCACATCAAACGGGTCTTATTAGACAACTTGAGCGCATCCAGCACATATTCACTAGATTGTTGTTCCTTCGCTGTACTAATGCATTTGTTCCATTTAGAGAAATTCCTTCCTATTCATGCCGTCTCTCTCTTTATGAACTACCATCTCTCTTAGTAAGGCGTACTCAGATTGATCTTGTCTATACCTATAAGCTGCTACATAGTATGATTGATATCCCTATCAGCAAATTCTTCATTTTCAAGCCCACTAATGGTAGATGCTCTCAGTATTCTTTCCATCTACCTAGAACAAGATTATCGATTGCTGAACATTCGTTCTCTATAAGAGTGGCATCATACTATTATAAGCTTCCTCTAATTGCCACATCTTCTACAAATGTCAGGAACTTTCAAAAAGTAATCTGCTCACTTCCTCTTTTGGAGCTATTTCAAATTAAGGTTCCCAATCTGTAATTTGATTCCTTATCAGTATATCTTTATCATGGTCAATTTCTAGTCCAATTTTGCTATCTTTCTATTTCAATTTTCCTTCTCTTGCTAATTACTATTCATGCTAAATTATCCTTATATCTTTATACACATACATTTATAGTAGTCCCCCCTCCCCTCAAGCAGCGGCTGATCCCTCGATGCTGACGATGAGATGTGCACTGCCCGCACATGTATGCCACTGGAGCCTGGTCACCTCCTCGGGACGTCGCGCACCCCGCATGCATACCACACTGGGATCCTGCCAACCCCTACGGTGTCGAGGAGATCTGCTGCTGCCTTCATCCACCCCCCCCCAACCCTCCCCTCTTCATCCATTTACAATAGATCTTTCCCCACTATTTGTTTTTCTTCTTCCTCTCCACGGATTATTGCAGTCCCTTTTCTTCAAAACATTACAGTTGAATCTCGCAATCTTCTCGCTCTTAAGCTCTTAATGTCGTCACATCTTAATGATGTATTGAATAAATATAAATAAAATAAAAACGTAATATTCGAGTTTGGCAGCTCTGAAAACCCCTTAGAGCATCATCTTAGCTGAAAATGAGCAAAACAGATGTCAAGTAAAAGTACTCTAACTTGGTTAAATGACAAAGTAATACAAAATGAACATTATATTCGTGTTCCCCATGGCCTAAAGCCCCTCTGTGCACGATTTCCATTTGATTAGAAAAAAAAATTTTTTTTGACCCCCCCCCCCCAACTAGGATAGCACCGGGCCAACTTTATTTCACAGCTTGGAAATATCTTGGGAATGATCGGTGGACGTTTCCCTTGTTCTAAAAAAATTAAAACAATTATTCTTTTTTATAAGAACAAGGGAAACGTCCACCGATCATTCACAAGATATTTCCAAGCTGTGAAATAAAGTTGGGCGAGCCAAAGTCCAACCGGTCGGCGCTGGTCGCCCCTCCACCTGAGGGGACCGAGACCTACACCACGGTTCTACAGATCCGTCCCAGTCAACTATATTGAGACACCGGTGGTTTTCACAGCAGAATTTGGCATAAAGTTTGGAACAGTGTTTCATCAAACGATGAGCAAGTGTCTTTAAAAAATAAAAGCAAAAATAAAGAAAATATCGCCGTTTTTGCTTCTGCTTATTAGACGGTTATTTTCGTATGCTGTTCTATTTTGGACAGATGAATCTAGATTGAAGGAAGAATAAGAAAACACAGTTGGTTGGGCTAAGGTTATCTCCTTTCAATCTAAGCCAACGCCATGTTCGATTCTCATTGGCGCTCACTCATTTAATAATAATCGTATTGGTCGGTCAAACCCTGTCTCGTCAAGGGATTTGATAAAGAAACAAAACCTCATGATTGTGGGTGTTCATCTAGAGCAGAATAAATTAAAATATCATTGGAGTGGGAAGAAGGAACTGGTGAAACGAGAATAAATTGCTACAAAAGCTGGACATGATCACTGCTATGTTCCATTACTTTTGAAATAAGCAGTAAAGGCGACAGGAAACCACCGGGAGTATTATATTATTAATTTAGTGTTTATGTTGCTTATCTTTTATTCAGTAATTGCTGTCCTCACAAAGGAGCAACGAAATTGCCTGCGCTCTTTGGAATAAGAGGATGACATGCAATTTGAGCAGTACAGAAGAAGGGCGCTTGTAGCTGCTGCCGCCCCATGAGCCGGCGAAACTTTTGTTGAATTTATATGTTTTTTAAAAGAATAATTAATAGTTTTCAAACATAAATAAATTAACAGCGCATCAATTAAAGGATGAACTATTTATTATTATTTAGCTTGGAGGCCCAAGAAATATCAAGGATTTTCCGGCACTGAATCTTTTATGTCAACGCATTGAATGCAAAAGTGCCGGCCCATTAATATTCATTTAAAAATAATAAAAAATTCGAATTGAAATTTAAAATACAGAAATGTAGATCTTCAAGCCAGAGTTGTTGTCTGTTTTGTTTATGCAACTTTAGTAATGTAAGAGCGGAGGATATCGACGCCGCAAAGGGTCGATGTTAGATCGTCGACATGTCAACTAGATATCGATCATCTGAAATCGACCAGTCAGAGACAGGGTAAAGATGGGCGAAGACATTTTCTACATCCCGAATGTCAGTGTAGAATAACTAGATCCTCTTCAAGGTCTTCCATTGTTCGAACCTCTTTGGCCTCTGCAGCTTGTCACTTTGCTATCTAATTTACTCTATTTTGTTAAGCAAATCAGCCAGTCAATGCTACCTACTCTTTGTATTCTCATTATTTCTTACTTCCTTATTAATATTACTTATTTAAGCCATCTTCTGTTTAGCCTGAATCGTCAAAAGGATTTGACCAAAAAGAAAAAGCTCATGTGTTTCCGAACATTGTGAAGATCATTACAGTGGAAACGCAACATGGGCATGAGACGAGAATAATTTGCAGATGAGGAGTTCTAAGTATCATTCTCATATTTTGTTACTTTTGAAATATGCAGTAAAGGCGACAGAAAACCGCAGGCGAGAATTTAAATTCTTTATTTTTGCATTATAAATCTTTTTAATCATTAATTCTCTTCCTCACAAATGAGACCCAGAAGTGCCAGCGCTCTTTGTTGCAAGCTTGCTGGAGCTGCTATGAAGAGCGGAGGAGATCGACACAAGAGAGAAGGACAATGACATGTCGCCGATCCGACAGCGACCAATCTGCGAGCAGAGGCAAGTTGGATACGGCAAGGTGAAGGTGGTCGGAGAGAGAGAGAGAGAGAGAGAGAGGGAGGGAGAAAGGAAAGGGTAGAGAGAGATACAGAGAGAGCGAGAGAATGAGAGAGTGAGAGCGAGAGAGAGAGAGAAAGTGAGAGAGAGAACGAGAGTCAGGAACAAAATTTAAAAAAAAAAAAAAATTTAAAGATATGTTTTTATTGACTCCTTTAATTGGACCCTTCTTTCAGATGACAATACACTATGTTCCTTTTTTTCTATTTCGTTTCTTTTTATTCACTAATTCATGCCAACCATCTAATATCGACCAATCTGCAGTACAGGAGTACATAAACAGTGGGTGAAGATAAGAAAAGAGAAATAAAGAGAAAACGCGAGAGAAAGAGAGAGGGAGAGAGAGAGAGAACTGGAGATATAGTATTACTAGTTCTTCACAGTCAACTATATTGAGACACCGGTGATTTTCACAGCAGAATTTGGCATAAAGTTTGCACAATGTTTTATCACACGATTTTTGAGCGACAAACTTCTTTAAAAAAAAATAAAAACAAAAATTATAAAAATATCGCAGTTCTTGCTTCTATTTATTTGAGGGTTATTTTTTCGTATGGTGTTTTATGTGGTACGGATGTGTAGATTGAAGGAAGACAAATTGTAAGAAACCACTTTGGTGCATAATGCTGGCTGGGTTAACTTTACCTTCCTTCAATCTAAGCCCGTCCTTTCACATCCTCACACATTTTATGGCTGAATTATTTAGAGACTGAAGAGACGAAGATCCATCAGCTCTCATATACTATTACTTTCATAATATGCATCAAAGGCGACAGAAAACCACCGGCGAAATGTATGACCACCTTTTTCGTATCCGCCGTTGAGCGCTCGTCACTTTTTGGCAATATAGAAATAGAGAAAGAAGGGAGAGAGAGAGACAGAGAGAGAGGGAGAGAAGGAGAGAGAAAGAGTGAGAAATTAATGCAGAAAAATTAAACACAGAAATTTAGTTTTTGAAGAAAGGATTTTTTTAATTTATACAACTGTAATAATGGAAGAGCTGAGGAGGTCAACGCCCCACAGGGTGGATGTAGGATCGTCGATATGTCAATGACATGACGATCATTTGACATCGGCCAATCAGAGACAACTGAAGAGAGAAAGGAAGAGAGAGAGAGTGAAAGTAAGAGACATGGATAGAGCGAGAGAAAAAAGAGAGGGAGAATGAGCGAACGAGAGATAGAGAGAGAGAGAAGGGGGGGGAGAGTGAAAATAGGACATATATATGTATGAGAAGAACGAGAGAAAGAGAGAAAGCCTTATATGCCAAGGCAATGAAAGTAAAAAGTGCCGTCACATTAATTTGTATCAATCAATAAAGAAAATTGGAGCTGGAAAGGAAAATGCAGAAATGTTGATCTTGAAGCTTTTCTGATAACGCAAGTTCAATAATCGCTGTTTAACAAGTAAGATGTGAATAAAAAGTGCTAACTGAATTATTTTTTAGAAATATTATCATTACGCCGGTCGTCCTATAGTAGCCTGCATCGTCAAAAGGATTCGATGGAAAATATAAAAAAAAGTTCAGGGTTTCTTTAATATTTTGATTATGATCGCTGTGGAAAGAATAAATTGATGTGAGCTGAAATGAGAATAATCGACCCAACCTGTGGAACAGCATTGTTATGCTCCATAAATTTACAAATAAGCAGTGCAAGCGACAGAAAACCACGCGGAACTTTACTTCTTTAATTTTTCTATTTCGTATCATTTATTTATTTTTTATGTTTTTCTCACAAAAGAGCCCCGGAATTGCCTGCGCTCTTTGGAACAAGCGGCGAATCGCAATTAGAGCCGTACTAAAGAGCGGAGGAGTGAGATATCGTTTTATTTTGGCTAGGTCGTCGACATCTCGTAGGGGGAAGCTGGGCAAAGAGTGAAAGAGAGAAAGAGAGAGAAAGAGAGAGAAAGAGAGAAAGAGAGAGAAAGAGAAAGACAGAGAGAGAAGCGAGAGAGACGGAGAGCGATAGAGAGAGAGAGAGAGAGAGAGAGAGAGAGAGAACAAATGACACAGAGAGATAAAGACAGAGTAGAGAGAGAGAGAGAGAGAGAGAGAGAGAGAGAGAGGGCGAGAAAGAGGGGCTGAGAGAGTGAAAGTAAGAGAGACAGTATAGATCATCTAAAAAAATTAACTTTTCGGGTGTTATTCAGATCAGAACATTTTGAAGATCATCGCAGTGGAAAGAAAGGACTGAAAAGAGAATTAAGTGCCAAACAATATATCATTATCATGTTTCATTGTTTCATTACTTTTATAATGAACAGAAAAGGCGGAAAAGGCTACAGAAAACCACGGTGAAAATTTTTTTTCATTTTCGTATATTTTTATTAATAATTGTTTTTGCCCGTTCTTGTCGCGTCTCTCCAATTAACACGCTCTCCCGCCATTTCGTCAGGCAAAAGGCGCCAATTCAAGCGTGAGTTTTGACTCCTTTACTTGGACACTGCTTTCAAGTCGCTCAGATTCATTATATTCCATGCTTTTCAAGTTCTCTCTCTCTCTCTCTCTCTTGCCTCACTCTTGGCCTTGACTTTCCGGAAAAAAGACCTATGGTTTTCCGGCAGGAATTTGGCATATAGTTTGCACTGTGTCTAATGATGATGATGTGTGGTGCGGACTGTGGAAATTAAAAAAATTAAAAATAAAAGATGTTGGCGAGCCATTTTGCGTCTGTTTATTTGAACTTGATTTTCGTATAGAATGCGTACCTGCTCAGCTAATTCAACGCATTCTGCTGCTGCGTGCATGGGCGGTTGTCTCTATTGAGCGAATGAAAAATTAATAAATATTCTAAAATAAACAATTTAACAACGGAGCATCTTTTAAAAGATGGAGTATCTCATAGAACAAAATTCTCAATCAGATTGTTACAAATATTAAAGTGTGCGAATAGATCTCTTACATAATGTTCGTGGAGACACTGTATCAATCATTTTTGTCAGACCCTACATGCCAAACGAAATGAATGTAACAGAGCCGTGAAATTAAATTTTGTCAAGAATAAAGAATATTTGAGTAGAAAACAAAATACAGAAATGTAGAATTTGAACCCAATGATATGTTATAGAGACAGAGCGAGAAGAGAAAGAGAAAGAGAGACTTTCCTCACTCTCTCCCTCGATTGTCTTAGCAAGCTGCCGCGCAGATCCATCCTCATTATCATCACCAGAACATAGAAATAATGACAGTTCTCTCCTAAGTCTTTATCTCGTCAATTTTCGCTCTCTTGCAAATAAGCTTGATATTTTCAACTTATTAATGACCAGCCACGCTATAGACTTTCTGGTCATCACAGAAACATGGGGTAGCCCTGACCGGCTCTCTGACGCCTCCCTCTCTCTCAATGGGCTGTACACTGTGTACAGGACTGATAGGATTTCTGAATCCCCCGGCGGGGGTGTTGCACTTTTACTAAGCACGCGCTTCTCATCCTCCATACTTTACTCGCTCTCTTTCTCTATTTACTGCCAATTTCTGTCCGTTCGAATTGAGACCAGTAAAAATATCTTTATAATCTCAGTTATATATCGCAGCCCTTCCTGCTCTGATGATGATTTTAGTGAATGCTTATCATCTATCTATGATCTTCTCTCAGAACACGCATGCCCTCACTTCATATGCGGCGACTTTAATTGCAGAGAAATTGATTGGAATGACCTAGTTGTCTGTCCTCCTTCCAACTCATCCAGCGCTCTTCTCTCGTTCTCTATCTCTGCCTGTCTATCTCAGCTTGTTCTCTCCCCTACTCGACTTGATAGCACTTTGGATCTTATTTTTGCAACAAACCCTGAAATAGTAAAGGGCTGTACTGTCCTCCCTCCTCTTCCGTCTCTCGACCACTGCATAGCTGTCTGCCGAATTTCTCTTTGCCGCCCTCCAGTCAAAATACATTCATATCCCGACTATAGAAACGCTGATTTCAACACAGCTAATTCCTTTCTTCTATCTGTGGATTGGTCATCTCTTCTTAACCCTCATACCGATATTGACACTCTATATGATCTTTTTGCCACTATCATAAGAAGCATAATTGATTCAACTGTTCCTGTACGAACTATCAGCCCTCAGCTCTCCCGCTATCCTAGAAACATTCTTCGTCTTCTTCGTGCCACTAGAAGGCTTTATCAGAAACGCCACATCTACGGTCTTGCTGCATTCCATGCCAAATCAACCAAACTCCGCCGTGCTTTCCATAAGCTTGAACGTTCTAAGGAAACGAAAATAGCTCTCTCGCGAAATCCTAAAAAATTCTTTTCTTTCATAAACAGCCGCCTCAAAGAGAAACCTAGTATCCCTTCAATTATCACAACTACTTTCGCAATATGTTCTAGCAGTGATGTAAAAACCGAGCTCTTTGCAAGCCAATTTGCCAACTCTTTTAAGAATGTCCCTTCTGCGCCGCCTCCTCTCTTTCCATCACGCACTACTGCCACTCTAGACTATCTCGATCTTTCCGCAGCTCGTATCTCTTCCTTTCTTCGAAAGCTCCCGTTCAGGAACTCTACCAATCCTGACCGTATACCTTATGCGTTTCTTAAAGGCACCGCAGACGCGATGGCCGTTCCACTGTCGATTGTCTATAACAAGACACTTCTCTAGGGTTCCTGCCCCAGTGCATGGAAAACTGCTCTTATTCGCCCTCTATTTAAAAAGAAAGGCAACCCAAGTGACTCCAACAATTACCGACCGATTTCTCTGACCTCAGCAATTTCCAAAGTATTTGAAAAGATAATTTGTGAAGACATTACCTCCCATCTTAAATCAAACCGTCTTTTATCGCCCGTCCAACATGGCTTCCGTGCTAAGCGATCGTGTAGCTCTGCACTCTTTGTCTCACTTTTGGACTGGTACAAAGCAATCAACTCATCATCATTTGTCTCTGTAGTGTTTATTGATCTGACTAACATAAGGCTTTCGATAGTGTTCCTATTAGTTTTCTACAACATAAACTTGCAGCTTACGGAATATCGGGCTGCCTTCTTCGGTTCATTGGCTCTTTTCTTTCTGGCCGTGCTCTTCGAGTTACTATCGAAGATTCTAGATCCACATTTTATTCTGTACTCTCAGGTGTACCTCAGGGGTCCGTCATAGCGGCTATACTTTTCCTCATCTACATAAATGATCTACCAGATTGTCTGCCCTCTGGCGCCTCGTGCACTCTCTATGCTGATGATGCAAAATTGTATACTATTAATGATACAACCCTCCTCCAAATTGCGCTTGACAACATAGAATACTGGACTTACCGCTGGGGCCTCACAATATCGGTTAGCAAGACTCAGTTTATGAGCATAGGTCAAAATCACCCTACTTTCTGTCCTCTTCTAAATGGCCAGCCACTCTCCACTGCCCACCACTTCTGTGCTCTCGGAGTTACAATTTCTAAGGACCATTCATTTACTGAACATATCAGAATCATCTGCAATAAGGCGCGCGCTCGATCTCTTCTGATTCTGCGGAATTTCCGCTCACATAACCCCATTCTTCTTATGCGTCTCTTTTCTATTTATGTACAGTACCGCTCAACAACCAGGGGTGCAGGAACTTTCGGAACTTTCGGAAAGTTCCAAAATGTCAAATCAAATTTGTGCGTTTCTCGATAACCGCACGTCGATTTGATTTGCATATTTGGATTCAGGCACTCGGTTTTCACCATAATTGAGCATTAAAATGTCAAGATAATGCAAATTCACCAAAACGGAAACTTTTGTGAATTTAGTGGTGCAGGAATACCACAATTCGTCGTGCGTCAATGTATCTTCGTATCAGTGAAATTTATGAAGGCATTTGCTCGAACAGTATAACTTTAAATTGCAGTTTCAGACTTCATATTTAGTATCCTTTTGTCTTATCAAGTGCCTTTTAATGTTACAAGTGAAAAAGTGCGCAAAACAAATCTTGCAAAAGAAATTGAAGAAATTTGTTCAAAAGCAGAACCGAACACCAGCCGCTCCGCTCATCCTCGTTGCAAGCATACCAATAAACCACCTGAGTTCAGTTTAGCAATTTTAGGGTACATTTTGACGTTGTTCTTCAGAGCTGGTAGAGGCCATGCCACGAAAATTTCATACCTTCCGAAAGCGCAGCAAAAACATTTACTGCGATTGGGGCTCGAACCTGAGACAAACAAAATCGCAACCCAGCACGTAAACCACTGCGCCATACCAATCGTATTTGCTCATGAAACCGAATCCTTCAGCCACTTGCTTCCCAAATTCACATTCTCTCTCTCTCTCTCTCTCTCTCTCTCTGTTACTTCTTGATTTGTCCTCTCTTTGCTTCGCTTTTTCCCTCGTCCTTCGCTTTCTTCGCTCTGTCCTTCGCTTTCTTCTGCTTCGCTTCGCTTTGTCCTCTTTGCACTGTCGGTGGTCTCAAGCCCGACGACGATAATGACAAAACTATGATCTGCCATCCACGACGCTATTCAATTTCCAAATATATTCAAAATCCATGTTACTCAACACGTCTCTCTACTCTCTCTTACCACACTCTCGCATCTCGAAGACATTTTATCGATCTAATGTTTACATATAAGATTTTCGCAAAGCTCATTGACATTGATCCCAAGCCACTCTTTTGTCTTCTCCCTAATACTGTCACTAGAGGCCATCGATTTAAGAGAGCCTCTCTGTAAGGATCAAGCAGCCCTCAATGGGGGCCTGCCCCGGCGCAAAATTTTCCGATTCAGTTATCCAAAATTTTATTAGGGGTACTCATACGCACTGTAAAGAATATTAGTAGATCAATTTTGTTATAAAATTTTTTTCCTTGTCTAGGCATGCAAAAGTAAGGAAAAAGTATAATTTGCCATAAATATCTTTAACATCAATATTTTTCAATTTTCTTTTTTTTATTGACATCTCCGTTGAATTCTAAACGAAAACTCTGTTGATGTATTTGATCAAATGTTATATTTTCATATCGAAAAATAATTTTAAATATTTCAATTTGACCGTTGAATACCTTATACTCAAAACTTTTTGGGTACTATATCTCAAATTGTAGAGCGTTAAAAACTGTATAACATATCTTCTTTTCGTTTCATGTATCCTTCCCTAGGGGGGTTAAAAATAGGCTAAAAATAGGTTGAATATGCGAGAAGTAGAGGCTGCGGAAATGAATTTTTAAATGAAATTTTGTCGTATTGGTTGTGCACGTCGATATCATGGGTCGCAGGTTCAATTCCGCGCGCATGCAAACCCTTTTGCGGGCTTTTACCACGGGAAATCTGCAAAATAAACATCGGTTCTGCCCTCAGGATGCTTCGTGGAGCAGAATGGTGTATTGGATGAGTAGGAAACATTAAGATTGCACGAAAAGTTGTAAAATGCTGATCTGTCAGTTTTGACGCGACCGCCATTTGGAAAATCGATACAGTCATTGGTAGGGACGTCCTATCCAGATGTAAATGAGGTATTTTGTAGATAATTTTGTCGCGTACAAAATAGTACTATTCACCTTCTGTAGTCTTTGAATCTGTCGAAAATATAGCGATTCGAATAGTTTTAGGTCATTTTCTTTCCATGGTGGCAAAATCGAAAAATGAGTTTTTTTCGTGGAAAGCGATAGTTTAATGAATTTTGATATATAACTTTTCTGACAAGAAAAACGCGCTGAATTGAATGAAGTGGTTCACTTTATGCTAAAACAATTATTTAACCTTTTTTCACGCATTCCTTGAATCCGATGTCGCCGAGGTACCCGTATTTGAGCCTATTTTTAACCCCCCTAGGGAAGGATACATGAAACGAAAAGAAGATATGTTATACAGTTTTTAACGCTCTACAATTTGGGATATACTACCCAAAAGGTTTTGAGTATAAGGTATTCAACGGTCAAATTGAAATATTTAAAATTATTTTTCGATATGAAAATATAACATTTGATCAAATACATCAACAGAGTTTTCGTTTAGAATTAAACGGAGATGCCAATAAAAAAAAGACAATTGAAAACTATTGATTTTGAAGCGAGATACATCAAATCACAAATTATCCATACATTTAACTGTTCACGTAAGTATATTTTTTGAAAAAAAATTTTTGCCATCTAATCTTGTTACTGGGGCCCAGTGCCATGTCCGGCAACGTTTTCGCTCTCGAAATCCAACATCTGGATCTGGGGCAGGCCCTACTGGAGGCATACGGAGAGGCTCTCTTAAGATTACACACTATCTATGTCGAAATAAGGGTTTCAAGTATTTCTTGCCAAACAGAGTTGTTAATGATTGGAATAGACTTCCTAATGAAATTTTTGACAGTGCATCTCTAGCTCGTTCATTTATCTCTTCCATGAGTCTCTACGACTTAAGAGCTGAGATGACGAGCCGTGTATGACCCTTGGGGAATAGATGGAGAAAGAAAGAAAGAAAGAGAGAAAGAGAGAGAGAGAGAGAGAATGAAATAGGAAGAGAAAGAAATGAGGATAAAGACTAGAGTGAGAGATAGAGAGAGAGAGGACAGCGAGAGAGAAAGATCGTCGAGATGTCAACGACATGTCGACGAACTTATATTGACCAATCAGGTATAAGCGGACTAATTGTAAAGTAGGAAAAGAAAAGAGAGAGAGAGAGACAAAGAGAGGGAAAAAGAGAAAGAGAGAGGGCGAGAAAGAGACAGAGACATGGAATGGCTCCCCATTACTGTAGCATGGTAATAGTATTCCTACGAGAGTTGTCGAACAGTCTCAGTCCACACATTGACTTACTTAAAATACTTTATAAATCTTACATGATTAATTTATTAAATTGTAAGCGTTAAAACGTTCACGTTTTAGGCCTTTTTAAAATATAGTACTTAATGATCTATGATTTCCTTAAACCTAGCTTCGCATTGACTCACTCTCTTATGGTTACTTGTCTATCAATGCATGTGTTCATTGATCTTTATCGGCTCTATCAAAGCAGAACGAAACTCAACCGTAATTTCTTTGAATTTGCCTGACCATTCTTGTCGCGTCTCTCCAAATAACACGCTCTCTCGCCATTGCGTCAAGCAAAAGGCGCCAATTCAAGCGAGAGTTTTTGGCTTCTTTACTTGGACACTGCTTTCAAGTCGCTCAGATGCATTATGTTCCATGCTTTTCATCTTCTCTCTCTCCCTCTCTCTCTCTCTTTCTGTCTCTCTTCTCTTCGTCCAAAGAATTTCCGCAAAAAGCAAATTTAATTTTAATTAATTTGATGTTCTTTACAGCAGCGCATTTTGAAGATTATTAATCGTTGTTATATTCTATTAATTTTGTAATAAGCAATATGAGCGAGAGAAAACCATCGGGAAATTTTTATCGTTTCATATTATGAATACATTTATTCATCAATTGTTTTGTTCACAAAATTGCCCCAGAAGTGCCCGCACGCTTTTGTACAAGCTTGTATTCAATTTGAACTGAACTGAAGAATGGAGCAGTAGCTGCTGCCGCGTCCTGTACTTTGGTTTTGCTTTATGGAGAAATAAAATTAATAATTATAAAAATATAGCAAATTAACAGAGCATAAGTTAAAAGATGAAGTACTTTGCAGCTTGAAAAATGTCTAGAGGTATTTTAAACGAAAGAAATGAACCCAAAATCAAGCATTACTACCATAATTTAGTATTATGTGCCAATGCAATGAAGGTTAAAGTGCCGTCACAAGAATTTTCACCTAAAATAAAGAATATTCGAGTCGAAATTAAAATACAGAATGTAGATCTTGAAGTGAAATGAAGATGAGCCGAGGAGGACATGGCCGATGAAAGGTCGTCGAGATGTCAACGACATGTCGACGAACTAATATTGACCAATCAGAGACAAGCGGGCTAAGGTAGGAGAAGAAAAGAGAGAGAGAGAGACGGAGAGAGAAAGAGAGAAAGCGAGAGAGAGAAACGGAGACATGAAATGGCTCGCCTGTATTGTAGCTTGATAAAACTCTTCCGAGAGCGGTCGAACAGTCTCCGTCTACACATTTGACTCACTCAAAATACTTCGCTAGTCTTACATTATTAATCTGTTATAATTGTAAACGTTTAAAAATACACGTTTTAGGCCTTTTTTTAGCATATTATGTACGAAACAATCTATGATTTCCTTAAACCTAGCTTCGCATTGACTCACTCTCTTATGGTTACTTGTCTATCAATGCATGTGGTCATTGATCTTTATCGGCTCTATGAAAGAAGAACGAAACTCAACCGTAATTTCTTTGAATTTGCCTGACCATTCTTGTCGCGTCTCTCCAAATAACAAGCTCTCTCGCCATTGCGTCAGGCAAAATGCGCCAATTCAAAGGAGAGTTTTTGACTCCTTTACTTGGACGCTGCTTTCAAGCCGTATATTCCGTGCTTTCCAACTTCTATCTCTCTCTCTTTCTCTTCCTCTCTCTTTCTCTCCCTCTCTCTCTCTTGCCTCGCTCTTGTTTTTTTTTTTGCGCCGTATATTTGAGGGTAATATTCATATAGAATGCGTATAATTGTCTTCTCATGTCAGCCAATTCAACGCATTCTGCTGCCGCGCCCATCGGAGTCTCGCGTCTATATTGGGCGAATGAAAAATTAATAAATATTCAAAAATAAACAGCTTAGCGGAGCATATTTTAAAAGATAAAGTATCTCAGAGATCAAAATTCTCATTCAGATTGTTACAAGTATAAAAATATGCGAATAGATGTATTTAAATTCTTTCCTAAGATTTGTGGAGAGTCTATGTGAAATTTAGTCGAAAAAATAAAGGGTATTCGAGTAGAAAAACAATAGATAGAAAAAAAACAATAGGTATTCGAGTAGAAAAACAATAGATATTGATTTTGGACCCCATGATATGTTATTTTTGCTAGTGCAACTTTAATAATTTGTTATCAGTTACCCATTTCGTTAACAAGTCGTCAGTCATTGCTACTACTCTGCTACCATTATTTCACTTATCATTGCTTTTGAAATAAACATTAAAGTGGCAGAAAACCACCTGGAAAAATGGAGAAAAAAATGACATCGACGTTACCAACGCAATGTAAACAACTGTTCCAATTTGTTTCATTTGCTGACCATGAGTATCAGCGAAGGATGCTGGCTGGGTAGCTACATAGGTGTCCTCAAGGTCTAATAGTGTAATGACCTCTTATTTTTTTGGCCTCTACAGCTTGTCACTCACGGCTGCTATCTGGTTTTGAACTATGTACTTTCTGTTATCAGTTCCGCTTAACGTAAGCAAATCGTCAGTCAATGAAACCTTTGAATTCTCACAATCAGCGGTTCTTATTTATTTGTTAATAATCTTATTGCGCCGATTTAGTTCGTCAAAATAATTTCCTTAAAAAAGCAAATTTAATTTTGCGGATGCTCTTTACAGCAGCGCATTTTGAGGTCATTGCAGTGGAAAAAGGAGCACAAGATCGAACATACATACATACATTCTATTAATTTTGCAATATGCAGTATAGGCGACAAAAAACCACCGGGAAAATGTTTTTCTTTTCGTATTTTATTCATTAATTGTTTTCCTAACAAAAGAGGCCCAGAAGTGCCAGCAATCTTAAGATATATCAAATTTGGTATTAGCTTGCTGACAAACGGTTAGAGCTGTACTGAAGAGGGGAGTTGTATGTAACTGCTGTCGCGCCCAGCGAGAGTCACTTTTGTTTAATTTTATAAAATAAATACTTGTTCAAAAATAAATAAATTAGCGTTGCTTATTTTATGGCTGAATTATTTAGCGGCTGGAGAAACGAACCATTAATCAACTGTCGCATCTTATTACTTTTATAATAAGCAGCAAAGGCGTCAGCAAACCATCGGCGAAATTTAATGGCTTTCGTTTTCGTATGCGCAGTTGAGCGGCCGTCTCTTTATAATGAAAGTAAGCGAGTCAGGGATCTGTCATAGCCCCGGGCGAGCCAAAGTCCAACCGGTCGGCGCTAGTCGCCCCGCCCCTGAGAGGACGGAGCGGCTAGCGCTCACCTGCACATCAGTGTTGAGAGAACCACCTTACCAGGCGGCTGCCCCGGGCTCTGCCCTCCTTCCCCTCGTATTTAGATAGTATCATCATGCTATATTATATGTAAGATAAATATATATGTACATTAATCCCCGTCTCTCTGCCCGCTATGCGTATGTAAATACCTACACCACGGTTCTACAGATCCGTCATAGTCTTGTGCGAATGAAACATTAATTAATATTCCAAAATATGCAAGTTAACGGACCATCTTTTAAAAGATGAAGTAAGTCAGGGAACCAAATAACAAACAGATAGTTACAAGTACAAATATGCGAATGGATGTGTTTCTATATTGATAGTGGACATGTGAAATCATCATCTCTCTCAGACCTGAGCCTTATATCTCAATGCAATGAATGTAAAAGTATAGTCACATTCCATCAAAAATAAAGAATATTCGATTAGAATAACAATCTTTCTTTATTTAAGAATTGAAGACCGGAGTTTTCGTATGCGCAGTTGAGCGGCCGTCACTTTATAGTGAAAGTAAGCGAGACAGGGATCAAAGTCAACTATATTGAGACAGCGGTGGTTTTCACTGCAGAATTTGGCATAACGTTCGCGCAGTCTTTCATCAAACGATTGCTGAAGTGCAAGGCGTCTTTAAAGGAGGGCGATCACCGAAAAGTAATTGCCGATTTCTGAAACATCTTAGCTATTTTCGAATAGTCTCGGGATGAGGAAAAAGAAAAGGCAAATGAAAAAGCATAAAAAAGTTCTATATTCAAGTTTAAAATATTTGAAAATGCAATTTTTTAATGAATTTGTGATTGGTGTCAGTGCAACTCGACAGTAGATTTGCTGCCACTTACCCATCGCGGGAAGATTTAATTTACAAATATTTTAAGACATTTGTTTGTTTCATTTTTTTTTCGTATGTGAATATTCTACAATAAATTAGTAAACGAGCTTCGAAACCAGCGCTACTTTAGCGATCTCATCTACCGTACTTATTTGAGTAATTAAATGGACTTTCGTTTGAAACCTTTGCACGTTTGAACATACAATTGCAATTTTTCGGTGATCGCCCTTTTTTAAAAAAAATAAAAAGATAAAAGTAAAGATAATGAAAATGTCGCCATTTTTGCTTCTGTTAATTTGAGGGCTATTTTCTTCGCATGCAGTTCTATGTGGGACTGATGAAAGTAGATTGAAGGAAGACTATTTGTAAGAAAGAAAACACCGTTGGTGCAGAAAGCTGGCTGGATTAATGTTGTCTTCTTTCGATTTTAGACGTCCTTTTACATGACCAGAGCCTAAAGTGTTTGGAAAAAGATATTTATATATATATATATATATATATATATATATATGCTTATAGAGTTTAATTAGTTGTTTATCGCAATAAAAAAATGAAGAAATTTTTTTTTTTATGGATTTTGTTTTAGCGGATTTTATTTCAGCGATCCCTTTTTCATTAATTGTTTTCCTCACAAAAGTGACCCAGAAATGCATGCGATCCTAGGTGAAAGCATGCCGACATCCGATTAGAGCTGCACTGAAGAGGGGACTTATATTTAAAAAATTAATTCCTGTTCAAAAATAAATTAATTAACATATCTAGTATAATTTACGGCTGCATTATTTAGCGGCTAAAAGAAGAGAACGGACCTCGATCAACTGTCTTAAACAATTTCTTTTACAATAAGCATCAAAATCGACAGAAATCCGCCGGTTTATGGCTTTCGTTTTCGTATGCACAGTTTTTGGGAATGGTCGTCACTTTTTGGGAATGGAGAGAGATAAAGAAAGAGAAAGAGAGAAATTAGTGTTGACAAATTAAATACAGAAAAGCAGCCTTTGAAGCCAGGTTTTTTTTTCATTTATACAACTATAATAATGGAAGAGCTGAGGAGGTCAACGAGCCACAGGGTGGATGTAGGATCGTCGATATGTCAATGACATGCCGATCATTTGACATCGGCCAATCAGAGACAACTGAAGAGAGAAAGGAAGAGAGAGAGTGAAAGTAGGTGTGCCGTCCTTAATCAATGTCACTCTTTCTGTCACCATTTTGTAAGCCAGGAGTGAATGCTGGTATTATTAATACGATTCTGAAATATATTCGAAATAAGCCGCTATTTTGTTCTAGAAAATCCGTCATTAGCGAAACTGCCTTTACAATTTTATTGAATAGAAATTGTGCAGAATTGTATTGGCACGAAATAGGTACAATATTGTAACACACCTGTCACAATGTTTTTTGAGTGATTATCTTCCAAGCTTCTTTCCATTAGCCTTTCCCTTGCCATCTCCCAGAGCCACCAAGTAGAAGGGGCTCATCTCAATAGGAAAGACAGTCGCATCATTCTCTCGCTCTATCCATGTCTCCTACTTTCACTCTCTCTCTTCCTTTCTCTCTTCAGTTGTCTCTGATTGGCCGATGTCAAATGATCGGCATGTCATTGACATATCGACGATCCTACATCCACCCTGTGGCTCGTTGACCTCCTCAGCTCTTCCATTATTATAGTTGTATAAATAAAAAAACCCCTGGCTTCAAAGGCTGCTTTTCTGTATTTAATTTGTCTACACTAATTTCTCTCTTTCTCTTTTTATCTCTCTCTCTATTCCCAAAAAGACCATGAAAAAGTTCAAAAAAAAAAAGAAAATGAAAGCCATCAAATTTCGCCGGCGGATTTCTGTAGCCCTTGATGCTTATTGTAAAAGAAATTGGTTAAGACAGTTGATAGAGGTCCGTTCTTTTCTTCTAGGCGCTAAATAATTCAGCCGTAAATTATACTACATAGGTATGTTAATTTATTTATTTTTGAACAGGTATTATTTTTTAAATACAAGTTCAATCTTCAGTACAGCTCTAATCGGATGTCGGCAAGCTTTCACAAAGGATCGCATGCACTTCTGGGTCACTTTTATGAGAAAAACAATTAATGAATAAAAAGATAAATAATACGAAACATAAAATTTTTCTCGGTGCTTTTCTGTGTTTCTTCTTATTGCAAAATAAATTGAATGGGGAAGTGATAGGAAGGGAGGTTTTTACTCTTAGCTAGCTTATTCTTGTTTCACTTCCACTTCATCTTTTCACTCCCACGAGATGGGAAGCGAAATTTTCTTATCAAATCAGCACGCGAAAAAATGTGCCATTTTTAAAAAAAATCATTTGAAGAGGAGATGACCGGGCGCAAAAAGATTATTAATAAATAAGTCTCTCTCACTCCATCTCCCTGTCTCTGTCGCCCCTTCCTCTCTCTGGTCGACGCTGCATAGGGTCGATGTTACACAGTAGGCATCGACGTTAGCAACGAGATATAAACAACTATTTAATTGTTTCATTAGCTGAGTATCAGCGAAGGAGCTGGCTGGCTAGGTGTCCTCAAGATCTTCTAGTGTTAAGACCTCTTCTTGTTTGCCACTGAAGCTTACTAATCAAGGCCGCTATATGGTCAACAACTACCTTCTGTTATCAGTTCTGCTGATCGTAAGCAAATCGTCAGTAAATGCTATTCTTTTTTTTAGTAGATTCATTGTTAATATTCTTATTGCGCCGGATTATTCGTCAAAGACTTTCCTTAAAAACGCTAATTTAATTTTGCGGATGTTCTTTACAGCAGCGCATATTACCGTAGAAATAAGGAAAATAAGATAGTAAATAATCATTATTATATTCGATTATTTTTGCAATAAGCATTACAGTCGATAGAAAACCACCGGGAAATTTTTTCGGTTCTCATAATGAATCTTTTTATCCATAAATTGTTTTGTTCAGAAAATTGCCCCAGAAGTGCCCACACTCTTTGGTGCAAGCTTGTATTCAAATTGAACTGAACTGAAGAATGGAGCTGTAGCTGCTGCCGCGTCCATGAGCGGGCGGTACTTTTGTTTTGTTTTAAGGAGAAATAAAATTAATAATTATAAAAAATAGCAAATTAACAGAGAATCAATAAAAAGACGAAATAATTTGCAGCTTGAGAAAAAATTTCTAGAGGTATTTTAAACAAAAAAAATTAACCAAGAAATCAAGCATTACCACCAGACTTCTGAATTATATGCCAACGTAATGAACGTAAAAATGCCGTCTCATGAATTTTCAGCAAAAATAAAGAAAATTCGAGTAGAAAATAAAATAAAGAAATGTATATCTTGATGCTAGTGTTTTTTTTCTGTGTATGCTACGTACTAATTGAAGAGAGGAGGAGGTTGACGCTGTTTAGCAACCATGTTAGGTCGCGCTATAACATCGACCAATCAGGAACGAGTGAGCTGTGGCAGGGTGAGAGAGAGAGAGGGAGGAAAGAGAGAAGGAGAGAAAGAGGCGACAGAGGCAAAACGATGGAGAGAGAGAGTAAAAGAGAGCAAGGAGACAGAGTGGAAGTAAGGACGCAGAGAAAGACGGGAAAGAGAGAGGGAGATAGAAAGGGGAGAGAGAGACGTGAGATGGCTCTGCAGTAATGTAACTTGTTGATAAGAAAGTTCTCGAGCGACAGTCTTCGTCTAGGTGAGATTTTAAATAAATTCGAACTCCTAATGAAGCATAAAGCTTTGTTCAATAACCGCCTTATCAATTAATCAAACGAGTGTTTCCCGGCATACTATCATTCAAATATGAATTTTATTACCTTCGAAATAAGCAACAAAGGCGACAGAAAACCACTTGGAAAATAAAAATTCTTTAGTTTTCGCACCGCGCATCTTTTAATTCATTAAATGTTTTGATCTCAAATTACCCTCATTGTCAGACGTTTCACAACGTAAGAGAGAGAGAGAGAGTCAGAGAGAGAAAAATAGAGACAAAGAGAGATAGAGAGATAGTATCGGGAGAGAGAGAAAATGTTCATAAAATTTTTCATCCTTTCCCAGTCAACAGTTTGGACACCGACAGAGATGGTAACGGCCCGGCCCGGCCCGGCCCTGGCGGGCCCGCGGGCCCTGCCGGCCCAATTTCCCAGGGCCCCGGGCCGGGCCGGGCTGGCCCAAAAAAAGTTTGGCCGGCCCGTAGGCCCGATTGGGCCCGATAAGCACACAATGCCGTCCAGTCAGGACGATTGGTGGCATTGTAAAGTGCAAAACTTTCTTCATTTGTTTATTTTCCCCCCTAAAAGTCTTTTTTATATACATTAAAATGAATGTTCGTAGCACTAGCATGAAAAATTCTGAATTTCAAAATATTTTGTCACTCGTCGGACTTTTTTCCCGGAATTTTTTTGAAACTCGGGCTCAAACGGGCCCACGGGCCGGGCCGGGCCCAAAATTCTAGGGCCCGGAAATGGTTCGGGCCGGGCCGGCCCAAAAATTTTGGGCCATTTACCATCTCTGGACACCGATGGTTTAGAAAGCGTTATTTGTCATATAGTTTGCACAGAGTTTCATCGAACGATGGATGATAACTCGAATCTATTTTTAAAAAAAGGAGATGTAGCAGTTATTGCATTTGTCTATTTTGAGGATGATTTTCGTTTGCTGTTCTATCTGGGAAGTAGTTTGAAGGAAAACAAAGAAAACGCACTCGGCGGAGAAAGGTCCCTGTGTTTTTTTCTTCGAAGAAAGCGCTCTGTCGAAAGAAGTTCACACTGCAGAATTAGCTGCTCTCTCACCCATCACTTTTGTTTGACGAGCCATCCAGAGACCGGATTGTTTTTGGCAAGTTCCCAGTGATGAGGGGGTGGACGAGGCCCCGTGGAGTTGGCACGACTCCATGTGCGAGAAGGAATAATAATATTAGTTATTATTATTTATCAAAAATGGATAAATTAGTTGAAAATCAATTGAAAGTTGAACAAAGCAAGTTGTGGAATAAAATACCGGGGATGAAGTATAAAACTAATTGTAAATTAATGGACTACAGCAACGCGTCAAGGGTCCTCGTCAGACATGAAGATCTTATCAATATCATGTTCCATTACTTTATAAATAAGCAGAAGACGCCACAGAAAAGCACCGAGAAATATTTTCATTTTTTTTTCTTTTTCCTCATTAATTCAAAAAAGAACCCCAGAAGTGCCCGCTCTCTTTGGTTCTAGCTTGTATTCAATTTGAACTGAACTGAAGAATGGAGCTGTAGCTGCTGCCGCGTCCATGAGCGGGCGGTACATTTGTTTTGTTTTATGGAGAAAAATAAAATTAATAAGTATAAAAAAATAGCAAATTAACAGAGCATCAATTAAAAGATGAAGTACTTTGCAGCTTGAGGAAAAATTAATACAAATATTTTAAACTACAAGAAACGAGCCTTAAAATCAGGATTCGCCGTAAATGTTTTTGGAATTTTGGGCCGACTCAAACAAACAAGTTTTTGTCAACACGCCAAAAAAAAGCAAAAAAAAACTACAACCGTGAAGAGGGAGAGAGAGACACACTCAGAGACATGAAATGTCTCTGAGTGGTGTAGCTTTATAACATTTTTCTTAAGAGAGTTGTGGAACAGTCTCAGTCAACACATTGACTCACTCAAAATATTTCACAAATCTTACATTAGTAATTTTCTATAGTTGTGAGCGTTCAATAGTACACGTTTTAGGCCTTTTTAAAATATAGTACTTCACAATCTATGACTTCCTTAAACCGTAACTTCGCATAGACTCAATCTCTTATGGTTTCTTGTCAATCAATGTATGGTCATGGATCTTTATCTGCTCTATCAAAGAAGAAGGAAACTCAACCGTAATTTATTTGAATTTATTTGACCGTTCTTGTCGCGTCTCTCCAAATTACACGTTCTCTCGCCATTGCGTCAGGCAAAAGGCGCTAATTCAAACGTGAGTTTTCGACTCTTTACTTGGACACTGCTTTCAAGTCGCTCAGATGCATCATATTCCATGCTTTCCAACTTCTATCTATCTCCATCTCTCTCGCTCTCTCTTTTGCTTCTCTCTCTCTTTCTCCTCTTTCTCTCCCTCTCTCAGTCTCTCTCTCTCTCTCTCTTTCGTCTCTCTCTCTTGGCCTTCGCACCAGTCAACGTGCTGACACCGGTGGTTTTCAGGCAGGAATTTGGTATATAGTTAGCACAGTGTTTCGTAAGATGATGACGTTCCGGATGATAGTGAACCTTAAAATAAAATTAATAAAAAAAGATGTCTGTGAGCCCATTTTGCTTCCATATAGAATGCGTATGAAGGCATCATTCAAGCGTAAAAGGGATGCTTTAAATTACAGAGATGTAATTCCGTAATTTAAAGCTGAGATGTAGTTCCGTAATTTAAAGCATCGAAAGAAACTGTTGGAAGCAAAAATAAATGCGCGGAAACAATGACGCCATTGTTTGTTTTCAGGCAGGAATTTGGCATATAGTTTACCCTGTGTTTCAGCGGGTGATGCATTAGAGGAATCGGACTCATAAAAAATGTAAAAAAGAAAAGATGTCGCCGGGCCGTTTCGCGTTCGTTTATTTTAGGGTGATTTTGGTATAGAATTCGTATAGTTAGCTTCTCAGAAAATTTTCTACGCATTCTGCTGCCGCGCGCAAAAATTAATAAATATTAAAAGATAAAGATTTTTACGCAGCATATTTTAAAAGATGAAGTATCTCAGGAAAAATAATAGCAGACATATTGTTACAAGTATAAATATGCGAATGGCGTCGAGAAGTGGAATCATCATTTTTCTCCGGCGTGACCCTTATACATCAATGCAATCAATGTAAAAGTGCCTTCACATTTCATCAAAAATAAACAATCTTTCTTTTTTTATTAATTGAAGAGCGGAGGTGGGCTCTCGAATTCTAACTTCGAGAGAGAGAGAGAGAGAGAGAGAGAGAGAGAGAGAGAGGGACAGAGAGAAGAGAGAGAGAGGGAGAGGGACAGAGAGAAGAGAGAGAGAGGGAGGGAGAGATGGAGACAGAGAGGGCGGTAGAGACAGGGAAAGAGAGGGAGAAAAAGAGAGTTATTCACTTGTTTCTTGATCCCTGAAATTTGTCAACCTAATTTTGCTAAAAAGGATGGCGCGTCAGCGTAGGATCAGTCCCTTTTGCCTGGTCTCAGTCTTATTTGCCAAC
Source organism: Allodiplogaster sudhausi (assembly GCA_945643635.1). Lineage (NCBI taxonomy): Eukaryota > Metazoa > Nematoda > Chromadorea > Rhabditida > Diplogasteridae > Allodiplogaster > Allodiplogaster sudhausi. Next base: position 4,813,377 of record CALZFC010000006.1, on the reverse strand, counting down.
GCCATTAACATAAACGAACTGTCACATGAATTATTACTTGGACTACGAATGAGGCGGAGGAAAGAAATTGGCAAAGAGCCAAGAAATATTCTGTTGAATTTTACTCTGTTGTCACGTTGCATTTTTGGTTTTTTTCTCTCAATCAGACTTGTTCTCCTTCTCTTGTATTTATTATTTATTATTATTTGAGAAATTATGTCTAACATATTTTTATTTAACAAGGTAATTACGAATCTGCGTAGTATATCTCCTTATTAATTACCTTAAGCTTGCTAGAAAATGTATACCCAACTTATTTTATTTGTCCGTCGGACTATCTGAAATAATACCTTAAGAATAAATATAGCTGAAACCTATTTGGTGTGATACATTAGAAAATATTGAGGAGCAAGCTGGCGATAAAATGTAACAATCACTCTCTAGTCAACAATATTGACACCGGTTGTTTTCACGGCGGAGTTTGGCATAAACGTTTGCGCAGTGTTTCATCTAACGATGGGTAGCGGGATTCTTATTTAAAAAATAAAATAAAAATAAAAATGTAGCCGAGACGGCTTTTCGTTTGCTGTTCTAAGGATGTGGATTGAAGGAAGACAAAAAAACACAGTAGGCGGAGATATTTTGCATGATCGTAGACATAATTCCTCACTCGCTCGCCCTCTCCTGTTCCTCTCGTCTCCATCTCTCCTCTATTTCTTTCTCTCCATACCTTTTATTTTCTTCTTTTCCAATTTCACTCTATGATTTTTCACTTTCGATTACTTTTGAAATATCCATTAAAGGAGGCTGTAATCTACCGGGCGAATATTTTTTTCTTCTGCTTATCTTTTATTACGCGAACTTTGCAACAGGTTGTCACAATTATACATATCCTGAAGAGTGGAGGAGAACAAAAAATATTTGTAATCATTTTTATTTTATAAAATTTAGCTCTTCGACAGTTCACGACATTGCGTACGGCATCCAGCCAAGCATGCTGAACTGCGACTGCTCTTCGATGTCATGAAGCGGTACGGCAATGTCGAGCGTGTTCTTGCGGAAAGTAATTGTTTGTTTGGTTGGTTTTTTTAAAGTGAAATACAGAAATTTATTTCTTATTTCGTGTTATTTTAAAAAAATTATTTAAAAAATAAATCATAGACTCGGCAATTTTATCAATATTTTCTACAGCTTTGACTAACCTGTATGCACATACATATGTGTTTGTCTTATGTATGTATGTATGTATATGGGAATGTAAAAAGGAGGGCATATATTGGTTCATTTACAAATAATGAAAAGTAGATAAACAAAATGTAGAATTATAGATCTCTATGCTGGTTTTTTTCATTTATGCAACATTAAGAATTGAGGAGCGGAGGATGTCGATGTTAGATCGTCCACATGTCAACGATATACCGATGATCTTAGTACAGATGGAGAGAGAGAAAAAGAGAGAGGGAAAGAGAGAGAGAGAGAGAGAGAGAGAGAGAGAGAGAGGGAAAGGCAACAGAGACAGAGCGATCAGAGAGAGAGAGAGAGAGAGAGAGAGAGAGAGAGAGAGAGAGAAGGAGGGAACAGAGAGACGAAGAAAGAGACATAGAGATCAGAAGAGTGAGGAAGATTTATCGAGACAAGGGGTAGAGCGAGTGAAAAAGAGCGAGCGAGGCAGAAAGTTAGTGAGAAAGAGAGAGAGAGAGAGAGAGAGAGAGAGAGAGAGAGAGAGACTGAGAAAGAACGAGCGAGAGAAAGCGAGAAAGTGAGAGGCTACAGAGACAGCGAGATGGAGAGGAGCCAATTCAAGCGTGAGTTTTTGGCTCCTTTACTTGGACCTAGGAATGGTCAGAAACCCTGCGCTCGAAAAAATATAACTTATAGCTCATTCGAAAGCCCTTGAAATTTTATTTGTATAAATAAAAAAAAATTAGCTGCTGCCATGTATAAATAAATATTTTATTTTTATTCTTGCATTCGAAGAGCTCGTGGAATCATTATTTTTCTCATACCTGAGCCTTAAATCCCAACGAAATGAAAGTAAAAGTGCCGTCACATTTCACCAAAAATAAAGTATATTCGGTTCGAAAACAATTGGAAGGGAACGAAACATAGACATTACTAGAACGTAAGAGAGAGAGAGAGAGAGAAACAGAGAGAGAGAGTGAGAAAGAAAAAGAGAGCGAGAGATGGAGACAGAGAAGGTGCTAGAGACAGAGAAAGAGATGAAGAAAGAGAGTTATTCAGTTGTTTCTTGATCTCTGTAATTTTTTGACCTTAAATTCCTAATAAGGATGTAAGCGTGAGCGTGGCATCTGCCTCCTTTTGCCAGGTCTCAGTCTTATTTACCAATGCAATTATTCTAATAATAATAAAAAAGAAAACGGCAAATAATAAACAAAACATTTCCCATTTTTTTTTTCTAGTAGTGTAGCTTGATAAAATATTTCTTACGAGAGTTGTCGAACAGCCTCAGCCTACACATTGACTCACGCAAAAAACTTCACAAATCTTACATTATATCTGTTATAAATGTAAGCGCAAAAAATACTCTTTTTAGTCCTCCTTTTTAAATATAATATGTACTACACAATCTCTGATTTCCTTAAACCGTTGCTTCGCAAAGACTCACTCTCTTATGGTTACTTGTCAATCAATGCATGTATTCATTGATCTTTATCGGCTCTATCAAAGAAGAAGGAAACTCGACCGGGAATTTATTTGACTTGTCGCGTCTCTCCAAATATCATGCTCTCTCGCCATTGCGTCTCTCCCTCAATCCCTCTCTCCCTCTCTCCCCCCCCCTCTCTCCCTCTCTCTCCCTCTCTCCCTCTCTCTCTCAATCTCTCTCGCCTTTCTCTTACAATTAGCCGTTTTCCGTATTATTATTTTAATCGAATGTCGAGAATAGAACTGCCGATGAAGATTAACATTCAGAATTGACAGTCAACAGAATTGACACCGGTGATTTTCAGGCATGAATTTGGCATATAGTTTGCACAGTGCTTACGAGGGCGAAGCATGATGAATCATAAATAAAAAAATGTATAAATATATGAATAAAGAAAGGATATCGGCGAGCCGTTTTGAGTTTGTTTTATTGAGCGCGATTTTCGTCTACAATTCGTATAATTACCTGGTCAAAATTAATAAACATCTAAAATAAACAATTTTATGGAGCGCCTTTCAAAAGAAGAAGTATTTTAGGAAACAAAATTCTCATTTTGATTGTTAGAAGTATTAAAGTATGCGAATAGATGTATTTTTATAGTCGCATGAGGCTCGCGGAGAGACTATCAGTAATTTTTGTCAGACGCGCACTTTTTAAGAGAATTAGAATTCTATTGACGTGCGTAGAGGCAGCAGAGAGGGGGTCAACGAAATGTCCAAGAACTAATATCGAACAATCTACAGCACAGCAGCAGGGACAAGTGGACTATGGCACGGTGAAGGTGGGCCAAGAACAGAGAGATAGACGGAGGAGAGGCTGCTGATTTTTACGCAAATTGAAATTAGCGGGCCGGTCCTGGGCACGTCCTTATGACATGAGGCCCTGCTCTACTAGCAAATAGAGAGATCGCCTTCTCACGCTTATTTCTATAGAATGCGTCATTAGCTGCTGCCTTGCCCTTGTAATAATAAAAAAAAGGGAAAGACAGAGAGCCAGAGGGACAGAGGGGGAGAAAGAGCGAAGAGAGAGAGAGAGAGAGAGAGAGAGTTAAATTAAGAGAGGCTTAATTAAATAGAGCGAGAGAAAGAAAGATGTGTGTATTTCGAAATTGAGACGGCACTCACAATCAGATGACATTGAAACACTTCATTATACCTTTTGTCTCTTTAACTCTCAACTTTCCATTCCTTCACTTTCCGAAATGTTTACACGATAAAAATCTTCTCTTTAGACGCTTTCATGCAAAAAACCCAGGACAATGAGAATTTACAAATGAATTCTTCTTCTAACAAAACAAGAATACTTTGCCTATAGAATGTGTCATTAACTGCTGCCGTGCCCTTTTTATAATAAAAGAATTAGTTTAAAAATACCAAACATAACCTAGCATTAATTAATAGCTGGATTATTTAGCAAATTGGGAGAAAATCACTGTGGAGTTTGCCTTATATATATAAATATATTTATTTATTTATTTATTTATTTATTTATTTATTTATTTATTTATTTATTTATTTATTTATTATTTATTATTTATTATTTATTATTTATTTATTTATTTATTTATTTGTTTATTTGTTTATTTGTTTATTTCTTTATTTATTTATTTATTTATTTAATTATTTATTTATTTATTTACATATACATATGTCGTCGACATGTCGACGATCTATCATCGTTCAATCAGAGATACAGTATCGACCACGTATTTTATTATCTGCATTTTATTATTCTATTCTAGTTTACTCACTTTGCGATGAAAATTAATGTGACGGCGCTTTTGCACTCCTTGAGTTTTCATAAAAGACGAGAGCTCGCAAAGATCATTCGATATATAGCTCTTGAAGCCAATTTTTTTCTTTTTATGCATCTTAAGAGAGGATGTCAGTAAGACTCGAGCAGAGCTCTATTATGACCTGCCCTAGGAATTTTTTTTCGAATTTCTTCACAAAAACTGATTACAGTATACAACTCGACGTGGTGAACAAAATAGGCTATATTTCAAAGTTGAAAAAAATTTTCCGCGCGAGACCCAGTACAGTAATCTTATAAATTACATTGGTCATAAGTCGCTTCAAACTTATTATTAGACAACCATCGAGGTACCATTCGATAGCTGATTGAACGGGCTTTAATTTTGATCTTGGAAGATATATTCGTAAAATTTGAATTTGGCCCTAAAACACGGCCCTAAACATTTTCAAAGGTGGTTTTTACCGAAATTAAGTATTTTATGTTCATTCCGCGACAACCGCTTCTGGATAGCTTTAAAGTACGTGAAATTTGCTACAACATATATCTCTTTCAAAAGAATTAAAGGTCTCGCTCCTAGGTTCCCAAACGCTTGAACATGATCCAGTGTAAATTAAAGGCCCCAGTGAATCCTCCAAATTATCAGTTTTTAGGTTCAAATTTTTGACGGCTTCAGAGATGAAGCATTTCAGTTGACTCCTAATCGAATGAGGATTAATTTTCATCCGGAATACCATTTTCAAAAAATTCCATTTCAGCCCTAAAATCAACTTTTGCATATTCTGAAAGCACTTGAAATTTGCTACAACATATGTTTCTTTCAAAAGGTATGACAGGTCTCGCACATATGTTCCCAGACGCCTGAACATGAACTAGTGACCGCCAATTGGCTTTGGCATTGAACGGCGAAGAGGTCTTTATTCGGAGTTTTGACTTGATTTTGGTGTGCTCAGCGTACGTTGCAGATTTGATACCAATATGTGGTCGTCTTTAGGTCCTTTCAAGTGCAAACTGTCACCTCATGCTGTAACGCTCGTTGCTTTGTATATTTGTCACAGAATCGTTATTGTTTTCTATATGCACTGTTCATATCTGTATGCTGGCAAGCAACATTCACGCGGATTTAATTTCTGTATGCTGGCAAGCAACATTCACGCGGATTTTTTCCGCCAAGTTCGAAGGAATACGTCATTGCAGCTTTTAACGAGGGAGTAAACACGAAGAAGAAGCTTGACCCTCGGCAGTTACAGAAAATAATGCGCGAGGAAACCGATCAAGATGGAAAACTACTGTTTTCTCCGAGTGAACTGTTGAACTATCAACAAATTGGGAGTATTTTCGCCAGTCTTGCCTCAAAAAGAAGGAATGCGGACGTGCCGACTACCACTCAAGCCAGCACGACGACAACGGATCCCAGTGTTAAAGACGACGCGAGCGAGACAGATCAGCTAAATTTGGAAGACGATGCTGAAATGGACATTTACTCTGAGCCCATATTCGGAAATGATCAGGACGAACTTAGGAGTGCAGTTGAAGACGATATCGAGATTCCTTTCGAGAATGTAGAACCAAAGAGATACAAAGATAAGCATGAAGTCTACAGCTCACATTCAGGATGATTCTAGACACGATTTTATTCCTGAGTTCGAATGATGTTGCACGATAAACCATTATAAAATGCGATTCAATATTACAAAAAGAAGTTAAAAAAAATTTGAACCTAAAAACTAATAATTTGGAGGATTCACTGGGGCCTTTAGTTTACACTGGATCATGTTCAAGCGTTTGGGAACCTAGGAGCGAGACCTTAAATTCTTTTGAAAGAGATATATGTTGTAGCAAATTTTACGTACTTTAAGCCTATCCAGGAGCGGTTGTAGCGAAATGAACATAAAATACTCAATTTCGGTAAAAACCGCCGTCGAAAATGTTTAGGGCCGTATTTTAGGGCCAAAATCAAATTTTACTAAAATATCTTCCACGACCAAAATTAAAGCCCGTTCAATCAGCTTTCCAATGGTACCTCGATGGTTGTCTAATAATAAGTTTGAAGCGACTTATGACAATGTAATTTATAAGATTACTGTATTGGGTCTCGCGCGGAAATTTTTTTTCAACTTTGAAATATAGCCTATTTTATTCACCACGTCGAGTTGTATACTGTAATCAGTTTTGGTGAAGAAATTCGAAAAAAAATTCCTAGGGCAGGCCTTGATCGAACGATACTGACAGGCTCTCTTAAATAATTGTTCATTAGTAAGATTTTGATAGGAAGTAAACAAAAATACGTGTTATTTCTTGATTGTCACTAGATTGATCTAACACTTGATCTAGATTGTGACATCGAACAATCTGCAGCACAGCAGAAGAAACAAGTGGACTATGGCAGGGGAAGGTAGGCGAGCGAGAGAGAGAGAGAGCGAGAGAGAGGGAAAGAGGTGACAGAGATACGGCGATGGAGAGAGGGAGAAAGGGAGTAAAAGAGACAGAGAGAATGAAAGAAAGAGAGAGAGAGTGAGAGAAAAATACGAGATGGTTCGGTAGTTAAGTAACTGGATAGAATATTTAACTTTTTTTTTCAGAACTTTTTTATTAATTAATATTAAAAATATATACAAAATAACGGATCATCATTTAAAAGATGAAGTTAGTCAGGGAACAAAATAACAGACAGATTGTTTGAAGCATAAATATGCGAAAAGATGTATTTCTCTACGCACACTAGCATTTTGACTATAATTCTCACTTCCCATTACCTTTTCGAATAAACAGTAAAGGCGACAGAAAACCACCGGATTAATTTAATAATTTCGTTATGCGTATCTTTTTTCTTCATTCATTCTTTTCCTAACAAAAGAGCATTGGAAGTGCTTATCTATTGAGGAGCTGTAAAGAGGCACTTTGTATTACGACAGTAAACTAAATTGATTGAAAAAACCATTTAGAAAATTACTAGAGGAAAAATTATTTGAAGAAAAATGATTCATGGAAGGAAACTCATTGGAAGAAAAACCAACAAAAGAACAAAAAAATCAGTAGATACAAAATCATTTGGAGAAAAAGCATGTCACCACATTATTTCATTCTTTATTTTCGTGCACTGCGTACCTACTGCCATTGTCTGGAGTTGTCTACGTTTAGTCAAGGACTCAACTCGCCATACAATTAGTTCACGATGCTCATATAAAGCCAGAGAACAAATAAAATGAAATAAGTGCTACAAGAAAATTTGCAGACTAAGTTCTTATTACGCAAGGCAAGGTTGCAAATTTAGCGGGAATATTACATGGCCAATGTTTTCGTTTGCGCCGTTGAGCGCTTGTCACTTTTTGGCAATGGAGATATAGAGAAAGAGGGAGAGAACGAGAGGGCGACAGAGAATCGAACAGAAAGGCAGAGCGAGAGAGAGAGAGAGAGAGAGAGAGAGAGACAGATGGATAGACCGAGAGGCGACAGAACCAGACCGATGGAGAGAGATTGAGCGATGGAGAGAGAGAGAGAGTGGGGCTGAGAGAGTGAAAGTAAGAGAGTCAGTATAAATCATCTTAAAAATTAACTTTTCGGAACATTTTCAAGATCATCGCAGTGGAAAGAAAGGACGAAATACAGAGCAAGGAAATATCAATATCATTTTTCATTACTTTTATCATAAGGAGAAAATGCCAGAGAAAATCACCTGGCAATTTTTTTTTTCGTATTACATATTTTTATTCAATATTTGTTTCTAACCATTCCTATCGCGTCTCTCCAATTAATACGCTCTCTCGCCATTGCGTCAGGCAAAAGGCGCCAATTCAAACGTGAGCTTTTGACACTGCTTTCAAGTCACTCACCATCGGATGCATTATATTCATTATATTCCATTCTTTCCATGTTCTCTCTCTCTCTCTCTCACTCTCACTCTCTCTCACTCTCTCTCTCCCTCTCCCTCTCTCTCCCTCTCCCTCTCGCTTTCCCTCTCCCTCTTTGCCTTGACATTCCGGAAATGTTTTATCAAATGTCGAGAAAAGCACTGGTGATCAAGATTAATTAACATTCCCTGACCAGTCAAAAGAATTGGCACCGGTGCTTTTCAAGTAGGAATTTGGCATATAGTTTGCACTTTGTCTCGTAGGATGATGAGCGTGTGGAGGGTGGTGGACATTTAAAAAAATAAAAAATAAAAGATGTTCGCGAGCTATTTTGCGTCTGTATATTTGAGGATTATTTTCGTATAGAATTCGTATAATTAGCTTCTCAGCCAATTTTACGCATTCTGCTGCCGCTCCCATGGAAGGGCGCCTTTATTGGGCGAATGAAAAGTTAATAAATATGCAACAATTTAACTTTTAAAAGATGAAGTATCTCAGGGAACAAAATTCTTATTCAGATTGATACAATATTGACACCGGTGGTTTTCACAGCGGAGTTTAGCGTAAAAGTTTGAACAGTGTTTCGCGGGATGATGGTGTAGGAAAATAATTTAAACAAAAAAATGTAGCCGAATTGCCGTTCTCGTTTGCTGTTCTATTTGGGAAGGATGAGATTAATGGAAGACCAAGAAAATACAGTAGGCGTAGAAAGCTCGCACTCATTTTGCATGATCGGAGCCTACCTCACTCGGCCGCACTCTCCTGTTCCTCTCGTCACCATCTCTCCACTATTTCTTTCTCTCTATACCTTTTATTTTCTTCTCCTTCCATTTTCACTCTATGCTTTTATCAGTATCTCCTGACGAGAGACTATCAGTTCATTTTCGATCACTTTTGAAATAAGCATTATTGGCGGCAGAAATCCATCGGGCGAATATATATTTTTTTGCTCTGCATATTTTTTTATTCCGCGAACTTTGCGTTAGGCTGTTACAATAAGAGCTACCTATACTTAAGAGTGGAGGAGAGGATAAAAAATATTCGTAATCTTTTGCATTTTATAAAATTGGACTCTTCGACATTTAAAGACATGGAGCCAGACAAGCTGAACTGCGACAAGCTCTTCAATGTCATGTGCCAGTACGGCAATATCGAGCGTGTTCTTGCGGAAAGTCTTTTGTTTGTTTGGTTTCTTTTTTTTGTTCTTAAAATTTCCAAGCCCACTCAGAGGTCTGACCCAGGCATCTTTACTGGGATCACCCTTTTCCCTATTTAACCACCTTCAATTCTTCTACATCTCATCATTTAAAAATAAAAACTTTTCTGGCGTTTCACCAACTAAATAAGAGAAGAGATTTTCTGTGCTCAAATTCATGAAGACAACGTCGGAAACATTGCGAGACAATCTTTCAAAGCTTTTCCTTCTATAATTAGCTGATAAAGCGACAGAAAACCGCCGGGAATTTTTTTATTTCTTTCGTATGTTTATATTCCTTATTTGTTTTCCTGTATGTCAGAAAATAGTTTCAGAGGTGCTTGCGTAGAATGCTCTCACATCAACCAATCGATAGCTTATGAGCAGAGATTAGTGGGCTACGGCAGGTTGAAAGTGGGGCGAAGAACGAGAGAGAGAGAGAGAGACAGAGACGGAGAGGGAGAGAGAGAGGGAGAGAGAGAGATTAAGAGAGAGAAAGGGAGAGAGAGAAATAGAGAGAGAGAAGAGAGAGAGAGGGAGATAGAGACATGAAATGGCTCTCCAGTAGTGTAGCTGTATAAAATGTTTCTTACGAGAGTTGTCGAACAGTCTCAGTCTACACATTGACTCACTCAAAATAATTCACAAATCATACATTATTAATCTGGAATAATTGTATGCGCTCAAAAATACACGTTTTAGTCCTCCTTTTTTTAAATATATTATGTACAAAACAATCATTGATTTCCTTAAACCGTAGCTTAGACTCACTCTCTTATAGTTACTTGTTAATCAATGCATGTAGTCATCGATCAAGATATTTACCTACTCTATCAAAGAAGAACGAAGTTCTGCCGCAACAATTTGCCTGAGCATTCTTGTCGCATCTCTCCAAATAACATACTCCCTCGCCATTGCGTCTCTCTCTCAATCTCTCTCTCCCTCTCTCCCCCACCCCTCTCATCCTCTCTCTCTCTCTCGCCTCTCTCTCGCCTCTCTCTTGGCCTTGACATTCCGTACTAATTTTAACCGAATGTCGAGAAAAGAACTGGCGATGAAAACAAACATTCCCTGACAAGTCAACAGAATTGACACCGGTGGTTTTCACGCAGGAATTTGGCGTATAGTTTGCACTGTGTTCCAGTGGGCGATGCAGGTGAATCGAACACAGTAAAAAATGTATAAATAAAGAAAAGAATTCGGCGAGCCGTTTTGCGTCTGTTCACTTGAAGGTGATTTTCAAATAGATTTCGGATAATTACGTTTTCCATGGGCGGACGTCAAAAAAATTAATAAACATTCAAAATATACAATTTAACGGAGCATCTTTTAAAAAAAAAAAAGTATTTTAGAAAACAAAATTCTCATTCAGATTGCTACAAGTATAAAAGTATGCGAATAGATGTATTTTTATAATCGCATAAGGCTCGTGGAGAGGCTGGCTATATCAATCATTTTTGTCAGACGCTCACTTTGGAACAGAGAATTAGAGCTCTATTGAAGAGCGTAGAGGCAGCGGAGAGGGGGTCAACGACATGTCCATGATCTAATATCTAATAATCCGCGAGAAAGCAGCGGGTATATTCTATTATTTTTGCAATAAGCAGTAAAGACGACAGAAAACCACCGGGGAAATTATATGATTTCTTTTGTGTTTTTTTTATTCATTAATTCTTTTAAACACAAAAGAGCCCCAGAAATGTCCGCACTCTTCGGTACGAGCTTATAAAAAAAAATTAACAGAGGATCAATTAAAAGATGAAGTACTTTGCAGCTTGAGGAAAAATTACTGTAGACATTTGAAAAGGAGGGAAACCAGTTGAAAAATGGAGCGTTACTGCAAGACTTTTGAATTATATGCCAACGTAATGAACGTAAAAATGCCGTCTCATGAATTTTCATCCAAAATAATGAATATTCGAGTCGAAATTAAAATACAAAAATGTAGATCTTGAAACCGGTGTTTTTTTTCTGTTATTTGTTCCGTTTATCGTAGGAAAGTCGTAGGTAATCTTCTTGCGCCGGTCATCTCCTGGTTAGCCTGCTTCGTCTAATGTATTTGATAGTTTTGAGTCAAGTTTTCTGGTGCTCTTCAGAAGATAACATTTTGACTGACGTCAATATCAAAAGAAGAAATAAAATGTAAACGAACAAAGGCTACCACTCACACATCATAATTTTCAGTGCTGGTTTTGTAATAAGCAGTAAAGGCCATAGGAAACCACCGGGAAATTTTTTGTTCATTTTTTCTTTTAAAGTTTTTTATCCATTAATTGGCTTCCTAACAAAAGAGTTCGGTAGGTGACTTCGCTTCTGTGTGGGAGGGGGGGGGGGGAGAGAGAGCGGACGACTTGAGAGCTGAACTGAGGAGCCGAGGATTGTCGAGATGTCAACGCAATATCGACGAACTAATATTGACCAATGAGAGAGAAGAGGGAGAGAGAGAGATGAACGAGACATGGCATAGGGAGAGTGAAAGTAAGAGACACATGATAGAGAAAGAGAGACAGAGAGAGAGAGAGAGAGAGGGAGAAAGAGAGAGAGAGAGAAAGAGAAAGCTGTTTTCAAGAAAAATTAATAATTATTCAAAATTATCAAATTACCAGGGTATAAATTAAAACCTGAATATTACTTTAGATATACTTAATAGTTATTAGTGAATTAGTCGATCGTCAAAACAAGGTTTTCATAAGAACTGATTCTTATAACCCAACGTAATGAATGAAAAACTGCCGTTAAATGAATTTTTACTTGAAGTGCATGCGATCCTTGGTACAAGCTTGCCGACATACGATTAGAGCTGTACTGAAGAGTGGCGTTCTATCTGAGCGGGTCACTTTGTTTCTATTTATTAAAAATAAATACTTTAAAAAAACTGACATAGCTTAATTTATGGCTGAATTATTTATTGTTAGCGGACTGGATTCAATCAACCGTCTTATCCTATTTCTTTTACAATAAGCATCAAAGGCGGCAGAAAACAACCGGCGAAAATTTTATGGCATTCTTTTTCATATGCGCCTTTGAGCGGTCGTCACTTTTTAGGAATGGAGAGAGAGAAAGAGAGGGAGAAAGAGAGAGAAAGAGAGAGAGAAAGAGAGAGAGAGTGAGAGAGAGAGAGTGAGAGAGAGAGTGAGAGAGAGAGAGTTTCCAAGTGAATGTTGGTAGACCGGCAGCAGGGCGGAAGGGACGGGACTCAGCGAGGAGTCAAGTTTCGCCCCTTTCCAATGAATTCGAGCCCCGCCCTCTTCCAGCTTTGTAAGGGGCGGGAAGGAATAAGGATTCAAGCCCGCCAAGCTTGCCCCGCCCCTTTCATTGGAGGGGGCGGGACGCAGCCGAGATACAAGCCACGCCTTGTTTAACAACAACTAAATGGGACCAAGCGCTGTCATGCCAACAAATAAAATATATTCGATTAAACATTGTGTGCACCAGGTGAACAGAACGCGAAGAAAAATCAATCCCTTTCCCTGATCTGATGCTTATATTCCAATAAAATGAAGGAAAAGTACCGTCACATAAATATTTTCATTAAAATAAGTTCGACTAGAAAAATTAAATACAGAATCTTAGTTCTTAAAGCCAGTGTTATTTTTTTTTTTTAATTAATCGTTCACTCGGGGAAATTTTACCAAGATTCGCAACAGCTGCTCATTCCCAATAAAGAGCAAAGCCATGTTCGCTTAAAACGTTATCGATGGGTTAAGAAGAACTATTCACAGGCATAATTAGCAAGAAAAGCTGACAATGAGTATGCAAAGTTTGACAGCCACGCCCAATATGCGCTATTTCTTGAGCTTCACTTACCAGAACTGAAAATCAACAGTAACTGTGCAATTAGCGAACCCGGCTTTAGGATTCTCGTATTACTTATCTTTTTATTCATTACTTGTTCTTCTCACATCAGAAAAGAGCCACAGAGACGCCTGCACTCTTTGCTACAAGCATGAAGAAGTGAAACTGAAATAAGATCATCTGATCGTTGTTGTATCCTATAACTTTTGTATAAAGCAGCAAAGGCGACAGAAAACCACCGGGGAAGTTTTTTTTTTTAGTTTTCGTTTCCAGATCTTTTTATTCATTACTTGTTTTCTAACAAAGTGCACTGGAAATGCGTGCGCCTTTTGGTACAAGCTTGCCGACATACGAATTGAGCTGGAATGAAGAGGGGAGCTGTAACTGAAGGAGAGTCACTTCTGTTCTATTTATAAAAAAAAAATTCTCGTCCAAAAATAAACAGAACACCAAAGAAAATTCGAGCGGAAAATACAATACAGAAATGTGGATCTTGAATCCGGTGGGTTTTTTTCTCGTATAAACGACTTTAATAATTGAAGAGAGGAGGAGGTTCTATCTCAATCTCGTTTATATCTCACTCTTTCTCTCTTTCCTATCGCTGTCCCGCATACTTTTATTATCTCTTACGCTCTTTCTCTCTCTCTCTGCCCCCCCCCCCTCTCGCTCTATCATTCTGTGTCTGTTGCCTCTGCCACTCTTTCTTTCTCGCTCGCTTTCTCCCTTTCTCTCTCTGGTCGACGTCGTACGCCGCACAGGGTCGATGGATCGTAGTCATTTCAACTACATGTCCTTTCATCTGATCAGAGAGAAGTGAATAGAGAGGGAGAGAGAAAGCGAGAGAGAACAGCTGAGAGAGAGAGAAAGAGAGAGCGATAAAAGAACGCGCGTACACGGAGCTCTTAAAAATCTATCTTTCCTTCTAATAAAATGTGTTTTTTGACTGGTAGCATGCGTCGAATTGCTGCTGCTGTGCTTTTGGTAACATTATTGTTATTAAAGTGTGTATTGTCTCTGATTCGTCATAATTATTTCGTCGACATGTCGTTGACATCTGGACGAACTTTCATCGGCCATGTCCTCCTCATCTCAGCTCTTTATAAAATTTTTTATTTATTTCATGTTCGATATCTCCATCACCCGATGAAACGCAGCACAAACTATATGCCAAATTCCTCCTTAAAAACCACCGTTGTCATCACTATTGACTGGTGAGGGATTGTTATTCTTCATCTCCAGTTCTACTCTCGACATTCGATTAATATTTCCGAAATGTCAGAGATAGAGAGGGAGAGCGAGAGACAGAGAGATACAGAGAGAGAGCTAGTGCGAGAGAGAGAAAGACAGAGAATATAATGAATGTTAGCGACTTGAAAGCAGAGGAGGAGCCAACAACACTCTCTTGAAATGGCGCCTTTTGCCTGACGCAATGGCGAGAGAGCGTGTTATTTTGAGAGACGCCACAAGAACGGTCAGGCAAATTCAAATAAATTACGGCTAGGTTCCGTTCTTCTTTGATAGAGCAGATAAAATACCTTGATCAATGACTACATTCATTCATTGACAAGTAACCATGAGACAGTGAGTCAATGCGAAGCTATGGTTTATGAAAATCAGAGATTGTTTGGTACATACTACATATATGTAAAAAAGTACTAAAATGTGTATTTTCGAACGCTTACAATTATACCAGATTAATAATGCAAGATGTGTGAAGTATTTGAGTTAGTCAATGTGTAGACTGATTGTGACAACTCTTGCAGGAAAACTGACTTTGGTTCGTTAAAATCAACAATCTCATTTTCACCAACAGTAAATGGTTGTTGATTTATTCTTGCGAACCATATTGAAAAATGTAGTAGACTTCATACCTACGTGTTTCTAAAAAAAATCCTTATGGTTAGCAAGTAATTGCTTATTAGTGGTGGGATCATACATATATAGACATTAAGCAGTATGAAGCTTATGCGTTTTCAAATGTATATGTATAGGATGGTGTGAAGGAAACCGCCGGGGCTTGTAACCAGAAATTCCAGCGCGTACATGCAAGTGAGAGGAAAAAGATTTTTTAGAGTGGTTTATATTACAACTTTTAAATATTAACCAAATTATAAATTTAAAAAAACATGTATTTAAATCGAATTAGTTCCTTTTTGCCAGATGCACACTCTCAACTGCACGCTCTGCCTACTCGTAATTCGTCGCTACCGGCTAATGCGTGAGAAGGCCGCCTCTCTAATCCCTTGCCTCTGCTACCGTAACCAAAACATCGCGACGAGACCCGAGGTCATGAGTCCCGAGCAAAAGGCCAACATTTACTTTGAACGTTTGAATCCGTCTTGGGCGTAAACCGTTGAAAAGCAAGAATGTAAGAATTTACGAACATTTATTTATACATGAACATTCATAATATTCAATCGTGATTTGCAACCTTGCCTTGAGTAATAAGAACTAAGTCTGCCTTTATATGAGCATCTTGAACTAATTGTAAGATGTATTGAGAATGTCCTTGACTAAACGTAGGCAACTCTCGACAATGGCAGTAGGCACGCAGTGCACGAAAATAAAGAATGAATTATTTGGTGACATGATTTTTTCTCCCAAAGATTTTGTATCTACTGATTTTTTTTTGTTCTTTTGTTGGATTTCCTTCCAATGAGTTTCCTTCCAATAGCAAGTTCATGAATCATTTTTCTTCAAATGAATTTTCCTCTAGTAATTTTTAAATGGTTTTTTTAAATCAACTTTGTTTACTGTCGTAATAGAAAGTGCTTCTCTACAGCTCCAATTGTGTGTTCCCAAGAGACCGATGCTCTTTTGTTAGGAAAACAATGAATGCATAAAAATATACGAATAACGAAATTAATAAATCTCGCCTTCACTGCTTTTCGAAAAGCAATGGAACGTCGCAATGATGGTCGAAAACAGCACATAGTAGGAAAAGTCAACGATTCCATCAAGTTAAAATACTGCAGAGCCGTCTCATTTTCTATCTGTGTCTCTCTTTTGTTCATTCTATCTGACGCGCTTTCTCTCTCCATTGGTCTCTCTGTTTCTCTCGCCTTATCCCTGTCTCTCTCTCTGCGTCTCTCTCTGTCCCTGACTCTCTAACCTCCCGTCTCTCTTCCGCTCTGTATGTCTCCTTCGCTCTCTCTCTCTCTCCCTCTCTCTTCATTGCCCTGTCTCTGTCGCCTCTCTCTCTCTCTTTCTCTCTCTTTGTCTCTTATATTCACTCTCTCCATTGTTCTGCCTCTTTAGCCCTTCTATCTATTTCTTTATTTCATTGATAGCGTGATAAAAATCTAGGTCTCGAAGCCAACTTCAATACAAGTTCATCGGTTACTTTTGTGATGTAAGAAATTTGCAGATTATATACACAGCGTAGACTATTTTCAACACCTGCCAACTTACATACATATGTTTATATTCAATTAACACCCTATAAATTGTTCAAAATATGCTTCACACCTGAATTGTTCAAGAAAAAACTGATGTGAGTAAGGAACCAAACGAAAACAAAAGGAATAACAATTTTCCCGGTGGTTTTCTGTCGGCTTTACTGTTTATTGCAAAAGTAATAGAACGTGAGAGTGATAGGAAGAGAGGCTTGGTATCTGCATAATTCTTATTTCAATCCCACGACCGGCCGTGCGCCGTACATTGCGAAGCTGGCGTACGCGGGCAGTCGAGACAACACGCATGGGGACCAGGCGGCGGTGGCTTCCGTGGATGATTCAGAGAGGGCCGTGGAGGACCCCCTGGCGGGTACCGGGGGGGCCATGGTGGACCCCCTCCTCCCGGAGGAGCCTACCCACCCCCACCACAGGCTGGTGGTGGAGACGACTACGAAGCTGCTGACCCAGCCGGCCAAGGGGAGTACGAGGACGACGAATGAGAGAAATTGGCAAAGAGCCAGGAAATATTCTGTTGATTTTACTCTGTTGTAACATTGCATTTTTTTTAAAACTCTATCTCTGCCTGCCAAATGTTCTATTTTCCTCTCAATCAGACTTGGTCTCCTTCTCTTTTATTTGTTATTTATTATTATTTAAGAAATTATGTTTAATATATTTTCATTTAACAAGATAAATTACGAATCTACATAACATATCTCCTTATTAATTACCCTAAGCTTGCTAGAAAATGTCGGAAGAATATTTATAATATCTGAAACCTAATTGGAGTAATACATTAGAAAATATTGAGGAATAAACTGGCGATAAATAGCTACAATCACTCCCCAGTCAGCAATATTAACACCGGTGGTTTTCACGGCGGAGTTTGGCATAAACGTTTGCACTGTGTTTCGCCAAACGATAAGAGGTGGAGTGACTGAAGACAATTTAAAAAGGAATAGTTATAAAAAATTTAGCCGGATCTTAATATTTCCGTCGTTTTCGTTTGCTGTTTTATCTGGGAAGGATCTAGATTGAAGGAAGACCAAAACAACACAGTAGGCGGAGAGAAAGCTCGCAGTCATTTTGCATAATTGGAGCCTACCTCACTCGGTCGCACTCTCCTGTTCGTCGCGTCATCGTCCCTCCTCTTTCTCTTTCTCTCCATACCTTTTATTTTCTTCTCTTTCCAATTTCACTCTTTGACTATTTCTGTATCTCCCAACGAGCAAAGATAAGTTAACTTTCGATGAGTTTTGAAATTAGCATTAAAAGCGGCTGAAATTTACCGAGCGAATTATCGTTTTTTTTAAGTAAAAGCTCATGTTTCCTGAAGTCATTTGGAACAAACATTGTGAAGATCATTTCAGTGGAGACACGACATGGACATGAATATTTTGCAGCGCATCATGGTTAACCATCACTTTCACATTCTGTACTTATGAAATATGTAGTAAAGGCGGCAGAAAACCGCCGGCGAAAATTTAAATTCTTCAATTTCCTTTTTCCAGATATTTTTATTCTTTAATTCTTTTCCTCAGAAATGAGACCCAGAAGTGCATGCGCTCTTTGCTACAAACTTGCTGACGTGCAATTTGAGCTGTTCGGAAGAGCGGAGGAGGTCGACACCAGAAAGAGTGTCAATGACGTGGCGCAGATCAAACAGCGACCAATCTGCGAGCTGAGACAAGAGGGATAAGACGAGGTCAAGGTGGTCGAAGAGAGTGAGAGAGAGCGAGAGAGGGAAAGAGAGAGAGCGAGAGAGATAAAGAGAGAGTGCAAGAGAGAAAGAGAGGGAGTATGTATGTGAGAGAGAGAGAGAGAGAGAGAGAGAGAGAGAGAGAGATTGAGAGAACGGGAGTCAGGAACGAGATTCGCAAATTCAAGGATCAGTTTTTTGGCACCTTTAATTCGACCATTTTTTTCATGCTCAGATGATCCATTATTCCATCCTCTATTTCTCTGTCTCTCTCTCTCTCTTGCCTGTCAAGGCCATCACTTTCAGGAATTTTTTTAAACGAGACAAACCTTCTTCTCACTCCAATGTTTTTTTTTTAAATTTGTTCTGCTCTAGATGAACACCCTCATGAGGTTTTGTTTCTTTATCAAATCCCTTGAGGAAACCGGGTTTGACCGACCAATACGATTATTATTAAATGAGTGAGAGTCGGTGACAATTGAACATATCTTTGACTTCTGTTTAGCCTGCATCGTCACAAGGATTTGATCAAATAGAAAAAGAAAAATCAAATAGGATTTCCGGAAGTCATTTAGAACAGAACATTTTGAAGAACATTACAGTGGAGACACGACATGGTAATGAGAAGAGAATAAATTACGGAAGAACGATTGTCAACAAGGCATCGATCTCGTATCTTGTTGCTTTTGAAATATGCAGTAAAGGCGACAGAAAACCGCCTGCCAAGATTTAGCTTCTTTAGTTGTCGTAATCCAGATCTTTTTTATTCATCAATTCTTTTACTCACAAATAAGACCCAGAAGTGGCTGCGCTCTTTGCTAGAAGCTTGCTGACGCGCAATTGGAGCTGTTCTGAAGGGCGGATAAGGTCGACACCAGAGAGAGAGAGAGAGTCAATGACATGTCGCCGATCTAAACAGGACCAATCTGCGAGCAGAGAGAGACAAGTGGGATATGGCAAGATCAAGGTGGTCGAAGAGAGAGAGAGAGAGAGAGAAAGAGAGAGAGAGAGAGAGAGAGAGAGAGAGAGAGAGAGAACGAGGGTCAGGAACGAAATCGCCAATTTAAGGATGAGTTTTTTTTTACATCATTAATTGGACCCTTTTTTCAGATACACAATGTTCCATTATTCCATCTTCTATCTATCTCTCGTTAGCTCTCTATCTTTCTATTCTGCGGGTTGAAGCAACATTTTGGCAAATAAAACTGCCCTTTTTTATTAGAAAATAAAATGCATTTGTACGAGTTTTTTTTAGTTAGGAGGCGCCTTATTTTTGCTTGAAAGCGTCGATTGAGAAGTCTTTCCTCGTGCAAGACATTTCGGAAAGTGAAAGCCAAACAAGAGACGAGAGAAAGGGAGGGAGAGAGAGAGAGAGAGAGAGCGAGATAAGATGGAATACAATGTGTCGATTCCACCTTATGTCATCTTGCGCTCTCTGTGCCTCTCTTTCGCTCGCTCAATCTCTGTCTCGCTTACTTTCGATCGCTCTCTTCCCATTTCTCTGTCTCCCTCTCCCGCTGTCGACATGTCGTTGACAGGTCTACGTCCAAACATCGACACTGTGCGGCGTCGATCTCTTCCGTTGTTCAGAGCAGCTCTAATTGTAAGTCGGCAGCCAAGTACAACGTTCGCAGTGAAAGGAAGAAATGGAACTGAAACGAGATCATTAAGTTCGTGGTATCGCAGGCTCATTCAATTACGTTTAGAATAAAGATTAAAGGCGACAGAAAACCATCGGGAAAACTTTCTTATTTCTTTGGATTTTCTATTACGATTCTTTTGATTCACTGTATCGAGAGAGAGAGAGAGAGAGGAGAGAGAGAGAGAGAGATAAAACTGGAGATAAAGTATAACGATTCCTCCACCGGTGGTTTTCACAACAGAATTTGACATAAAGTTTGCACTGTGTTTGACCAAACGATACCTGAGGGAATAGGTGTCCCTAAAAAACAAAAATAAAAATAAAAGTAATGAAAATGTCGTCGTTTTTGCTTCTGTTTATTTGACAGTTACTTTTTCGAATGCAGTTCTATTCGGGACGGATGAATGTACATTGATGGAAGACTAAGAAAACACAGTTGGTGCAGAAAGCTAGTAGGGTCAAAGTTGTCTTCTTGCATTCTAAGCCCGTCCTTTTACATGACCAGAGCCTAAAGTGTTTGGAAAAAAGATATTAAGATATATACATATAGAGCTTAATTAGTGGTTTATCGCAATAAAGACAAGAAGTAATTAATTATAAAAATAAGGATTTTATTTTAGCAATCCCGTTGACGTCGCTGATGTTCGTAATTATCTTATCCTCATGTCACTTTCTCTCTGTCAACATCGAGCAATATGAGAGAGAGAAAGAGAGAGAGAGAGAGAGAGGAGAGAGAGAGGGAGAGAGAAGGAGAGAGAGAAGAGGGAGAGAGGGAGAGAGAGGGAGGGAGAGAGATGGAGATGCATGAGATAGTTCGGCAGAAATTTATCTTGAGCAAAGGTTTCCGTTGAGTGTCTCAAAATACTTCACAAATCTTACATTCATATTGTACAAAAATACACTTTTAGACGATTGTTAAAATATTGCATGTACTATCTCCGATTTCCTAAAACCTTATTATATATCTTAAAATATTATTATTCTATGAGGCGACCAAAAATCAATCTCTTTTGCCTGTCCTGATCCTTTTCTACTAACACAATGAAGGCAAAAGTGCTGTCACATAAATATTTTCACTAAAATTAAATTATACGGGAAAAATAAAATACAGAAAGTTAGTTCTTTAAGCCAGTGGTATTAAAGAATTTCTTGTCATTGCCATGTTCTATTGCTTCTGGAATGAACAGTAAAGGCGACAGAAAACCACCAGGGAAATTATATGATTTCTTTTGTGTCTTTTAATTCATTAATTGCTCTTTGGAACAAGTGGCTGACATGCAATTCATTTCTAAGAGCTCCTTGTGATGAGCACGCTTTTTCTTAAAGTCTCCAGAGAAGTTTTGTCTCGTGTAAAACATATTGAAAAGTGGTAAACGAGGAGGCGAGAGTTAAGAGAGAGAGAGAGAGAGAGATAAGAATATATAATATGTATATGAAGGATGCGGGGCTTGAATGCTTGTTCCTTCCCGCCATTTCCAAAGCTGGAAGGGGCTAGGGCTTGAATTCATAGGAACGGGGCGAGGCTTGACTCCTCGCTGCGTCTTCCGCCCTGCTGTCGGTCTACCATCATTCACTTGGAAACTCTCTCTCTCTTTCTCATTCTTTCTCTCTCTTTCTCTCAATGAGGTTAATCATCACCAGTTTTTTCTCGGCATTTGATTAAAATTTTCGGAATGTGAATGACAACAGTGAGGCGTGAGAGAAAGAGAGAGAGAGAGAGAGAGAGAGAGAGAGAGAGAGAGAGAGAGAATACGAGATAGAGAGACATGAGATTGCTCGGCAGTAATACAACTTGATCGGATTTTTGATTCTTCAAACGAGATGCGACAGGGTTAGAGCGACAGAGAGAGAGAGTGAGAGAGCGAGAGAGATAAACAGATACAGAGAGAGAAAGAGAGACATGGAGACAGAGAGGGCGGTAGAGACAGGCAAAGAGAGGGAGAAAGAGAGAGATATTCAGTTGTTTCTTGATCTCTGAAATTTATATATCTAATAAGAATGGAAGAAAACGAAAAATCAAATATAGAAATTTAAATCTTGAAGTCATTGTCGTTTCACAGGGACGATATTAGATAGTCGAATATGTCAATGATCGTCAGACGATTATAAGTCACTCTACACCTCGAGTCGTTCATCGCTGCCATATTCGACATCTTTTGAAATAAGCAGAAAAGGCGACAGAAAATTTTGTAAATTTTACTTTTTTTGCTTCCATATTGCGTATCTTTTCTAAATAATTAATTGTTTTTATCATAAAAGAGCAACGAAAGCGCCCGCCTTTTGGTACGGGCGATTAGAATTAGTCGAGTTGTACTGAAGCTAGGATAAAGTCGACTGTTAAATCGTCGATATACAGTGGATTGATGTGGGCGAAGAGACAGAGACAGAGAGAGAGAGAGAGAGAGAGGAGAGAGAGGAGAGAGAGCGATAGACATATAAAGCGGAAGAGAGACAGGAGGAAAGAGAGGCAGGGACAGAGAGAGGCGCAGAGAGAGACAGGGATAGAGCGAGAGAAACAGAGAGCCAGACAAACGGAGAGAGCGCACCAGAGAGAATGAACAAAAGAGAGACAGAACGAGAACGAGAGAGAAAGATTGAGATAAAGAGACGTGAAACGGCTTCGTAGTAAATTAACTTGATTGAATCCTTGATTTTTCGTACTAGATGATCGAGGTCCCGTCTATCATTTCCACGTTCCATTACATTTCGAATAAGCAGTGAAGGCGACACAAAACAACCGGGATAATTTATTCATTTCGTTGTGCATATCTTTTTTTATTCATTCATTGTTTTCCTCACAAAAGTGCACCGGAAGTGTCTCTTGGGAACAGACAATTAGAGCAGGACTGAAGAGTGAGTATCGTTTTCTTTGTCCCTTTCTCGTAAAGAAGTCGTCACTCATTGTCAGTCTATTCTAATCTTTCATCCTTACTTATTTATTTAAACTTATGTATTATTATTGACCCGGTCGTCCCTTGTTCATTATGCTTCGTCAAAATGATTTGATAAATACTTATAAGAAAAATTTCCGGGTGTTCGTTAGGAAAAATTTGATCATTATTCAAAAATAACAGATGGCATTAATTAAAAGATGAATTTCGGAGCAACTTGGTGAAACAATTACTGGAACACGAAATCAAACATGTTTGTCAGACTTCAGTCATATACTATGCCAGCGCAATGAAACCAAAAGTGCCGTCACATTAATTTTCATCAATTAATAAAGAAAATTGAACTTGAAAAATAAAATACAGAAATGTAGATCTTGAAACTTTTCTAAAAATGCAAGCTCAATAATTGCTCATTAACAAGTAACGCTCTCTCAGTCTCCCTCTCTCTCTCAAGCTCACTCTCTCTCTCTGTCGCCTCTTTCTCTCTATGATGAACTCGATGTTAGATACATAGTCGGCATTGCTGTTCGCAACGCGATCTAGAACAACTGTTTTATAACTTGTTTCATTACCTGAGAAGGATGCTGGCAAGGTAGGTGTCCTCAAACAAGTCGTCGTCGAAGCTACTCTTTGTATTCTATTCTATTCTTAGTTATTTATTAATAATCTTATTGCGTCAATTTAAGTGGGACTCATCAAGTGCGTTCCATTAGAAAAAAAAAACTAATTTTTACTTCGTGACGGTTATTGCAGTGGAAATAATAAATGGAACTGTAATGAGAATAAGTTATCAAGCCCTTTGATATGATCATTGTTTTAATCAATTTCTTTTGCTATAAGCGGTATGGGCGATATAAAACCACCGGGGAAATTTTTCATTATTTCTATCGTTTTCGTATTGCGTATAATTTTTTATTTATTAATTGTTTTCCTCCCAAAACAGCATACGAATGGCCTCTGAGCTCTTTGGAACAATCGTTTACAGTTAGAGCTGTACCGAAGAGCGGAGGAGGCCGAATAGCATTAGTTGGTAGCGACAGATTACGAGAAGTTTGCTCGGGACTCATGATCTCGGGTCCCGTCGCGATGTTCTGGTTACGGTAGCAGAGGCAATGATTAGAGAGGCGGAATTCTCACGCATTAGCCCCTAGCGACGGATTACGAGAAGCAGGCAGAGCGTGCAGTTGAGGAGGGCATTGCATTTTTGTTTGTTTTTTTTAAACTCTATCTCTGCCTCCCATATATTCTATTTTCCTCTCGATCAGACTTGTTCTCCTTCTCTTGTATTTGTTATTTATTATTATTTACGAAATTACGTCTAATATATTTTTATTTATCAAGCTAATTGCGAATCTACGTAGCATATCTCCTTATTAATTACCTTAAGCTTTCTAGAAAATGTATGCCTAGCTTGTTTTATTTGTCCGTCGAAAGAATATTAATAATATCTGAAGCCTATTTGGAGTAATACATTAAGAAATATTGAGGAACAAACTGGCGATAAATTGCTACAATCACTCCCCAATCATCAAAATTGACACCGGTGGTTTTCACGGCGGAGTTTGACATAAACGTTTGCGCAGTGAATCATCCAATGATCGTGTCTTTTTTGTAATGGGTTTCTCCAGTGGCAGAATATTTGATTCGTTGACACTTCAGAAATTACCCGTGTTGCACATTTAGGCGTGCCGGACGAAATGGTTTATTTCTTTGATATTCGGCTAATTTTTAGTGGATAAATAGTTGAGATGTATTCTAGAACATCTCTGCGATAACTTTTTGTTCTAGTCGCTACTTAATCACATGTTTTTGCATGTTGCCAGCCCCCAGTACCCGAACCATGCAGGCGGCCTGAGATGCAGAAGGTTCAGGAGGAAAAAGTCGATCTTTTACTGCAATATCTAGAGTAATAATGATGTCCATATACTCGGAGGTGATCATTGAACTAATTCAGACGGTTACCTGATCTGTGGAAATAAGATGCTAACTATTTATTCACACTTTGGATGCCGCGGTCACCTTTTGTCCGAGGCGCTAACATGCTAAAACTGATCTTCTGCAGGAGTCCGTATTGCAAAAACGTTTATACCTATCTATAACGATAGTTAATAGGCTTTTCCACGTTCAGAATTCCTATTTCATCCCTGGCTTCATGAGGCCACCAGGACAGTAGATCGTTTGACGGCACCATGGCATAGAATAGTATGGTGTATTTGACATCATTGTATTTTAAAACAATCACAACATTAAACTGGCTAATTGGGCTTAGACTATTGCAGAACACTTGATGTATAAACTAAAGTGATATTTGATTCGATCTGAAACATTTTCGAGTTTAGTTTTCCGCTTTTTAAGACACCGCATTACTCAACGCCAGGGTTCATTCAAACGATATATTTTATCTGGTGGCCTCATAGATCCTGGCAAGAAATAAGGCAAAAGAACATGTAAAAGACTATTAACTATCACTTGAGACAGGCAAACCCGTTTTTGAAAATCAGATTCCCGCGTAGCATCACTTTAAGTTGGTCCTGACCGTTGACGAAAGTTGGCCACAGTGGTCGTCGAGTGCTCAAACAGTTAGAATGTAATTTTCACAGCCCTAGTAACCATGTGAATATGTTGGATCATGCTCTGCGAACATATGGACATCATGATTACTATACATATTGCAGTAAAAGATCGACTTTATCCTCCTGAACCTTCTGCATCTCAGGCCGCCTGCATGGATCGGGTAGTCGCTACTTAATCACATGTAAAAACATGTGATAAATTAGCGACTAGACCAATAAGTTATCGCAGAGATCTTTTAGAATACATCTCAACCATTTGTCCAATAAAAACTAGCCGAATATCAAAGAAATAAACCATTTTTTCCAGCACGCCTAAATGTGCAACCCGGGTAATTTGAGTTATTGATTTTTTTTTCGCTCTGCAGTGGATCAATGAATCCAATATTCTGCTACTGGAGATCTATTATTTCAAAGAAGCAACCCTGAAAATTTCATTAAATTTCATACATTTTGAAGAAAATTATGAATGAAAAACCAAAAGTTCATGGACTTTTTGTCGGTACTGTATATTGTTAATAGGGATGGCAGCGTCCGCGTTGGATCAGCCCCTTTTGCATGGTCTCACCATCAGTCTTATTTGCCAACTAAATGAACGTAAGCGTTCCGTCACATGAATTATTACGGGGACTACGAATGAGGCGGAGGGAGCGAAATTTGCAAAGAGCCAAGAAATATTCTGGTGAATTTTTCTCTGTTGTCAAGAAGGTTTTTTGGTTGTTTTAAAACTCTGTCTCTGCCTCGCATATATTCTATCTTCCTCTCTATCAGACATGTATTCCTCTTCTTGTACTTGTTATTTATTATTATTTCAGAAATTATGTCGAATATATTTTTATTTAACAAACTTAATCACGATTCCATATAGCACATCTCCTTATTAATTACCTTAAGCTTGCTAGAAATTGTGAATCTAACATCTTTTGTTTGCCCGTCGGAGGAATATTTAATATATCTGAAACCTATTTGGAGTAATACATTAGAAAATATTAAGGAATAAACTGGCGATAAATAGCTACAGTCACTCCGCAATCATCAAAATTGACACCGGTGGATTTCACGGAGGAGTTTAGCACAAAAGTTTGCGCAGTGTTCCATCGAATGATGAATTGGAGGATTCTTGCTTCAAAAAATAATAACAATGAAAATGAGCCAATAGAGAGAGCCAATAGGGAAAGAAAGATATTCAAAAAAATTAACAGAGCTCAAATATAACATGAATCTCCTATGAAAAATTTGTGTAAACAATTATTGGAGAGGTTGTTTAAAGTATTAAAAAACGGGATGAACGCGATCATCCAACCAAGCTTTCCACCAGGCGATATCATAAAGAAATGAATTTAACTGTGTTCGATTTAATATTGCTAATAAGGATTGCAGCGTCAGCGTAGGATCAGCATCTTTTGCCAGGTCTCAAAAAAGCGTACAGTCGCCTTGAATTATTACGTTGACTACGAATGAAGCGGACGGAGAGAAGTTGGCAAAGAGCCAAGAAATATTCTGGTGAATTTTACTCTGTTGTCACGTAGCATATTTGGTTTTTTTTAATTCAATCTCTGCCCCCATATATTCTATTTTCCTCTCAATCAGACATGTTCTCCTCCTCTTGTATTTATTATTTATTACTATTTAAGAAATTATGTCTAATATATTTTTATTTAACAAAATAACAACGAATCTACGTAGCATATCTCCTTATTAATTACCTTAAGCTTAAGAGAGAGAGGGAGAGATAGGGAGAGAGTGAGAGAGAGATAGAGATTATATCAATACATTTATTCCACTCCTTTTGCCAGGTCTCAGTTTTTTATGCCAAAGCAATGAACGTAAGCGTTCACATGAATTATTTTTAATGGAAAGATAAAGAGAATTGAAGTAGAAAAATAAAATATAAAAATCTAGATCTCGAAGACAATTTATTTATTTTTCTTTTTCTGCAAATTTAATTCTAATTCATCAGTAATTTTTAAACGTGATGTAAAAATACAGATTACACACATATAATATACGATATGTAGACTTGGGAAAATTGCGCCGGTCGTCTATTGTTTTGTCCTTGACTAGTCAAAAGGATTCGATAAAGAAATTAAACCTTATGTTGGTTTTCGGGTGTTCATGTATAGCAGAACATTTTGAAGATGGTCACAATGGAAAGAAGAAATGGAATTGACACGAAACTAATTGTAAGTTAGAAACCTCTAAAGGATCTGAACATCAAACGCATCAGCCAATGCCAGCGCAATGAAATGAAAAGTGCCGTCACATAAATTTTCATCTATTAATAAAGAAAAGTGAAGTTGAAAAATAAAATACAGAACTGTAGATCTTGAAGCTTTTCTAATAATGCAACTTCAATAATTGCTCATTAACAAGTAAGATGAAAATAAATAAAAAACGATATATTACTTATTTATTAATCAATAATCTTATTGCGCTGGTCATCTCCTCGTTAGCCTTCTTCTCCAAATGATTCGATAAAATGTATTAAAAAATTCCCAGTGTTCTGTAGAACGGCCTATTTTGATTGTGATCGCAGCGGAAATAAAAAATGGAGAAGAACATTGGATCAAAGAGATATCAACCACTTCCGCCTGACTTGATACTTATATGACAACGCATTGAAGGTAAAAGTGCCGTCACTTGAATATTTTTCATGAAATAAATAAAAGTGGGAGAAGAAAAGACAGAGAAAGAGAGAGGCGACAGAGACAGAGCGATGGAGAGAGTGAAAGTAAGAGAGACAATATTGAGAAAGAGAGAAAGCGAGAGAGAGATACAAGTATAAAACTAATTGTGAATTAATTGCCGTCAAACACAGATTTTAATGAAATGTAATAGTGCCGTCACATTCCATCAAAAAATAAAGAATATATTCAATCGAAAAATAAAATACAGAAATTTAGATCTTGAAATCACTGTTCTTTTTGTTTTGACAGTAATTCTTCATTAATAAAATTTAGGGAAAAAAATACATCAACTAAAAACGATTTGTTTTCTTACTGCAAATATAGAAAAAAAAACATTAAAACATTCTCCATCATTTCGCCATACACCCGGGAAGTTTCGCCATGTTTATCTACAGCTTCGTACTCCTCTAATAAAGGGCAAAGCCGTGCTCAACTATCACGTTATCAATAGATAGAGAGATAGAAATAGATAGAAGGGCGAGAGAGGCAAAACAATGGGAGAGTGAAAGTAAGAGAGATACGATAAAGAGAGAGAGAGAGAGAGAGAGAGAGAGAGAGAGAAAGCGAGAGAGAGAGGGAGAGAGAGAGAACGCTCATCAGATAACAATGATACGTTCGATTCCATCTTATATCTTTCTCTGTCTCCCTCTATCTGTCTCTCTCTCTCTCTATTTCTCTGTCAATGTTCTTCTTTCTCTCACTGACACATCTCACTCCCCTCTCTCCCCTAGAATGCGTTTTTAAGCTCACCTTTCAAAGTAGGATATCAAAGTGATATGAGAGTCATTGATGTTGCCGAGCCTTCAGTCTATGAATGTCTGCCTATCTGAAATGCGAACTAATTTTAAGTAACGGCCAGTCTGCACCCTCTTGTCTCTGCCCCTTCTCCTTTGATCCTTCTCAACCATAGCTTCCTTTTCTATTTCCTTCGACAACGACAATTGTGTTTAGCTTTCATTCGAATGAAGTAAATACTACACTGTAAGCAGCCGATTCAATTGCGCAGAAGTTGCAAGGACTTATCTGTAGCCTGGGCTGGGTATGGCAAGAAAGATGAAAGTTCTTTCGAACACGCAAGGTGACTTGAGTCCTGGCTCTCTCCGTCTCTTCAATAAGAAGGGACGGATGACTGGCACAACAGAATGGCCATAGTTTCTATTTTTTATACTGCATGCCAATCACTCTCTTTCTGCTAGTTCTCTGCGAAACTTTCCTTCCCGTCTCTTTAATCTTAATCACTGTTTCCTTCGAGTTGTTTTTCGCCACTTTTGCTCTTTGTCGCCATGCACTCCTCTATTATTGTTAGTGCCTATCTATTTCTCTCGCAAACTCCACTCTCTCTCTATCTCTCCATCTCTCGCCTCTCTCCATGTCTCTCTCCTGACACTCTCGCTCCTCCGTCTCTCCTCACCCTCCTCTCTATCTCTCCTCTCTCTTTTCTCTCTCCCGCTCTCGATCTGAAAATCAATATCCTTCGTTTTATCACAATGTTGCGCTGAGACATGTCAACAACTTTTGTTTCCTGTTAAAAAATGAGGGGAAAAGTGTCATGCGATGGAACCACACTCTTTGCTCTCCTTTTCCTACTTGTTCGCAACTTTTCCCCTCTCTATCACATCTTTTCTTTGTCGCTTTCTCTCTCTCTCTTTCGCTCTCTCTCTCTCTCTCTCTCTCTCTCTCTTTTCTCTGTCTCTTTCTCTTTCTCTTTCTCACTCTCTCTCTCTCTTTTGCTCTGTCTCTCTCTTTCTCGTTTTCTCTTTCTCCTTCTCTCTCTCTCTCTCTCTCTCTCTCTCTCTCTTTCTCTCTCTCTCTCTTTCTCTCGCTCTCTCTCACTCTTTTCATCTCTCAACATTCATTACTCTTCTTTTTTAAGGCACTGGCCGGGTTGTCATTTGACTGATGGAACCAAGTCTGAATGACTCCCTTCTTTTCAATCCAATCACCTCCCCTTTTAGTCTTCATCCCCTACTCCAAGCTCTTCTAATTCCTTTTCCTTATCACTTCTCCTTCCTCCCTCTCTCCTTCTCTCTTTCTCTCTCTCCCTCTCCCTCTCTCCCTACTTCCTTTTCCTTATCACTCCTCTCTCTCTCTCTCTCTATCTCCTCCCCTTCCATCATCGGCCTTCCGAGTCTATCGGGTTGCCTTGCTTTCTTGTCCTTCCTATTTGATTCTCGGTGTTGTTTCCGTTACGTTTTCTTTCAGAATAAGATGATCATATCCATTGTTATCATACATACATACAAGCGTCAGCTATTGTCAAAAAAGCGTCAACTTTGAATGAAGAGTTTGCCGAACGAGATTACATAGTTGTTCTATTTCTCTCGCAAACTCCACTCTCTCTCTACCTCTCCAACTCTGCCCTCTCTCTATCTCTCCCCTCTCTCGATCTCTCGCCTCTCTTTCTCTATCTCTCCATCTCTCGCCCTATCTCTCTCTCCTGACACTCTCTTCATAGTTGTGCTGACCTGAGAGGCGGAAGAGATGGCATGGTTCTGGCTGTTATTCCTGCTGGCTTGGCTAGCAGTGCCTGCCGCGCCATGCGTCCTCTGCCCTCTGCGACTTCCTCCGCGTCCGCGGCCGCTCGACCAGTTCCAGTTGCCACCCATTCCACAGGTTTCTTTTGAAAAAAAAAATTAAAATTAAAATTAAATAAGAATAAGAATGTTTTCTTTCATTTGATTTTATTTTATTTTTTTCAATTTAACGGCTCATGATCACCTTAAAATACATATTTGAACTTGCCGCCTTCTCCCCTCGGAGTAGACACTCTCTCATTTTCGCGTGCTATTTCGTCGCCGATATCACAAACATGAAATAGAAAGCGCAAATGAGAGAACTTTCACACAGAAATTTTCATCCGGTGATCGCCCTCCTTTAAGGCACTGATAACTTGTTGTAAATGAAAGATGACCGCTACCCCATCATGGTATTCAGGTCGACACGGAAAGGATTCCAAAGTTCTGCAACCTGACAACTTCTCTACCAGTTCGAGGTAGTGGCTTTATGAAAATCTCTATACAATTTGTGTTCCTGTATGTAATCTATGTGTTTGTATTACGAATGGATGGATCGCAATCTAGCTACTATTTTGGATGACAATCTAGCTAGCTAATTCTGTTTTTCTTCAGCCGAGTGCCGTAAGGCGATTGCGAATGTCTTCTGTGGCGCGGACGAGTTGATCGAAGCGCTGGTAGAGGGATGCGCGGCAGAGGACGCCATGACGTGCTCTCGCTGCGAGAAACGCAAGAAGAACAACTTGTGGCTGCTCTCTTGTCAGGCTTTATTTCTCTCTCTCTCTCTCGCTCGCTCTCTCCGTCTTCCTCTTTCCCCTGTTTATTTCTCTATATCTTTACTCCCTTTCTCTCTACCTATTTCTCCCTGTACATTTCTCTATATGTTTAGTTCCTCCCTTTCTCTCTCTTTCTCTCTATTTCTCTTCCGTAGTCATTTTTTTCTTCAACGAATGTATGTATGTACATACTCTGCTTCTTCACACCAACTGAAGCAGTAACTCTAACGCTAAGGGTTCGACTCGGTCGGGAAGATGCCGGCGGGCGTGAGCGACGGCAACTTCTACTGGCTCGGCGACTACGAGATCTGCCACAATCTCAAGACGTTTGACATGACTTTTGATTCACATCAGTGGGATACATACAAGCATATACAGTATACAGCTGAACATTATGGGGTCACAAATGCATTGAATATATATAAAATTGAATATAAAATAGATTATGACCCAATAATGTTGAGCGGTACTGTACTATGTAAAAGAATATAAAATTGAATATGCCCTAATAATGTTGAGCGGTACTGTGTGTAAAAGAATATAAAATTGAATATAAAATAGAATATGACCCTATAATGTTGAGCGGTACTGTACTATGTAAAAGAATATAAAATTGAATATGACCTAATAATGTTGAGCGGTACTGTATGTAAAAGAATATAAAATTGAATATGACCTAATAATGTTGAGCGCGGTACTGTATGTAAAAGAATATAAAAAAATAAGACCCCATAATGTTGAGCGGTACTGTACAATGTAAAAGAATATAAAATTGAATATGACCTAATAATGTTGAGCGGTACTGTATGTAAAAGAATATAAAAAATATGACCCCATAATGTTGAGCGGTACTGTACAATGTAAAAGAATATGTGTTCAGGTCGGACAGCTTCGCGGGCAAGTACTGCCGCCTTCGGCTGGAGGTGCCCGACGCGCTCGTCGAGGCCGGCTGCCCCCAGCACGACCCGCTCCACATCATCTACGGCCTGTGCGCGCCCGTCGAATGCGACGATGACGAGTTGTCGGCAGTCGCCTACCGTAAGCCAAGACTTTCCGGATGAGAGAAAGAGGAAGGCGAAGGGGGGAGAAGAGGAAAAGAAAGAGAGAGACCACGGGGATAATTAGGAAAATCGTTTCATTAAATACTATTTATGAAAAGATTGATTTTTTTTTGCCTATTTCCAGAGTATTCGGCATACAAAGTGGACGTGGACTGCGAGCTGGAAGCGGGCCTCTCTATTACGACTAAGATTCTCGTGTAGGGACACATTTAGACAAGAGTGGGCGGAAGAGGATAAGAAAGAAATGAGGGCGAGAGTGCGAGGGTGAGAGAGAGAGAGAGGACGACCCTGAGTAAGAGAGAGGGTGAGAGAGACAGAGCGAGGGTTGAGAGAGAGTGAGAGGAGAGGGAGCGACATTGAGAGAAAGAGAGAGAGAGAGAGAGAGATAGAGAGAAACAGAGAGTGAGTAAGAGAGAGACAGAGCGAGGGTTGAGAGAGAGTGAGAGGAGAGGGAGCGACATTGAAAGAGAGAGAGAGAGAGAGAGAGAGAGAGAGAGAAAGAGAGAGTGAGTAAGAGAGAGAGAGAGAGAGAGAGAGAGAGAGAGAGCGAGAGAGAAAGAGAGAGTGAGTAAGAGCGAGAGAGAGAGCGAGAGCGAGAGAGAAAGAGAGAGTGAGTAAGAGAGAGAGAGAGAGAGAGAGAGAGCGAGTGTGAGAGAGAGATGCATATTATCAAGAGGACTGTGCATACTGTGGATGGCTTATCTGGTGCTGGCTACTGCACTCGAATGGAAAGGAATGGGCCCCGACTGGATGATCTGCTTCTCGATCCGAGTCAATGGAGCGCGCGCTTTCTCCACTCGAAGAAGAAACAAGTTCATCACTCTATCTTGTCTTTCTTTTTGTTTCTTTCTCTTGCCATCCCTTCTCTTCTCTTTTCTTTTCTGACCCTCCTCTTTCTTTCTCTGC